>BSBN01001400.1:13422500-13722368 GCA_027924645.1 Cunninghamia lanceolata
TGAGAAAACCAAATAGGGGCCAACCAATTATTTAGTAATTTAAACACTGAATTTTAAAACCAACATAAATGTAGTAGAACTAGTATGCCAGCATAGTGCAGGCTCACATGTGAGAAAGATTCTGTATACAACATTAACGTTAACACCTTAAAGGTACGCAACTGAACATGCCTACGTGTGCAAGGGGGAAATACAGAGTAGTAAGGGAAAATTTTTGATAGTTCGTATCATGACCACATGTCACATGTGGACATGACACATGTGTTTGTGTGTTGTGACCGCATGGGAAATGTGGACATGACATTTGGTATCAGAGCCTAAGTTGTTTTAAACACTAGGCTTGTTTAGGCACATTATCACTTCCGCAACCAAACTGATTGGCGGTTACCTCATTTTGTAGGATGCCTCCTAGACGAGTTAGGCAAGCATAGCCCCGCCGCACTCCACCCACTGAGGTGCGCACTTATTCTTCAGCTGTGGGACCGGATCAGCCAATCCCACCAGATCAGCCAATTCCACAGGTTCAGCCAGTTCTACAGGCACAACCAGTTCCTCAAGTACCGCAAACACCACCAGCCCCACCAAATATGGGACCACAGATATTACAGGCCTTACAGGCTATCTTAGATAGGCTTCCATCAGTTATAGTTGAGCCGCGCGTAGAGCCACGTGTCGAGCCCCGCGATGTTCTGCGAGAGGAGCCACGAGCTGAGTCTCATGTTGAGCCACGTGTGGAGCCCCATGTAGAGCCACAGGGGGTACCACATGTGGAGCCTTATGTCAAGTTACCTGATACAGAGAAGGTTGGTTCGGCCGACAAGGCCCATAGCAGAAGCCCCACACATCATGCCAGGCATGACGAGACAGTGTGAGTAGAGCAATTAGGTCCCAGGCCTTATGATTATCATATAGATGAGCCTATCAGGGGGCGCATAGATAAAGGAGATTCCATCAGGGAAATATTAAGATTGAACCCTCCTACTTTCATCAGAACCACAGAGGGAGCTGAGGCAGAGGCCTGGCTTATCAATTTAGACAGGTGCTTTGCGTTACATCCATACGTGGGCAATACGAAGGCTCATGTGGCAGTACACTTATTATGAGATGCAGCAGCTACCTGGTGGTGCACTAAGGAGTGCAAGCGTCACCTTTCCTTAGACACCCTCTCATGGGAGACCTTTATTAAGCACTTCAATGTGTGATACCTATCAGACTATTACAGACAGCGTCGTATAGACGAGTTCCATGATCTACAGCAGAGGGGATTCTCAATGGCACAGTATGAGAGTAGGTTTACGGAGTTATCCAGATATGCAGAGTATCTCCATGACGAGAAACTCTTGGTGCATAAGTTTATCAGAGGACTAAACCACATTATAGCAGGACCTGTTCGGATGGCAGATCTCCAGACTTTGAGTGATGCTGCCGAGAAGGCTTATATTGTTGAGGAGATTCAAGGATGGAGGCAGAGTTTTCACCCTCAGTTCTAGGATCAGGGACAACAGCAGCATCAACAGAGTTTCCGTAGGCCAACACAGCCACCCCCTAGAGGAGGATTCAGTTCAGCATCATTACCTCCTAGGCCCCCACAACAACAGCAGTCACAGCAACAACAGAAAGCTAGAACACAGTCGAGGTCACATGGGGGAAATAATAGAGGTTGGCAGTAGCAGGGCCCATGCAGAGATCTAAGATAGCAGGGACCACCTGTAGGACCCGCGAGGCCGCAACAGTCATATAGGGGCTCACAGGGGTCCACTGGTGGATCAGGACAGCAGCAGTCGAGCAGGACTCAGACTGTACAAGTACAGGTTAGGGGCCCTTGTTATGTTTGTGGTGAAGCTAGACACCTAGCTAGAGAGTGCCCATAGGGTTTTATAGCAGGGGGACAGCATCGTGCAGGAGGATCTGAGCAGACTGTGGGTGATATGGGTAAATCCCACCGTATGTTTGCAGCGGTTGAAAACTGCCAGGTTGATTTCTAGGCTTCAGTCATAGAGACAGCAAGTATGATTGAAGATTTTTCCATCTCTATCATATTTGATTCTGGAGCTACCGACTCTTTTATGTCTACATCGTTAGTGGAATGTTGCAGGCTGGTGGCTTCTAGGCACGACATTAGGTGGGGGGTTGAGTTGGCCTCTGGGGCCAGAATGTCAGTTGATACCGTTGTTAGAAATTGTGAGATTTCCTTGGGTTCTTTCATTACAACATGGGATCTTAGGGTTATGCCATTAGGTTCCTACGGCATAGTTCTGGGTATGGACTGGCTTGCGGCTCATAGAGCCAAGATAGTTTGTCACCAGAGGATGATTAGTTGCATAGACGATCATGGCACACCGGTCGAGATAGTGGGCATACAGAAGCCTACGACTGCTCGTACGATATCCGCTCAGCAACTTAAGTGCTGCATGTGGAAGGGTTGTCAGATGTTTGCTATCACAGTCAGTGATAGATCAGAGGATGAACCTGAGACTACCTTAGATGAACACCCTATCCTGAGAGAATTTTACGATGTTTTTCCACCAGAGTTACCAGGTATGCCTCCATGTAGGGAAGTTGACTTCCACATCGATTTGGTACCAGGGGCAGCACCAGTGTCTCGTGCACCTTATAGAATGACTACACATGAGCTTACAGAGCTTAAACTACAGCTAGAAGAATTATTAGAGAAGGGACACATCTGACCTAGCGTTTCACCATGGGGCGCACCAGTTATCTTCGTAAAGAAGAAGGATGGATCTCTTCAGCTATGCATGGACTATAGACAGTTGAACAAAGTGACGGTGAGGAACCGATATCCTTTGCCTAGGATTGATGATCTCTTTGACCAAATGCAGGGAGCCAAAGTGTTTTCAAAAATTGATCTAAAATCTAGGTATCACCAATTACGAATCACTGAGGCAGATATTCACAAAACTGCTTTCCGAACCAGATATGGCCATAATGAATTTACAGTGGTACCTTTCGGTTTGACGAACGCCCCTGCAGTGTTCATGAGCCTCATGAACGGGGTGTTCCGCACTTACCTAGATCGGTTCATGATCATATTCCTAGATGATATTTTGATCTATTCAAAGACTGAGGAGGAACATGTGGACCATTTGCGTCAAGTATTGTAGTGTTTATGTGAGCATCAGCTTTATGGCAACCTGGCAAAGTGTGCCTTTTTCAAGTCAGAGGTACAGTATTTGGGGCACATTTTATCAGGTGATGGCATCTCCATAGATCCATCGAAAATCAGAGCAATTCAGGATTGGCCAACACCCACCAATGTAATAGAAGCAAGGAGCTTTATGGGACTAGCCGGTTACTACTGTAGGTTTGTCGAAGGTTTCTCCAGGATAACACATCCTATCACTTCCCTTTAGCGAAAAGGGAAAGGATTCACTTGGACTGAGCAGTGTGAGAAAGCCTTTGGGATCCTTAAGGAACATCTTACCAGCGCTCCCATATTAGCTGTTCCTGATCCGGCAGAAAATTTTGTTGTTTGCATGGATGCATCATTAGAGGGATTGGGAGCTATGCTTATGCAGGGTGGTAAAGTGATTGCTTATGAATCTCGAAAACTTAAAACACATGAGCTAAACTACCCTACTCACGATTTAGAGCTCACAGCTGTTATTCATGCTCTTGTTCGTTGGAGATACTTTCTTTTAGGTTGACGTTTCAAACTTCATTCGGATCATCATAGCTTACAGTACATTTTCACTCAGCCTAATTTGAACACCCGCCAGCGGCGTTGGATGGAGTTCATCTATAAGTATGACTTTGATGTCCACTACATTAAAGGAAAGGAGAACGTGGTCGCTAACGCTTTGAGTCGAAGGCGCCACGAGATCCTGACTCTAACTTTGAAGGTGGATTTGAGAGGACGTATTTTATGGCATCTGCCTGAGGACGAGTAGTTTTTGGAGGTGCAACAGGAAATCCAAAATCAGAGGGTCCTGAAGGGAAAATTCATAGGATATTCCCTTGAGTCGGATGGATTGCTTAGACATAGGCAGCGCATCTATGTACCCTATGCGGGTGACCTATGTACAGTGATACTCTCTGAGGCTCATAAAGTACCCTATGCAGCTCATCCAGGAGTGAAGAAGATGCATGCAAATTTGCGGCAGTTATATCATTGGGCTGGGATGAGACGCGACATTGCAGAGTATGTTGCTCGATGCCTTGAGTGTCAGAGGGTCAAGGCCGAGCATCAGCATCCATCAGGACTTTTGTACCCTCACGAGATACCTAAATGGAAGTGGGACACCATTTCCATGGACTTTATTGTTGGTCTACCTATGTCATCGCGACGCCATGATGCCATCATGGCGATAGTTGACAAGTTGACCAAGGTTGTGCATTTCTCTCCGGTACGCACAACATACAATGCACCATCGGTGGTGACAGTGTTTCTAGATCAAATTGTCAGACTGCAAGGAGTACCTCGTCGCATCATATCTGATAGAGACTCAGTATTCACATCATCATTTTGGAGAGCCTTACATTAGGCGTTGGGCACACAGCTCAACTTCAGTTCCGCTTACCATCCTGAAACTGACGGCTAGACAGAAAGAGTTAATCAAGTGTTAGAGGACATGCTTCGCATGTATGTTATGGATCATCAGTCTAGATGGGAGGAATACCTGTATCTGGTTGAGTTCACCTACAATAATGGGCATCATAGCTCGTTGGGTATGCCTCCTTACCAGGCTTTATATGGCAAACCTTGTAGGATGCCTTTGAGTTGGGATCGGTTAGAGGACTGAGTTGCCATTGGTCCCGAAATAATTCAGGATATGGAACAACAGGTCACATTGATCAGACAGAGACTTCAGGAAGCTCAAGATAGACAGAAGAAGTATGCCGATGCGAAGAGAACGGATCAAAATTTCTCAGTGGGTGACAGGGTATTCTTGAGAGTGTGACCGCATAAGAGTCCAATCCATTATGGAAAAGGCTCTAAGCTTGCACCCCAGTTTGTAGGACCTTTTGAGATTTTGGAGAGGATAGGACCTATAGCCTATCGTTTAGCCTTGCCACCTAGCCTATCTCGTATCCACGATGTCTTTCATGTTTCAGTTCTATGTCGTTATATTTCTGATTTATCTCACGTATTGGATTGGAGTGCTCTTCAGGTAGAGGCAGACAGATAGCTGGCTTTGGAGCCAATATGCATATTGGCTCGTCGAACGCTGGGCCTTCGAGGTCGAGAGCTGGACCAGGTTAGGGTCCAGTGGGATATGTATCATGAGGTCACTGCAACATGGGAAGATGCAACGAGATTGAAAACACTTTACCCTCACCTCTTTGATGACTTCCAGGAGGAAGTACAATCTTAGGGGGGAGGATGTGAGGCCTACCTTTTTCACTTCTGTTCATGAGACTATTTGCAGTGCTATTGCTATTACTTTTATGTTGAAGGACTATTGATCCTAGAATTTTGTTTATTAAACCTAATTGAATTTTAAGAAAACAAATCGTGCAATGATAGTTATGTTGCTTTTAAGAGAATGATGAATGGATAATATTAGAAATGGAACTTTAATGTGATTTCAGTATGATTTTATGGTAGAATATTTAGGTATGCTTGTATTTAAATTGTTTCAACTATGATATCTTTACGTGTTATTAACTTTGAGATTGAGTGTGCAGGTATTACTAACGAAACCACAAATACAGGAGATCATTCCACACCCTGTGTTGTATCCCTTGTGAACCAATCTAGTTCCACGAGGAACTAAGATCAACTCCGTGTATGGTGGAAATGTTGTAATGTTGTAATGTTGTAATGTTGCATGGGGTCAAGGGAATTAGGTCTACCCTCTGAATTACTTGTATTGTGATATGTGTTGTAAGAAATGTTGTTATGAGTCTTGTTTAAGTTTATTTCTTTTAGACCCTCTTCTTGTGTTTTTACTTAACTCTGGGAGTCCTAACTAGGTAAAAATCAACCCTGGGTTATACCCCATGGGTCTAGGGACCCTTTTGACTAGGATAACCTTGGGATAACCTCCATATGGTCACTTTAACTTCACAATGAAGTTAAGTGACGAATTTGGGAGCATGGGGATAATGGGATGAGTGGAATCCACACTTAGGCCCACTTCCAAGTCATGGAATGACTCCATGATCCACCAATAATGGAGTGCTTTGTCTCTTTGTGCCTCTGTTTTGGTGGGAGTTCCCCATAAAAAGGGTGGTGTGTCATCCACTCCCTTTTTATTTCTATTTTACTTATTGTATTTTATTCCTCCATGTGTTGGAAAAGGGCTATAGTGGGGGACCTCTTGAGTGGGGTTAATTGTTTAAAGTCCACTAGGGATAATGGATAAGGAGTGGGTTTAGTTTTTTAATGCCACTTGGGAATAAGGAAAAGGGAGGGAATTAGTTTTAAAGAAGAGAGGAGGGAGAGGGTAAGGGGGTTGGATTATTGTGGAAAGAAGGAGAACTTGGAGGAGGAAACTAAGGGTGGAGCTCTTCTTCAACTACATCCATAATAGGGCTTGTAAAGGTTAATGAGCAAGTCTACTCACCTTGTATGTTTTGTTCTTGTTTGATGAATGTTGATTTGCAAGGGTTGTCTATGTGTATGTCTGTTATTTTGGGTTTGTGATGGGTGTTTGAAAGAGCTTCTTCTAGTTGGAAGACAATGCTCATCATGTATGGGGAAGGGAAGGTGTGAACCTCCTCGGGTGCATTCTTGTTCTTGGTATATGGAAGCCTTGAGGGCATGTTGGTAATTTTGAGCCAAGTGGGTTATAAGGCTTGAGAACCTATTTGTGATATCCCTGGGATTTTGATTACTTGCATGGCTTGAGGCCATGAGAAAGATTAATTTTGTTGGCTTGAGGCCATGAGAAAAGCTATGATAAAATGTTGAGAAGAATGACACTTCGGAGTTGAGTGAGTCTACTTCCCTACCCTCTTTAAACTCACCTCAGCTGAGTTTTTGTGTTGTGAGTAAAACTATGGGTGTTGTGTGTTGTTTGTTTCTATTGTTGTGAAGTGTTTTTGGTCTATTCTACCTTGGGTGTGTGGATGATCTCCCTAGCTCGGGGGTGACCCTCTTGCGGGTCTATGGTAGGGAGGAGAGCTAGTTGGTTGGTGTATTTCTTCCTTGTTGTCATGCAGGTTTCTCTTGGAGCTTATGGAAGAGAAATGGGAAAGTTTTATTGTTTGGGGAAAGTGTAACTCATCCTTACTGGAAAGGAGAGTTTGGGTCATTAAGTTTCATCCTGGATAAGTTTTTCTTTGAGGAGAGATTTCTCCCTCTGAAAGTTGTAAAAAAATTGTATTGGGAGAAGAAAGTAATTCCTCCCTTAGAGTGTTTGTGAGTTGTGGAATCTTACAGTTGTTTATTCTTGTTTATCAAAATTGTAAGTTGTGAGATTAGTTGTTAATTTAGACCAGTTGTTAAAATTTATCTCTTGTAATTAGTTAGTGAGAAAGTTACATTTACTGGATTATAGAAGATGTAAATTTGTCTTTTAAAAACAAATTAAAACTTGATTTAAGTATACAATGGAAAATAATCCAAACCGATTTATACGTCTATTTATTTGGTTATTGAAGTGGAAGATTTATTAGTTTCCTGTATTTACTCTTAATCTTTAATTTTATTTGAAATGGAATGTATACTTGATAGATTAAGATTTAGTTGAAAAATACAGATTTAAATGGTTAGTTGCTTTCTGTTTCACTTAAGAATTTGTTAAATTTGTAAATTAAAATGTTGAAGAAAATGCGTGATAAATTTATTAATTCGTAAACTAAAATGTTGTAGGAAAGTTGAAAATTTATTATGTTTAAAATATATATATATTTATTTATTTATTTATTGTTATTGGTTGGAAAATTTGATATTATGCTACACACACACATATATGTGTGTGTGTATATATATATATTTATATATTTATATATATATATATATAAAAATATATATATATGTTTTTAATTTATTTATCTGTAAATGAAATTGTGAAAATTTGCTACACTTGTATATATATATATATATATAATTAATATAATCAAAGATTACGAAATTAGCAAATGAAATAAACAGAGAGATTCACTGTTAAATGTTTACACAGTCGAAAGTTTGCATAGTATATGGTGGGGGAATAAACCCCCACCGATTTCCTTAAACAAGAGGGTGTGGGGAGGGGCAGAGCCCCACCCACACCCCACGGAGTGGGTTGTGGGTGGGGCTCCGTCCCTCCCCACACCCCCACCGTGACTATAAACCCCAACGCCCGCCCGCGGAAACCTGTAGAGCCGCCTCCTGCGGCCCCTCCTCCATCGCGGCATGTGCCAGCCACTCCCACCACCGGCTCCCCTGTCCGCTGCCTGCGACCACTCCATACTCCGCTCCACTGTGACCTACACACTGCCACCTCCATTCCACCGCTCCACTGCGACCTCCTTCGCCGCTGCCACCCCCATGACCCTGCACACAACAATAAAATTTAGGGTTAATTCCCTCCAAGACTTTAACATGTTTTATAACAAGCACTTGGTGCTTGAGTGGAGATTATTGTTAAATAATAATTAAGCAATTATATATATATATATATATATATATATGTATGTATGTAGGTATATATATATATATATAAGTTTATACATATATATATATATATATAAAAGTTAATTATTTATAGATATATATATATATATATATATATATACTTAGATGTGATAGTTGTATTAGTTGTGGAATCCATTACAAAAGAGAGATTTAATTTTATATATATATATATATATATATATATATATATATATATATAGATGTAATAGATGTAATTAGTTGCGAATTACACTTTCAAAAGAAAAAGAAAAAAATTAAATTTGATATAAATATATTTATCTCTATTAAGACATAATTATGGAAATGTTAATTCAGAGTTATTTATTGCCTAACGAATTATCAAAGTAATGAGCACAAATTATCTTAGTAAATTAATTTAAGATTAAAAAAATAAATAAGTAAACAATTGAACATGAAAATTAATCTAAACAACTTGGAAGAGGAGGAAATAAATATTGCAAGGCAGTAATGATTAAACTAAGAAAATCAAATAGGGGCCAACCAATCATTCAGTAATTTAAACGCTAAATTTTAAAACCAACGTAAACATAGTAGAACTAGTATGCCAACATAGTGCAAGCTCACATGTGAGAAAGATTCCGTATACAACATTAACGTTAACACCTTAAAGGTACGCAACCGAACACGCCTACATGTGTGAGGGGGAAATACAGAGTAGTAAGGGAAAATTTTTGATAGTTCATATTATGACCACATGTCGCATGTGGACATGACACGCGTGTTTGCGTGTTGTGACCGCATGGGAAATGTGGGCATGACAGTAGAAGGCTTGTATATGTGGATTTAACAGGGGAACCAATTTGCGTTTGATCATTTTTAGGTCATGAAATTAGCCTTTGTCACAAGATTCTAGTTTTTCCATTCATATTGGTTGTGGATTTATTGGACTACCTGGGGGCTTGGATAAGTTTTGTACTTGGGATGATGTTTTCTTGAAATATTACATATAACCACACACTAATGCTCCTTTCAGCATGTGGGAATGAATTGTTACAATTGGGTATTGGGTGAAAATCTAATGATTTTATCTTTCTAGGTCACCATCGCTAGTTTAACCTAGGAGTGGTTTTCTCCTCATAGGTTAGCCTTCACCCCCAACCCAGTAGTGATGCAGAGCACAATGCCCAGCTGAAGCGTATGAACCCTGTCATAGACCCTTGTTAGCTTACAAAACAGCAAATTTAGAATGTATCGGCAAGACCTTTGAATTGTCTCACCGATGTGTACCCACTCTTGCCTATCGGCAAGACACTACACCGTCGATCAAGCTCTAGACTCCTTCGCCAATGCCTTCACCTCTCACCGATGAACAGGTTCAATTGAAAGGTTCAAACTGAAGGTTCAATGTCTCACCGGAGCTTTCCATTGGCAAGACCACAGCAATGTCTCACCAAAATATAGAAACCCACTGAATCGATGAACAAGTTCAATCCGGAGGTTCAACAGCTAGGTTCAACGCCGAGGTTCATCCTTCTCCTTCGGTAAGACTTCTAACTGTCAGGTTGAACCATGGGTTCAATGGAGAGGTCCAGTGCCAAGGTTCAACTGATAGGTTCAATCGAGAGGTTCAATGGATAGGTTCAAATCTTCCCCTTCGGCGAGACTTCTGTCTATCGGTGATCTCTTTAAATCTCCTGCCGACACTCTCCCTCACACCGATGCTTATGATCTTCAACCTATGATCGCCAGTCCTGGTCACCTCCACTAACAGTCACCCTACTCGACCAAGTTGCCTATCGGTGACACTTGGACTATCGGCCCAGCTACGGGAAACCTCCCTGATTTCTGATGTCACTCCGATGACTATGTTAATTCCTCCGTCGGGCTGACCTCTACCGTCGGCCCAGCGTTGAATTCTTTCGCCGATACACCCCTCTCTCGCCGATGACCTCTCTCTATCAACGAGACCACTTATTGTCGGCACCACCTTTTTCCCTTCTACCAATGAAGTAACTCATGCCGATATATACTACATCGGCCAGACTTCTCCGGCGTCACCCCGATCGGCGGGAACATGGACTATCGGCTAACACTCAAGATCTTTCGCTGATACACCTTCTCACGCTGATGTCTTCGGCCAATACTACCATCGGTTAGTCTTTCACTGTCGGGCCTTCACAATCTTCTTTCACTGATACCTTGTCTCACCCCGACGGACTTAACTCACACCGTTGTCGGTGAGACTCACCTCCATCGGACCAGCACGATTCCTCCTTGCCAATGCCTGACTCACACTAATGGGTCGAATACAGAATACCTACAGAAAACCTATTTCACACAGGTGACAGTATTCACAACTGATGTTTTCCCACCATGTGACAGTTAAACACTAAATCAACACATACTGGACATATACCCCAATGGAAATTGTAACAACGAGAAACACTGAGGGATTGCTTGAAATGGTTCTGCAACTCTAATCTTCCATACCTAGAGCAAATAAACAAAAATGGGGGATTAATCTACAAGTCCATTCCACTGATTTCCCCAAAAATTTGCCAGTGGAATGGATTTATCCAGTTAGCTCGACCACAGAAGCACAAAACTAAATTTTATACAAAACCTACATAGAATGAATTTCTACACAGTATTCAAAAACTGGAAAGAAAATAACTTGCAGAACTTCTATTCTTTCTTCATGTTCAGAAACTACATTCGACTATTCAGAGACTAGAGACAAAACTATCACCCGTCCCCTCTACAAAAGGTTTCCCCCTTTTTATCTTTCCCAATGTGAGGGACTGACATTCTCCTCTGTTTTTGGGATTTTAGTTTTTCAAAATTATAGGTGGGAACCCTTAAACTATTACAAAAGACATCTGTTTTGCATAAGATAGCAAAACTCTAGTGCTTAAGACACCTTGATTAACTTTCCCTTAATCCAAACTGTTAATAAATGTCAAGTTTGGAGTTTACCCACATGAAATGCTAATAGAGAATGTTACATTTTTGAAGATGCTATAGATAACATGAAATGTTTAATTGAATTTAGTCTTCTTCTCCTTCCTCTTGTGTATATTGGTCCTGTTGAAGAGGTGCCCCTGCACCATACTCCCCGGAGAAGAGATCTCAAGCCCCTTTGAGATCAGAGTTTGTAGGTCTGTACCATGATTTGAAATCTGGTCAGCAGTCATCTAAACTGCCTCTGAATCAGGTTGTCCTTGCCAGGCCACCAAATACTCCAAGTATTCTTTGTTTCTGGTCTTTTGGAGTACTCGTGAGTCTAAAATGTGGTGCAACTTTGGTGGATCATGCTTCAGAATGTCATTAGCTGCTGCCTGCAATGGTTCCTGTTCTACATCTGTGCTTGGTTTGTATGGAGTCAAATAACAGACATTGAAAATTGGGGACAATCCAAGATCAGGAGGAAGTTGGATCTCATATGCATTCTGTCCACACTTCTTTAAAATTTGACAGGGTCCAATCTTCCTCTGCATTAGCTTGGTATACTTACCTTTGGGGAGCCGCTCCTTCTTCAGATTTACCTAGACCAAATCTCCAACTGCAAACTGTAAATCTCTTTTCTTCTGGTCAGCATATGTTTTGTACTTTGTTGTAGCCTGTTGGAGTTGATGCTTGACCTGATCATGTACTTCTTTAATAGCTGAAGCAAAAGCGTCACCATCTGCACTAATAAGTTCTCCTACAGGGAGATCTCTCAGCTCCATAATACCCCTGGGATGAAGTCCATACACTATCTGAAAAGGTGACTTTCTTGTACTCCTATTGATGGTGTCATTATAAGAAAATTCTGCTTGTGGGAGGATATTATCCCATTTCTCTCCATGCTGCCTGGTTAAACACCTGAGTAGGTTACCCAATGAATGGTTAACAACTTCAGTCTGCCCATCTGTTTGAGGATGGTAGGCTGATGAGAAAGATATATTAGTTCCCAGCTTTCTCCAAAGAGTTCTCCAGAAGTGGCCAATAAACTTCACATCTCTGTCTGATACTATGTTCAATGGTAAACCATGTATTCTCACGATCTCTTTGAAAAACAAATCAGCGACATATGAAGCATCATAAGTGGTTTTACATGGTAAGAAATGTGCCATTTTACTGAATCTGTCTACTACCACAAAAACACTATCATATCCTTTCCTTGTCCTAGGCAAACCTAGTACAAAATCCATGCTTATGCTCTCCCATGGCCTAGAAGGAATGGGTAATGGCTGATACAAACCTGCATTTGTGGATCTTCCTTTGGCTTTCTGACATATTACACATGCTTCCACAAATTTTCTCACATCTGACTGTAACTTAGGCCAATAGTAATGTCTTTTTACCAGATCAAGAGTTTTATCAAGACCAAAATGTCCTGACAGAGCCCCACAATGTTTTTCCTGAATAATATTCAGTCTCATAGAACATCTGGGAATACACAGTTGTCCACCTTTGAAAAGTAATCCATCTTGGATGAGAAATTCAGAAAACTCAACATGATATTTGTCTCCAAAAGAAGTACATACCTTATAGATCTCTCCAAAGTCTTCATCATCTGCATACATTGTCTTCAACGAATCAATCCCAACGCTCTCCAATTGGATCTGATTTATGGTCAGTACTCTCCTGCTCAAAGCATCTGCTACTTTGTTCTTAACCCCTTTCTTGTGCTTGAGTGTGAAAGTGAAAGCTTGCAAAGTTTCCACCCATTTCATGTGTCTATGATTCAGTTTCTCTTGACTGTTTAAGAAACTGAGGGCCTGATTATCTGTGAACACTATGAATTCTTTGGGCATCAAGTAATGCCTCCATTTCTTAAGTGACTGGACTAGAGCATACATCTCCAAATCATAGGTGAGTATCTCTTCTTGGCATCATTTAATTTTTCACTGAAGAATGCAATAGGTCTACCTTCTTGGCTGAGTACTGCTCCAATAGCAATATGACTTGCATCAATTCTACTTGAAAAATCTTGCTGAAATCAGGAAATGCAAGAACTGGTTGTTCTACTATCTTCTTCTTCAACATTTCAAAAGAATTATCTGCCTCCTTTGTCCATGTAAACTTGCATTTCTGTCCTCCCTTTATAGTGTCCAGCATGGGTGCACAAATATGACTAAATCCCTTTATAAACTTCCTATAAAAGGTTGCTAATCCATGAAAACTTCTAACATCATGCACAGTTTTGGGTGTTGGCCAAGACAGTATGGCACTTACCTTTTCTGGATCCATTCTCAGTTTGTTATGTGAGATAACAAATCCTAAGTAGATGATTTCTTCCTGCAGAAACAGACACTTTGCTAAATTTATCATTAGCTGCTCTTCATGTAACCTTTTGAGAACCAAGTCTATATGGATGAGGTGTTCTTCCCTCAGATTACTGAAAATCAGGATGTCATCTAGATATACTATGACAAATTTACCTATGAACTCTCTCAAGACCTCATTCATCAATCTCATAAAGGTACTAGGAGCATTGGATAAACCAAAAGGCATGACCTTCCACTCATATAACCCCTCATTTGTCTTGAATGCTGTTTTCCACTCATCACCAGGTCTAATCCTAATCTGATGATAACCACTCTTTAAATCTATTTTGGTGAAGTATTTAGCTCCTCCTAAACAATCAAGTAAATCTTCTATCCTAGGGATTGGAAACCTGTACCTAATTGTTATTTTGTTGATAGCCCTTGAATCAGTGCAAAGTCTCCAAGTGCCTTCCTTCTTTGGTGCTAGTACAGCCGGTACTGCACATGGGCTTAAACTTTTGCCAATTAGGCCTGTCTGCAAGAATTCTTCAATTTGTCTTGCTACCTCTATATTCTGATCTGGAGTGAGCTTATATGCTGCTTTGTTGGGAAGTGTAGATCCTAGGATCAGATCTATACAATGGCTGATTTCTCTTATAGGTGGTAAGGAACTTGGCATCCCATCAGAACTAATGCCTTTGTACTTGTCCAACAGCTCTTGGACAGCTGGTTCTATGGATTTTTGTCTCTTTTCTCCCTTGACTTCTTTCTGCTGTTCCTTGTTTACCTTTAGGCAAGGAATTAGAGCATATGCATCTGCTCCTTCTTCTCTTATCTCTTTCATGAATTGTCTTCCTTCTACCATCATCACTTTAACCTCTTTTCCTTTTGTCTCCACCTCTGTCTCCATTAATGGTATCAATTCTATCACCTTACCATTCTTGGTGATGGAGTAGGTGTTCCTAACACCATCATGGTATGCTTTTAAATCATACTACCATGGTCTTCCAAATAGGAGATGGCAAGCATCCATCTTGGCAATGTCAAACAATAGCTTATCCTTGTATGGGCCAATTTGAAATTCTACCCAAGCCTGTTCTTCTACAACTGTTTGTTGTCCTTGGGTAAGCCATGAAATTTTATAAGGGCAAGGATGTGGCAGTCTCCTAAGCTTAAGTTTTTCTACCATCTCAATGGATACAAAATTCTCAGTAGATCCAGACTCAATCAAAACTTTGCATACCTTTCCTCCTGCCTTGCAAGTAGTTATGAAGAGAGACTTCCTTTGTGGAGGTTCTTTTCCAAGCACTTTCATGGTGGTCATTGCTCTCCTAATCATCAAAGATTCTCCATTCTCAGGATACCCATAACTACTAGGAGCATTCACACTTTGAATAGTGCTTGAGCTTGCTACACTCTGACAATCAGATTCTTGGATCAGATTGATCCTCTTTTCTCCTATTGAATTCGTTGCTTTTGCTGGACATCTGCTAGCTATATGGCCTTCTTGGTTGCAATTGTAACATCTGATAGGTCCTCTGCCCTGAGATCTTCCTCTAAAAGGTGGTCTTCTGCCCCTGAAGTTTCCCCTTTGATTGTAGCTTCCTCCTTGGTTCTGACTATTATCTCCTCTGCTGGTCTCTTGGTTGGATTCACTCTGGTATCCAAATCCTCTGCCTCTAAAAGGACTTCTTCCTCCTCTCTGCTGTCTGCCTCTACCTCTATGATTCTACTCATGCCTTCTCTTTAGTTTTTCTTCCACTTTGAGTGCTAATTGATAGCACTTTTGAACTGTATCTGGATTATGCAGATTTAAGTCTTCCTGGATGTTAAGTCTCAATCCATTGAGGTATCTTGCTACCTTCTCTTCCTCATCTTCCCTTACCTTTGTTTTTACACAAAACTTCATGAATTCTTCTGTGTATGAGCTGACATCTAGCTCCTTCTGCTTCAAATTATGTTTTCTCTTGTGTAATTGGATATTGTAATCCAATGGAACATAGGCCTCTTTCACCAATACCATCATTCTCTTCCATGTTGTAACTCGGTTCTTTCCCTCTTTCACCCTGTCATCTTGGATGAAATTCCACCAAGTCAGTGCAGCTCCTTTCATTTTGGACTGAGCCATCTTTACTCATTGGTGTTCTGGTATCTCTTCTATCTCAAAGAAATTATTCAAGCAGTCTATCCACTCCATTACTGAATTAGGTTCCATTTTTCCTGCAAACACAGGCAGGTCTATTTTCACATCCATGGTCCTTCTTTCCATGGACTTGAGGGCATTGAGTAAGGGTCTTTGGTCTACAGTAACTACTAGCTCTTCCTACTCTAGGGTCTCCTCTTCATCCCCATCTTCTCGTTCACTAGAGTTTTCTTCCCCTTTCTCCACTCTTTCCCTCACCTTCTCTAGTTCTTCCTTCAATTCCTGATTCTGAGCTCTATCAGCTCTACTTTTTGTTATTTGCTTCTTCACCAAGGCTGTCAATTCAGCATTGGTCATTTTTGCTGGAAGAGTGTCCGATGCTTCTCCTTCCAACATTTTGCTTTCTCCTTCTACTACTAGATGGGACAAATGCCTTTAGAAATGAAATTTACACACTAACATTTCCCAGAGCTTTCTCTAGCTCTGATACCACCTGATGCAGAGCACAATGCCCAGCTGAAGTGTATGAACCCTGTCACAGACCCTTGTTAGCTTACAAAACAGCAAATTTAGAATGTATCAGCAAGACCTTTGAATTGTCTCACCGATGTGTACCCACTCTTGCCTATCGGCAAGACACTACACCATCGGTCAAGCTCTAGACTCCTTCACCGATGCCTTCACCTCTCACTGATGAACAGGTTCAATCAGAAGGTTCAAACTGAAGGTTCAATGTCTCACCGGAGCTTTCCATCGGCAAGACCACAGCAATGTCTCACCAAAATATAGAAACCCACTGAACCGATGAACAAGTTCAATTCGGAGGTTCAACGGCTAGGTTCAACGCCGAGGTTCATCCTTCTCCTTCGGCGAGACTTCTAACTGTCGGGTTGAACCATGGGTTCAACGGAGAGGTCCAGTGACAAGGTTCAACTGATAGGTTCAATCGAGAGGTTCAATGGATAGGTTCAAATCTTCCCCTTCGGCGAGACTTCTGTCTATCGGCGAGCTCTTTAAATCTCCTGCCGACGCTCTCCCTCACACCGATGCTTATGATCTTCAACCTATGATCGCCAGTCCTGGTCACCTCCGCCAACGGTCACCCTACTCGACCAAGTTGCCTTTCGGCGACACTTGGACTATCGGCCCAGCTACGGGAAACCTCCCCGATTTCTAATGTCACTCCGATGACTATGTTAATTCCTCCGTCGGGCTGACCTCTACCGTCGGCCCAGCGTTGGATTCTTTCGTCGATACACCCCTCTCTCGCCGATGACCTCTCTCTATCAGCGAGACCACTTATTGTCGACGCCACCTTTTTCCCTTCTACCAATGAAGTAACTCATGCCGATACATACTACATCGGCTAGACTTCTCCGGCGTCACCCCGATCGGCAGGAACATGGACTATCGGCTAACACTCAAGATCTTTCACCGATACACCTTCTCACGCCGATGTCTTCGGCCAATACTACCATCGGTTAGTCTTTCACGGTCGGGCCTTCACAATCTTCTTTCATCGATACCTTGTCTCACCCCGACGGACTTAACTCACATTGTTGTCGATGAGACTCACCTCCATCGGACCAGCACGATTCCTCCTTGCCAATGCCTGAGTCACACCGATGGGTTGAATACAGAATACCTATAGAAAACCTATTTCACACAGGTGACGGTATTCACAACTGATGTTTTCCCACCATGTGACAGTAAAACACTAAATCAACACATACTGGACATATACCCCAATGGAAATTGTAACAACAAAAAACACTGAGGGATTGCTTGAAATGGTTCTGCAACTCTAATCTTCCATACCTAGAGTGAATAAACAAAAATTGGGGATTAATCTACAAGTCCATTCCACTGATTTCCCCAAAAATCTGCCAGTGGAATGGATTTATCCAGTTAGCTCGACCACAGAAGCACAAAACTAAATTTTATACAAAACCTACACAGAATGAATTTCTACACAGTATTCAAAAACTGGAAAGAAAATAACTTGCAGAACTTCTATTCTTTCTTCATGTTTAGAAACTACATTCGACTATTCAGAGACCAGAGACAAAACTATCACCCGTCCCCTCTACAAAAGGTTTCCCCCTTTTTATCTTTCCTAATGTGAGGGACTGACATTCTCCTCTGTTTATGGGATTTTAGTTTTTCAAAATTATAGGTGGGAACCCTTAATCTATTACAAAAGACATCTGTTTTGCATAAGACAGCAAAACTCTAGTGCTTAAGACACCTTGATTAACTTTCCCTTAATCCAAACTGTTAATAAATGTCAAGTTTGGAGTTTACCCACATGAAATGCTAATAGAGAATGTTACATTTTTGAAGATGCTATAGATAACATGAAATGTTTAATTGAATTTAGTCTTCTTCTCCTTCCTCTTGTGTATATTGGTCCTGTTGAAGAGGTGCCCCTGCACCAAGTAGCTTCATGGCTTGTAGGTTGAGAAGGTTTCAGAAAAAAAATAAAAAATAAAAAATAAAAGAGAGAGAGAGAGAAAAGAGTGAAAAAAAGAGGAAGCAGAGAGGGAGAGAGTCATAATGGTTCAACTATCTGGGTGATACAGGAAATCTCTACTAGGGCTATAGACACCTGGCTAGATGTAAAGAAAGGCATTGGGTGGGGTCAATGATATCTCCATCGGGGCTATGGACACCTAGCTAGCAGCGGAGCTATGTCTAGGTGATCATGAGAAAGCAAAATCCAATTCACCTAGCCCAATCTCTGGTTTGTGATTAATAAGTTCTTGCATGCTTAAGGAAAGGGAATGAATCACATGCACACACTTGTATTTTGGATGCATTTGATCTTGTCCTTAGTCATACTTGCTTTTGGTTGGTCCTAGTATTCATGCTTCTGCTATGGGTGATGAAATTGGGATCTTGGGTCCTTGACTGGTTTTTCTAGCTTGGAATGCTCAGGAGCATTCTTCTATTTTAGTTGGCATTTGTTGTGACCTTTTTTCCTCAACACATCACATTAAGGCATGGCAAATAGCGACCCCCCTTTTTCTTTCTCGCATTTTGATTCATCTTCTAGTTTCCACTTGCCTATTTCACTTGAATTCATTTTTAACTGTTGTGATATGCCTACCTATCAGGCCTATGGGGTTTGTCGTTCCACAACGACAGTAGAAACATCCCCAACTTCCTGACATTCATTCTATACAGAATTGGCCAACCTATTTAGTTAGTCATGCTACCATGACTGTGAAAGATTTCCAGACTCCCCACCTTAAGGGACAATAGATTGGCATTGTGTGTCAACTATGTCAGGGCTTCCAATTTTGTCCTTCCAACGTGCTCGAGAGCTTTGCCCTGAGGTTTACCCCTAATGAAGGATATGACTAGTGCCCTATCTACACCTGGTGAAGCATTTATGGCTAGTTTCCTGTGCAACAAAAGGGGGGTTTATATTGCATTTTTTATGATCACTTTTTCATTCTCATCTTTGCACCTAGTGATCTTAGCTCCATAGCCAACCCCTCCTCTTCACTTTGTGTTCCTGCTTCTCAATTTTGCCAAGAGAGTTCAGCTGAGAGAAGAGTTGTGGGCGTGTTGGATATTATAGGAAGGGTTTCCTCTAAGCCATCATTTTCATCTTACTACTTCTTCAAACCAGGTAAGGTTTTCATTGATATTTTAGTTGATTTCACACAAATGTAGTTAGTATGCTTTGGTCAATTCATTTGATGTGGGATCTAGTTCATTCATTTGAGTTCTCGGTGCGTCGTATGGTGTTTTTCCTAGTTTCTTGAAGTCTTAGGGTTTGCTTCCAAATGAGTGATTCCCGTGGTACTTTCTTAGGCAATGTGATTTGGTAGTAAAATGGTTATCCTTTAAAAATCCCTAGTTCCTATGGTAATTTGCCTTAATTTCAACAAGCAAGTAAAATCTTGTCAAAACCCTAGTGTTCGATCATTGTTTACCCTGGGTTTTAATTCTATTGGGATCGGCTTCGTGGCAAGTCCTTTGACAAGTTACTTTCCTTATGGTTGCAGAGTAGAAGTCTTCCTCGACCCTGAATCCCATTGTTTTACCTTCGCTTAATTGTATCAGGATCAGGATCATGGGCCTTCTTTTTGTTTATTGCAAGTTCGAGTAGCATGAAAGCATGGTCATCCCCGAGTTCTAATCCCCAACATCTACCTTTGTTTAACTCTATTGGGATCGAGATCGTGGGTCTTCCCTTTTCTTGTTGCGAGTTGAGAGTCAGAAGAATCAAGTCACCCCGACTCTTGATCCCTGACTATTACCTTTGCATAGCCTTATCATGATCGGGATCACAGGTCTTCCACTTGGTAGTTATGAATTAGGAGTCAAAGGAACTAAGTCAACCCTGATCTCTGATCCCCGACGATTACCTTTACATTCCTCTAGCGAGATCGGGATCTTGGGTTACCTTACTCTCAAACACCTTAATGGAATGAAGAAAGGATCAAGCCCGAGGCCCGATCACTGCTATGTTATATTTATGATAATAATTGATGTGTTTGATTTAGTTTAATCTAATTATCCCCTTGCTTGCAGAACTACAATCATGGCAGAGGATGCACCTATCAAGGAGGTAAAACAAGATTACAAGGCGTACCTTCCCCCATCTAAATTGGTTAGTCAATTCTCAAGGATTAGGGACACAGACTTGGGAGCTCCGGATACACAGGCATTCCTAAAAAAGATTAACACTGCAAAAGGAAGGTCTTTCCAGGCCCAGCAAATGGCCACATCAGGGATAATTCAAGTTGCAGCCTTCCCTATCTCTCTCCAATCTCCAGAATTAGTCTTGGCATGTGCAAAAGCCTACAATCTGGGAGCAAGAGGATCACTGGGCCAGCTAGATAGGTTATTTTGGACATTTCTTCTAATATGGTAGACACAGTGTTCGGCATCCCTGTCTTCCAACCCTATGAGAAGATTTCCATAACATCTACGGAGACTTTCTGCTCCAGTAAGCCGAAGGCGGCCACTTCATACATTAATCAATAGTTGCTGACTACTCAAAGGAAACATCCCATGAAAATGGCAGTAGTGCAACCATGAAGTGAATTCAGAGAAGATGGCAAGGAGTTCATCTCACTTCTCAGCAGGGTTTTTGGCCTCCCTTCCTCTAACAAATGGCACCCCTGGATGTGCTACTTTTGCATGAAGGTTGTTGATGGGAAACACATTGACTAGGGATCCTTCATCAGCAATAAGTTGGATCATGAATAGTTGTCTACATTGGAGAAAATAGGGGAGTTTTATATGACTTCATATCTTGTTTACCTGTTGGCATATCAAGCAGTTTCCCAGGGTTGCAACAAGTGGTATCCCTCCAAAGAGGAGAGGTAATAGTTTATCAGCATTTTCCACAGCTGGAGCTCCTTGAGAGCATGAAAAACTACAAGATAGTTAATGATGCCTTTATTTATGCCATCATTAGAACCTTGGAGAATGAGTATTCCCAAATATTATCTTTGGAAGCATGCGATGAGATGGCCAACTGTGGCCATTGGTACATTCACTTCAAGACATTTTCATACATCAGGGTGATGGGTTGTTCAAAGGCCCCATACAAGCTCCCTAGGTACCCCAATGATTAGGTAGTGTTGTTGGAGATCTATAAGTAGGTTTCAGTCGTGTACAAGCTCATAGTCAGCAAGCACAATCCTAGTTTCAAGTTCCCTATCAAGATAGGGGACTATACTTGTCAAAGTATCACACAGACTAAATCTACAGAGTTGGAGATGGCACCATGGTGGCTGGATTTGTTTGATATAGTTAGAGCAAGATTTGACCCAATTGGATGCGTCAACCCCCTCATTGGGACCTGGTTCCAACATGAAGATGTTGTTGAAGATCACTAGGCAGATTGTATGGATGACCATGAGGTTCGGCTCAGAGATTATTCCAAACTAGATGTACGTTTGGTTAAGAAACTAAATTTAATTGACCTCCCAAAAGTTCCTAAGGGGATGAAAGAGGATGGAAGGGTGCTAGACCCCATATATGAACAGAATATGGTATACAATCAACCCCTGAATGATGTTAATTGGAGGCAGTATGAGAATGCCTCTCTAGAGGAAAGATCCTGAGAGGTCCTTATAAGGATAGAGCCCAAGAGGTCTTTATAAGGACCAAGAAATGGATGCTCAATCCATTCCCCATGATAGACCCGTACAAGAAAAAGGATAAATCTAAGAAGATGGGGCAGGGTGAGTCATCCCAGGCAGCTAAGAAAACTAAAGTGGCTCCTGCTAAGATAGATACCAGAGCTACTGTTGCTATTAAAGAGAAATAAAAAGCCAAGGTGGTATTGGCAGATTCTAGTATCACTAAGGAGGAAGACCACATTCTTGTTGGGATAAGGTGCCATTAACCTTGTAAATCCCAATATTGTATTTATTCCACTTTATTATTTGTAATTTGTAATTACCCATAAGGGAGTGTGGTAGTTTCACCGGCAATGGTAATTTCAGATTCACCAGAGGTAATTATGGAGTGACATTTACGGTTGGCAATTGCAAAAATCATGAGTAAATGAGGGTAGGCGCCACCTTGGGAGAATATGCTATTTTAAGCATGTATGACACATGTCATAATGTTTGGTGAGTGCATGTAAGAGAATTTATGACAGTTGTAAGTTGTCATAGGATTCTATGACACTATGACGACATATGATGGATATTTATTATGTGTAATTTGCTATGTTTAGCCCTAGGCGCCCATCTTGGGAAGATACTCTTTGGTGGAATCTATGATGGTTATGACATGTCATAAGATGCTATAAGAGACCTTATTTAGCCTTGGGTGCCTAACTTTGCATGGTTGACTTTGGACATGTGGCAGGAGCTTGTAAGGAGGCATTTAATATTTGCATGTTGGAGATTCTTAGGAGAGAGAAAGTGGATGCCTAGATTGGTGTGAGAGCACTTCTATAAGTATTTTTCCATGTATTTGTTGTAGCATAACAGATTTACAGGTACTCAGGTGTTGCAGGAATGTTGTCTGATTGAATACTGAAGGAGAGAGTTGTATATTTGATGTATTGTATCGCTTTTATAGATTAATACAAGTTTGTGCCTCTTTCCTGGTGGAGTTTTTTACCTGAAAGGGTTTTCTCCATGTAAATATTGTGTCATTATGTGATCAATTTTTAAATTTGTTGCTTTTGTGTTGCATTATTTATATTCTGTTGTAATCTCCATTAAACTATTGGAAAATGTGACTCAAATTTACTGGCTTGATCCTCTCCCAGTAGGTTATGTTTAAACTCTTTCATCGGTCTGACATTTACATTTCGTGGGGTTCCAAGTTTTCCTAACCTAAGTCACAGGGTTCCAAGCTTTCCTAATCTAAGTCACGTGGTTCTAAAGTTTCATAACCTCCCAACCTCCCAACTTAGTCTCTTTGTTGTCGGCCAGTCGGGGGTTTTCAAAACTTCATAACCTCTGACTAGTGGTTCTCAAGTTTAGATTTTTGTCGACTTCGCGACTTTGAAACTTTTCCCATTTTTTGAGGTGCTCTCTTCTCATTAAATGTGTTGCACAACACATCAATTGGAAGCGAGGGATGGTGGTAAATATCAACTTTTGACATGGCGGAAGGACAAAAAAGCCTATGTTGAGTTGGCAATGCATATCACAAATGTATTTGATCCAACAGCACCCACTGGCCCGTGCCTTTTGTGGTGGGTCCTAGATAGACCCTGAGGGGGAGTGGGGATTGGCTGAGTACAATCAAAGATTTGCTCAACAGTGACTTGGCATGTAAAAAGTTCGTCGGTGTAATTTTGGAAGCTTTGGGAGAGTTTGACTGGTGTCTCGATGGTTTGACGTGTCTTTGACAGTTAAACTAAATTGTGACCATTTGTCTACAGGTACTGAAACGACTATTTCTAGAAATGCTTGGAATGCAAAGTGAATGTAATAAGAACATTGAATGGTTTGCATTGAGAGATGATTTTCTTTGAATTGTTTGATTAAACAGAACAAGGTTGATCAAGGAAGAGTTATGACGCCAGAATTATATTGTGAATTGATACCTATGGAAGCATAGGATCTGCAACTTTGTATGTAATTGTTTTTTACTATAATACAAATAGACTATTGCTTGGTGTGTGGGTTTTTTTTCTCATAAGGGTTTTCCCATGTAAAACTGGTGTTCAATTATGTGTGATGTTTAATTGTCTATTCTATTTTCTAATGAATGTGCTTCTTAAGTGAACTGTAATTGAAATTTGAATGAACTATCTGTATCTCTCTCCTACAAATTAGCATTAGGAAGGCGTATTCCGCACTTAGCTTTCCTTACAAGTGGTATCAAAGCCTGGCCAGTTGTGTTATCCTTGTGGGTAAGTCAGGTTTTTTGTGCTAATTTAGTCGAGTGGGAGTTTTGCAGAGAAATCTAGTTTATAATCTTATTGCAGATTTAAGATGGTGAGCACATCCGGAAGAATAAAGATTGAGAAGTTCAACGATGGCAACTTTGAGTTGTGGAAACTCAAGATGGAAGATTTTCTCATAGATCATGATTTATGGGATGTAGTGTCCTCAACCAAACCATCAGCAACCTCACAAGATGATTGGGATGCAATGGACCAAAAAGCCAAAGGTTTGATTAGACTATGCTTGGTCGATTCAGTTCTCTTGAATGTCCATGAAGAGAAGGCAGCAAAACTTTTGTGGAAAAAACTTGGTGGAATTTATCAAGGGAAATCTCTGGTAAATAAGTTATTCCTGAGGAAGAAGTTGTACTCTTTGAAAATGGAGGAAGGAGCGTCTGTTGCAAATCATTTAAATGCATTTAATATGATTGTTGCTCAATTGGCATCTGTGGGTGTGAAGATAGATGACAAGGATCATTGCATGCTCTTGTTGTGTTCTTTACTTGACACATGGGATGATCTGGTGATGGCTATTGGGAGTACAACAACCACTTTCAAGATGGAAGATGTTGTTTTGTTGCTGTCAGAGGAAATGCAAAGGAAGTCTTCTGAGATGGCTAAGGAGGCTCTTGCTATTCAAGGTAGATCAAAGGAGAGAAGCAAGAAGAAAGACAAGAAGTCTAAATCCAAGTCAAAAGGGAGATCAAAGTCTCCTAGTAAAAATTCCAAGGTGAAGTGCTGGAATTGTGGGCAGACTGGACACATCCGGAAAGAATGCAAAGAGGAGAAGAAGAAGAAAAAGAAGAACAATTCTTTTAATAATGAATCTTCTCAAAGTGATGTAGATGCCTTCATAGCAACCTTGGCTACTTAGGCATCAGATGATGTTTGGTTGATTGACTCGGGTGCATCTTTTCACATGACATCTCACAGAGATTGGTTTTTGAAGTATGAAGAATACAAAGGTGGAAAGGTGTATATGGGTGATAATTCATACGTGGAAATTGTTGGCCGTGGAAGAGTCAAAATTTAGTTTCCTGATGGAAGAATAAAAGGAATCAATGATGTAATGCATATACCAGGTCTGGCTCAAAATTTGCTTTCTGTTAGTAAGCTAAATGATGTTGATTTGCAAGTTTCTTTCTTGAATGGTGCTTGTAAAATGACTAGAGGCTCTATGGTGCTGACTAAGGGTGCATGAATTGGCACTCTGTACAAGCTAGATGCACATGCAATTCAATGTAACAGTGGTTCTGTAAAGTCAGATAAATCTGATTGTGAAGAGAAAGAAAACATTGTTCCTGTGGGTGCTAATTCCTTAGAGGTGAAACTCCCAACAGAGAAAACAATGTTGTGGCATCATAGACTCGGCCACATTGGTGAAAAAGGCTTAAAAGCCTTGAAAAATAAAAACCTGGTTGAAGGGCTTGATGATTGTAATCTTGAATTTGATTTTTGTGAACATTGCATATATGGAAAGCAACACCGTGTTTCATTTTATTCTAGTCCTCATATATCTTCTGGAATTTTGGATTATGTTCAGTATGATGTATTTGGTCCAGTTAATGTTCCTTCATTATCAAAGTCTAAATATTTTGTCTCTTTCATAGATAATTATTCGAGAAGGACATTTGTTTATTTTCTCAAAAGTAAAATTGAAGTTTCCAGTTGGTTTAAGGAATTTAAAACCTTGGTTGAAAATTAGATTGGAAGAAAAATAAAATGCTTGAGGACAGATAATGGCGGAGAGTTTTGTTCTGCAGATTTTGAAAAGTATTGCAAAGACCATGGAATTAAAAGGCATAAAACAACTCCTTACACTCCACAACAAAATGGAGTTGCAAAAAGGATGAATAGAACACTGATAGAAAGGGCGAGAAGTATGTTGAGTAGTGCTGGTCTGGAACAAAAGTTCTAGGCTGAGGCTGTGGCTACAGCATGTTATCTAATTAACAGATCTCCCACTTCGACGCTCATGGACAAGACACCTATGGAAGCTTGGTCTAGAAAGAAGCCCTCATTGAGACACATTAGAGTCTTTGGCTGTGAGCATATGCATATGTGTCGAATGAGAAAAGATCCAAGTTGGAGAACAAGGTAGTAAAATGTATCTTCATCGGTTATGGAATTGGTGTGAAAGGGTACAAGCTTTGGAATCTAGTTAATGAGAAGGTGTTGTGTAGTAGAAGTGTGATCTTCCATGAGCTGAAACCTTCTACTATTGATCTACAGCTAGAGGTGAAAGAAATAGAAAAGAAGGAGGTAGTTGAAATCCCTCTTACTCTAGATAAGGATGAACTACGTACTCCTAGTGGACTTGTTAGTGAGGAGAGCTTGAGCAACTCTGAAAGTTCTGAACAAGAAGAAGAACCTCAGCCTCAGCCTATGAGGAGGTCTACACATGAGAAGCGGCAACCTGAAAGGTTTGGATATTCTATGTTAGATTCTAGTTGTGCCTATGCTTTGATTGCTAACACGGATGAGCCTAGGACTGTTAGAGAGGCAATTGGTATGTCTGATTCAAATTCCTGGTTGGAATCCATGAATGAAGAAATGGCATCATTGAAGAAGAATGAAACTTGGGATCTCGTACCTTTGCCTGAAAGTCAAAAGCCTGTTGGATGCAAATGGGTGTTTAAAAATAAGATTGGTCTGGATGGAAGTGTTGAGAAGCATAAAGCAAGGTTGGTCGCGAAAGGGTATTCCCAGATGGAGGGAATTGATTATGGAGAAATATTTTCTCATGTAGCTAAGCTGACATCTATCAGATTTCTATTGTCACTTGCAGCAACGTATGACTTAGAAATTGAGAAAATGGATGTGAAGACAACATTTCTTCATGGAGATTTGGAAGAAGAAATTTACATGTCCCAGCTAGAGCACTTCGTTAAAAAAGGTAAAGAAAATCTAGTTTGCAAGTTAAAGAAATCTCTGTATGGTTTAAAACAGTCACCTAGAATGTGGTACCAAAAGTTTAACAATTATGTGTTGTCTTTGGGATTTGTGAGATCGAAGTCTGATCATTGTGTGTATTTCAAGACTGAAAATGGTTGACTTCTTATTATTTCCATGTATGTGGATGACATGTTATTCATTGGGAATAGTAAGGGTATGATTTCTGATTTAAAATCTCAGTTGTCAACACAGTTTGAAATGAAAGATTTAGGAGCAACTAGGTACATTCCAGGGATGGAAATCAAAAGGGATAGAGGAAATAGAAAACTTTGGCTCATCCAGAGAAAGTATATTTTTACTATCCTAGAGAGATTTAATATGACCGATTTCAAGCACTAGTTGTTCCAGTGTTGTAGGGAACGAAGCATCTATTGAAGATTGTCCAAAATCTCCTACTGAGATGGAGGACATGACCGGGGTGCCTTATACGAGTGCAGTTGGAAGTTTGATGTATGCAATGGTCTATACAAGGCTAGACATTGCCCAAGTAGTGGGAGTACTTAGTTGATTTATGGTTAATCCAGGAAGACCGCATTGGGATGCTATGAAAAGAATTTTTAAATATTTGAATGGTACTTCAGAGTATGCTTTATGTTATCATGGTTACTCTACTAGATCACAGAATTCAGTTAGCATTCATGGATATGTAGATTCTAATTGGGCAGGGGACATAGATAGCAGAAGATCCACTAGTGGATATGTATTCACGTTGTTTAGTGGTGCAGTTAGTTGGATGAGCAAGTGGCAGGCTGTAGTCACTTTATCTACTACTGAGGCGGAGTACATGGCAGAAACTCATGCCTGCAAGGAAGCCATTTGGCTTAGAAGGTTGTGTTCTGATATTGGGTTTGATGCAGGGCAAATTACTATCTGTTGTGACAGTCAAAGTGCTATTTGTTTGGCAAAAAATCCAACTTTTCATGCTAGGATGAAACATATTGACGTGCAGTATCATTTTGTTCATGATATGGTGGAGGATGGAAAGGTTAATCTGGAGAAGTTTGATACTCTGAAGAATGTTGTTGATGCATTGATGAAGCCTATGAGCATGGATAAGTTCAAATGGTGTGTCAGTTCAATGGGCCTAAGGGCCTATGATATTCAGTAACTTCTAGCGTTGAAAGGAGCCAGTAAGTTTTTCGTCAAGTGGGAGCATGTTGGAAAATGTGACTCAAATTTACTGGCTTGATCTTCTCCTAGCAGGTTATGTTTAAACTCCTTCATCGGTTTGACATTTACATTTCGCTGGGTTCCAAGTTTTCCTAACCTAAGTCGCGTGGTTCTAAAGTTTCATAACCTCCCGACCTCCTGACTTAGTCTCTTTATTGTCGGCCAGTCGGGGGTTTTCAAAACTTCATAACCTCCAACCAAAGGTTCTCAAGTTCAGATTTTTGGCGACTTCACGACTTTGAACCTTTTCCCATTTTTTGACGCGCTCTCTTCTCATTAAATGCATTGCACGGCACATCAAGTGGAAGCGGGGGATGGTGGTAACCGTCAACTTTGGACATGGCGAAAGGATAGAAAAGCCTATAATAAGTTGGCAATGCATATCACAAATGTATTTGATCCAACAGTGCCCGCTAGCCCATGTCTTTTGTGGTGGGTCCCGAATAGACCCCGAGGGGGAGCAGGGATTGGCTGAGTACAATCAAATCGTTGTTCGATGGTGACTTGGCATGTAATAAGGTTGTTGGTGTAACGTTGGAAGCTTGGGGAGAGTTTGACTGGTGTCTCCTCGATGGTTCGACGTGTCTTTGACAGTTAAACCGAATTGTGACCATTTGCCTAAAGGAAATGAAATGACTGTTTCTGGAAATGCTTGGAATTCAGAACGAATGTAATAAGAACATTGAATGGTCTGCATCGAGAGATGATTTTCTTTGAATTGTTTGATTAAATAGAACAAGGTTGATCAAGGAAGAGTAATGCTGCCAGAATTGTACTGTGAATTGATACATGTGGAAGCGTAGGATCTACAACTTTGTATGTAATTATTTTTTACTGTAATACAAAGAGACTATTGCTTGGTGTGCGGGTTTTTCTCCCATAAGGGTTTTCCCACATAAAACTAGTGTTCAATTCTGTGTGATGTTTAATTGTCTATTATGTTTTCTAATGAATGTGCTTCGTAAGTGAATTGTAATTGAAATTTGAATGAACTATATGTATCTCTCTCCTGCAAATTGGAATTAGGAAGGCGTATTCCGTGCTTAGTTTTCCTTACATAAACAATACACTGTTAGAAGATCATCAAACATATTTGAATCAGATTTCTATTAAGTAGTTGTTGTCTTCATTTTCTAACAATTGCCTTGGTGCGGAAGATGAGGAGTGGACCTCCACCTTCTACTAAAGGAGTGACAAAATTTTCTATCCCTGCGACAAGGAAAAACACTCCCTCTCCCCCCAAGCTGGATAATTGACCTCCTTCACCACCTCCTTCTCCTCCTCAGCCAGATACCCAATAGGCTTCACCTCCTCCTTCTATAGCTACTCATCCTCAAGGGCCACCAGCCACCACAACTGCATCACCAAGGACACAGAAGAGCAGTGGTCCAAAGGCATCATCTCCACCTTTGCAGGAAGAAACAAGATCAGAGGGCATATTGAACCTGGACAAAATTGTCAACTTGGCCACCTCCTCCCTACACAAGGTGAAGCATCTGAAGATTATGTGAAGACTGTGGGATTAACACCCTCACCAACAAGGTCTCCACCACATGTTGCATCTCCACTGCATGTGTCATCTCCACCACCCATTGGCACCACAAGTCAGAGTCTCCCTACTTGGTTGAATGCAGTAGTGGTCAAGAGGAAGAAAGTATATACAGAAGACAAGGACCTAGCCACTATTACTGAGGTCCTCCAGGCGCAGCCAAAGAATAAAAGGGCTAGGTGTTGTCCCATGTCACAGTGGATCAGCAAGGAATGAGGGCAGCTCACATAGCTACACCTATGGCAGATAAGGAAGAAACAGCCATGACCATGGTTGATTATAACATACGACAGGTGGCTTTGGGGCACCAAACCAGGGAGGAGCAAAAGCATGTCCTCACGGAGTCTGTCTTGACCATCTTGGCTAGAATGAAGAAGGATGAAGATATAAAAGAAGACCTCTGAGGACAAATTGCTCACTTAACAGCATACATCAAGCACCTGGTTGGGCCTACTAACTCAGGACCCTCTGCCCCAGTTCTACTAGAGGCACTCAACAAAGATCACCAGCCTACTAACCCTCAAGGAATCCTCCCCGCAGCCATAGCATGGAAAAACTCATTGGAGACCCTTGGGGTGGAAATCATAAAGAAGGCAATGAAGACCTACCACCTACTGGATGTTGAAAATGATGAGATGGTGGTGACAGATTTAACTCCATCAGCAATGAATTGGTCATATGGGAACAACAACTCCCCATCCTGCAGAAAATGCAAGGCACTGGTTCAATGCAGCTCATACAAATGGGGGTGGGTAGTAGCAGCACTACAGGGCTGCCCAATGAAAGGCTACTTGCAAGAAAACTAAGGGCTAAAGTTTTAAGGAGTTGCAAGGAGAAGCTAAAGGCCAAGATAGAGGCAGTAAAGGAGAAATTGGCTAAGGTGGAATCATTCATCTCATCTATCCCTTGCACAGTAAAGGTCCCCTCTGTTGTTGTTTTCCATACTTTTCAATTGACCAAAGAATTCCAGGATCTCCTACAGCAGCCCTTCACTGAATAAAGGATTGATGATTTGATGAAGATGAAGACCTTGTTCACAAGTTTCCAAGACCAAGTGGCAGAGATGGCCAAATTGCCAGACAAGGTGGTGAGGTCTCATTTTTCCATAAAGATGAAGGACAAATACCATCAAGGGCCAGGCATACGGGAGGTCACTGCTACCATCCAAATCTTCCAAACCCATGTGCCGACAGGAAACTAATCTTTTGTAATTAATATTGTTATATTTTTTAGTCTGACCCACTTAAGGGATTCTGCACTGGCCTATGTACACTTCTTTTTTTAATTTTGAAGTTCCCTATAAATAAAGGGAAGTTGTGTTATCTGAAAAGGGGGGGAACATAGAGGACTTGTGCGAGCGCAAGCTATTCTTATATTTTTTATGGCATGCATGTGGCACATGTATGATATGCATATAGGGTGTGGGAATCATGCTATTTTGTAATCTGCCAACATTTTGCTAGTTAATGAGAAGACAATTTTTGGAACTATTCATGTGTTTCTGCCCTATGGTGGTAATGTATCTTTATTTTTTTCCTTGCACATAGCATATGTTGATGGATCTTGTGCCTAATTGATAAATCATTAATTTGGTGGTTGAATAGAGTTTGAATTATGCACATGTAATATGGTGTTTTCATATTCCTGTTCTACTACTTTTCCTTAGAATCTCTCACTTGCAATGTACATGATTGTGTGAAATATTGGTCATCCATTGCTTGTTTAATTTGATCTCATTAACATTGTTATGTGAAGTGAAAAGCCAGGTGCAGATGCTGTCCAATTTGTTTTTGCATTTACCTTTCTTCCTAAACCCTAACCCTTTTCCCTTTTTTGCATAGAGTAGATGTAGGTTTAGTTTCTTGCACTCAAAGGAAGTATTTGCCTATCATAGGTTATTAAGCATCCAGTTTGATATTACCAGCATAGGCCCCTTGAACAAACAATCACATTGTCAACTCAGCTGCTCCAACACCGTTGTGACCCAGCATAACAGGGACCTTGGGGTAACTATAACTTCATTAGGTTGCCTTTCAGGAAAAGTAGAGTGACTTACATTCTACTTAGAGTTGATGTGCCAAAACAGCCATCAATAGGACTAAGCATGTGGATGTTTAGTAGCACTTTGTTTGAGAAATGGTTGCAAATAGACAAATTGAGTTGAAGAAAATTAACACTCAATTGAATGTTGCAGATTATCTTACCAAACATGTGAGCACATAAAAGTTCACTTGGTGCAAGGAGGCCATGGGCCTTGTTTCTTGTACTTATTTGATTTATGTTTTCCTATGGTTGTATTTACAATGTATGATGTCAAGTGGGAGAAGGTTACGACAGCCGTGCAAATTCTTAAATGTGTATGCTACTTTAGAAAATAGCCCTAGAAACATTTATAATACCACTTCTAAGGAACCTACAAAAGAAATAAAGACAATGCACACAAATATAAATAGAAAAGAGAGTAACAAAATGTTTTATATTAGCTTTATAGTGCCACTTAAAGGGGGCAATCTCCTAATAAAACATACACTCCAAATACAAATATCCAAAATACCTCCCACTTGGGAGAAGCAAAATGATCCAATAAATCTCCAAGCCGATTGTGAAGGCTGACTAGCCTAAGTGTTCATGAGAGAAACGACCCCTACCCAGTTATATAGGTAGGGGGTTCTCATCAATGGCGCACACTCTTGCATATATATTGACCAAAGAAAGAAATAAATTAGGACTTTCCATGTCCTTGGAACTGTCCCCTAAAGTGGTGTAAGTCACTTTGCAATATATGTCCAACAAAAAAAAGCCCCTACATTTCCTCGTAGGCCCCCCCCACTAGTGTTAGGCCCTTCTCTCCCAACCCCAACCCTGACCTATTAATTTTCATTAAGGACATATATGTGCAATAGAAAAATGAAGACCCCAACTCTAATGATTTCAAGAGGGGGCCAAAATGCACTCAATCAATGCCTTATAGATGGTAGGGTAATTGGGCATTTATGCACTCTTACCATTAAAGCTTTGAAGAGTAGAGGGGAAAGGGTTGTGCATATACCTAAGGGAGGGAAAGGGTCGAAGCCTCTTTATTCGCTCGTCCACATCTATATGTGACTCCCCCAATGGAGCGGGTGATCAATTATGCACTTGACCCTAACATGCACGTTTAAGAGATATCCTTCAACCCACATATTCCTCGCACAGAGCCTAGAATTCCAATTCCTCTAGGTGCTAATATTTGCCCCCACTCTTATATGGTATCAATCTTCTGCAACTATTGTACTTCCAAACTATTGCACCTCCTACTCATCCCACCCAACCCAGGTATAATTCCCAACCACCTTAGAATAGTAGGGACCCCCATGCCCTTTAGGGCACCGTCTATCCAACCATCAGGATGGAATGCCCATCCTGATGGTGCATGTCTCAATAACTCTTTTCGAAATACGTGTAGACAGTGGATGGCCCATGCCCCCTGCACGGCCGCTTATAATTGCATGTATTGACCGTATCTGTTGCCTTTTACCTTTTCATATAAGGAAACTTCCAAAGATCAGTGTACCGTATGAGTACAAAATAACAGATTCTCTTGCGAACCTATTTAGGCACGCAGGGATAATTAATGGTAAGGAGACTTTTTAACCTAAAAAAGTGACGGACTCCATGTTATGGAAACTGGAAAGGGAGAATGCTGATTTTATTTGTATGTTTGCTTAATTCAATACCCAAGAAATGAACAGCCCCTAATTTTCATTGGTTTTCCCTTTCATTTTTATTGGTTATATAGTGAGCTTTCTATTTGTAATTATTTTTAAGGATTGGTTATATTCAGTTTAGTTTTTAATTATTTTATGTTCAAGTTTATTTGAAGAGGAGGTTGGTTTAATATATTATTTTATTTAGGGTTTTATCAAATCAAATAAAAAAGAGAAAAGTCTACTGACAAGCAAGTGCATTATAAGTGCATTATATTTTTAAGATTTTACTAACTATATTTCAGGGCAATGGCATCACTTCATTTAAATATTTTCCATCACACTATAGATTTTTAACTCTTGAGTAAATAAAATTGAAATCCCCAAAATAAAAGTATTTTTCATGACACCCTAGATTTTTAACTCTTGAGTAAAAAAAATTAAAATCCCAAAAATAACCTAATTTCGTAAAATAAAATAACACTAAAAGCATATTTTTATTTATTGATATCTTTTCACAACTATTTTATAAAAAAATTATTAGGGTTTAAAATTGTTTTATAACTATACTTTAGGGTTCTACACATAAATAACCTAATTTCAGTAAAATATTTCTTAACTATTCATTGTCTAATTAAATGGAGCTGAACAACGGCATATTTTTATTAAATAATGCACATAAAAATAAAGCCAATAATCTATATAAATAAAAGTAATATTGACACATAAATCAAAAAATTGAAAATAAATCAATAATTAAAAATATGCATACTTTGTAAAGAAAATATTTTAATGTTATTTTATTTTAAAGTAACTATTTTAAATTTAAAATATATAATGAACATACTTTTATTAAATAAATGCACATAAGAATTAAATTTAAAATATATAACCACATATTTTTATTAAATAAATGTACATAACAATAAAGTCAATAATTTTTTTTTTTGTTCGTTGTTTAGATATATTTTGAAAATAAAGATTATCAACATTGTTGCTAACACTAAGCAAACACAACTATTCATGAACATTTTGGCAGAAGCAACTCTTGTTTATTTTGTAAAAGGTTGTTTAATTCAAGATTTAATTGAAATATTATTTTATCTTTAAGGAGGAGTGCTCAATCAAACCTTCAAATGGCTTCTCATTTTAGTGATTAAAAGATATTTTTTGAGGTTAATTATAATAAGCCATCTAATTTTGATCATGATACACATGTACACAAGAACATTCTTTTTCTTATTGGACAATTGCTTTTTCAAGAGTTTGTTAATACTACATCTCCTACATAATTATTTGCAGCTCTTCATAATTTGTTGCTCAAAGCACCCTTTGGTATATAGGATTGGTACTATGATTGCATCTTCTACTTCTTTGCATGGTGCATCTTCCCCCTACCCAACCACTCTTCCTCTTTCACTAACCTTTCATCCTCTCATCTTGAGGTAAATCCCCTCATGGTGCCTAAATCTTATGTTCTCACTTCTAATTGACCCCCTCCTTTCATGTTCCTTCCTCTAGCGCCATTTCCACCTCTTCTTTTGTTAGTGTATCACTTATCTCTCATCCCACTAGTGTCATTCCCTCTTATATACCTACTAATGTTATCCCTTCATCTCCTTGTGTTAGTGCATAAGTTAGATAGTGTTGAGAAGAAAGTTGATTCTATGCCTAGTACCTGAGACACTACTACTTATAGTTCAACACATAGCAGACATCTTATGTTTGAAGTTGTTACATATCCATTACCTATTGGTTTTGTGCCACCTATCTTTGAGTTGTATCATGGTAAAAATGACAAATATTCACTTGCAAGCCTTTAATACAACATGCTTAGACTATGCTTCTAATGACAAAAAATTGGTTGTTATTTCCTTGCACTCCCCATGTCTGTCATTCAATGGTTCTACTCATTGCCTTTTGGCTCCACTCACTCTTTTGATCAATCATCTACAACATTCCTCAACCACTTCCACATGAATACAGACTTCAAAACTATTGTTTCAAATTTATTTAAGCATGTCCAAGGCTCTAATAAACATATTGATGATTATGGCATTTGATTTCAATCCCTTTGTGCTAAAATGAAACATCAAATTCATAATGATGAATTGCAAAGGATTTTTGTTAAGGGATTTTTATCTCCTATCTATGATATTGTTTTTTTTTTAAATGTGCTTCTTGCATGAACCTTTGTGCTCAATTCAAGGATGTTGAACTCAAATTACTTGTTTCCAATGGTTTGAAATATGAGTCATCCCATACATCTTCTATATCTTCTTGCCCTTCCAAGTTGAACACAAGGCAAATATGTAAATCTAAAAGGGTAATGATAAGAAAGAATCTAAACCTAATGCTAATCATATGTCTACTATTTTTATTGCACTTTTCTTTAAGCCTCAAACCACTAAAAAATTTATAAATTTGAGTGGAACTCTACATCATGTGCTCCAAATTCTATTGAATGCTATTTTGATTACTCTTCCCTCTATTCATCTATTAGAGCCATCTAGAGGGTTACCATGATTTCAATAATTATTTTAATGAGCATGCATTCTATATGGACAGAACATGATAAAACACTATCAATTTATTTTTTAAAATATAACATCACCATAATAGTAGTGCAACGCATGCATGATAGGTGTTCTTTCCGCATGTAGCTCCACTTGATATTAACAATGTGTAGAGGAATGAGCTTATGAATGCATAAGAAGTGAATAGGATAATACAATAAGAAGAAGAATAGGTGGCACACATCTGTCTGTGGCTGTAGTGTAGAAAATTGATACCTCTTACAATTCTACACTAGATTTGGCACTTGTTTTGGCTTGTATGTTCACCCTTGTCCATAATATGCAATTTCCAATACTTTTTTAAGAAACAAGGATTAATCATCTATCATCTGACATTTGGATAGCCCAAATCACCAGGACTAGGGCGCCTAGTGCTTGGGTCTTAGCAATTTGGCCCTCATAAGTTATATTTGAATGTCGGACTTATGACTTATGTGATGCATCTTGTCATCCTCAACTCTATTAGGCCCTCAAAAAGTAATCAAGATTCATCTGTAAAAAAGTCTTGAACACACATAACATAAAAAAAAATGATTCTCCTAATGCTAGATACTCAAGTTATGTTCTCTAACAAGATCTCTTATCTATCTACAAGCTCTCTATTTCTGCAAGTTAATGTTGCATGCATTAACCCTTGTTGCAAGCTTTCTAGGAAGCTTCTTCCTTCATCAACAATTTGTAGATGATTCATGTTGCGATATACATTCACCTAGGATTTCATACTCATGGTAACTCTATTTCATTTCATTTGATTATTACAATCTTTGTCATATGCTTTACCTCTGCTCAGCAAGAGCACACACTCTCTATCACACTTATCATAGTTGTTGTGGAAGTGGAAACACTTACATAGGGTTTGACTAAGGCAAGCCCCTATACAACTCAACCATTTTACCCTCTTTCATGTGTACAGTCGCACACAGATTTTGTTTGCCATAAAACCCTAGGACTAGGGTGCGCAGTGCCCTAGTCCTCCTAGATCTTCTCCAAATTCTAACTATGGTCTTCAACAGCTCTGTTTCTTCCTGATCTGCTCTATATTTCTATATAGTCAGTCTGTAAGTTGTTTTTTTGTCATTTAAGTCACTTAAAACCCTAGATCTAGTCTCATTGATTCAATCTCTCTTCCTTACAACAACGAAATAGAGCCCAGGCAACTTGGCTCTCCCTTGAGGACACTAACATATTGATGGATAATTAAGTGGTTGTTGATTTGAACATTTGTGAGGGTTTAAGGTTTTGGCTACAAATGATTCACCCCCCTCTCAGTTGTCTTGTGATTTCCAAAAATTGGTATCAAAGTGAGGGTTCCTTGGAAGAAAGCCTAATAGCTTAAGGCAGATCTAGGATAGTGCACAAGAAAGACATTCCTCAGTTTGATGGATTTGACTATGCCTTCTTGAAGGTAAGAATACAAAGTTATCTTATTTCTCTTGGCTATAATGTGTGGAGAATGGTTGAAAAGGAATACACTATACCTGATAATGGTTCAGAGACTACTATTGAGATTAGGGCTTATGAGACTAATGGTAAAGCTAGAAATGCCCTACTAAATGCTCTAACACTGAAATGGTGAAATTTTTGGATCTGGAAACTGCACATGAGATCCAAGAAAATTTGAAGAAAAATTATGAAGGTGATGAATCTGTCAAGAAAGACAATTTGCAAAATTTGAAGTCCAAAAATGAAATTATGTGGATGTCTAAAGATGAGAACATAACAAGCTATATGCAGAAGATTGATGAAGTTGTCAATGACATCAAAGGTCTTGGTGGAAACTTGGAAGATGATGAAGTTGTGAATAAGATACTCAAAACACTTCCCAAATCTTATAGTCATAAAATTTCTGCCATTGGAGAATTGCTAGATATGAGCAAGCTTTCAAAAGATCAATTTCTTGGTAAATTGGCTACTTTTGAGATGAGAGAATCTAGTACTGTATGCTCAAAAGCATGACCTCAGTTGCTTGGGGCTATCAAGTCAGATTTTGGCGCACACACAAACCCTTCCCTCCTTTTCATTGGGTGATCTGCCACGTCACTCTCACTCTCATGGAAGTAGCCAGTCGAGAGGAGATGAGACATAGTGGGGGTCTGACTTGTTAGAGAGTTCGACTTCACGGAGAGGGGATGACACGTCTTGGGGCCTTTGTTGTTGTGTGCTAATGTAAATGTTTTGTTTGATGACTGTTGTTGTAGAGATAACCCTATGACCCAAAGGGTCACTAGTTACTCTTCTCCTGTTGGGGTTCCTATTGTTCCACCTCTGTGTGGATAAGTTGTTGCTTTCGTTGATGGCTTCTTGTCTTTCAATTTGTTGGATGATTGCACGTTATATTTGAAGTTGTCTAAATGCCTCTAGTTGTTGTAAGACAAGCAGAGCTTATTTGTTACATCCCTAATTTTTATCTTGCTAATACTTTTTACTTTTACTTGGACATAAGTAAATCTATTTTGATGTTTAGATTAATGTCAAGGAAAGACATAGATTATATTGAATGTCATTTATGGAATTATGGAAATGAATATGTTATTGTCGATTTAATAATTGCATTATGAGAATTTGGTTTATTATTTGAATAATGATGCACTGATCATAATCTGTTGATTTCAAGTTTGATATAGGATTACAGGTTTTCAGTTGACTCTCAGAGAGAAGAGAGAGAGTATCTTTCGAGGAGAGAGATATAGACCTCAGGTTACGAGTGATTATTTGTCAAAACAAGTATGAGTGTTTAACAGAAACGTGAACCAGTATCGTTAGAGATAAGTCTTGTCTTGTCAGTGTACTTTTGAACCTAATCGATAGGTAGTCGATATCTTTCGATTCTTTTCTAGTCAAGTCGTTGTGTGTCAACATAGTCATTTGTAAAGTAAATGATGTTGTCTGAGTAGAACTTTGACCATTTACGTTTAACGTAATATTATGATGTCATTGTTGTAAAATAGTTGTGTTATTATTCTTAAGTCACTTAAGGTTTTGATTTTCGACATTTAACGTCAAAAACGATCTCGTCAAGACAAGTTGACGTGATTTAATGAAGGATTGTGAAGGGGAGACAAGCTCAACCCATTCACATTATCCATAAGCCTTTGATTTATTACTATTATATTTTTTTTGATCAAGGCATAAACTATCACATGGGATAGGTCTCATGTTGAACCATATTTATTTATATGAACAAATATATATATGTAATCATCAAATTGAGGATAATACCTCATGATTGATATTAATACTTACTCATTTGAGTAGTCGTAGTCTTACTATTAGGAGTGCCTTCATTGTAATAAGTGGTGGATCAAATCACTCTATGTGATTAATAAATGAGCAACGATGGCTTAATTGTCATGTCAGCCTTTTCCAAAGAGGAGTCTGTGGTATTAACTACCACATTCGACAAGCTCCATGGGTCATTTGTTTTCCATCAACATGTGGGAAACTTTGCATAATATTTGGTTTTGGTTGAAACTAAATCAGTTGTGGACTATTTATACATTCAATTAGTCTCCAACTGCAAAGAGTGGATGTGTGATGATTGGATGACTCATGATGAGTCATGCCTGAGTCTTTAAAACCATGACTCAGCTGAGTTGAGTAGGGGGAATGAGATGCTTGTTGGAGAGTATCGATTACACACAAAAAGAGTCGTTGTTAGCAGCTGAGAAGAGATAATCAACACTGGGGAATAACGTGTGGTTCTAGGCATTAACTGTAGTATCTTATCTGCAACTTTTGCATACCCTCAGCTGTCAACTATCAGGTATTCCTCTGGTTACATGTTCTTTTATAACAATGAGAAAATTGACTGTTCTTTTTGGATATCCATCATTGTGTCATGGGTAGTTAAACAAATATGCCAGTGATGTTTATCCTCTCAAATTCAATGTGTATCTATTAAAAACTAATTGTGTCAAATATAGGAGAATGACGATAGCATTGCTAGTAAACTATTTAGATCTTTTTCTGTAATCGACATGGCATCAAATAAACCTATACGACTGATATTTGGTGATACAAGTGAATACTTTATCATAGTATTCTGAATCGACTATATACTTATTGATTTTAAACCGAAAAACATATCAAACTATGGTTTGGTGGATAAACAATCATCATAGAAGAAGGTTATCGTAGTTATCAAGTGCCTAGAAAACTAGTTGCTCTATTGAATGAGTTTTCATTGAAGCAAGTCGATGATTTAGTCATAAGTTTGTTATGTATTTGACTCTCGATGAAATTAGTGCAAATAAAACTTGATAGGAATACTCAATAGGTATAAATCATTCGGTTTGGTCATTAAGTTGTAATATTATCATTTTAAAACCATTCTTGGTTTAGACTATATATATATCTGTGTGTGTGTGTGTCAAAAATGATTTCCTTTCAAAAGAACTTAGGTTCTTAGTAAATTTGTTGAAACCCATTTTTTTATCCAATCAAGTGATAGAACACTAGGAATATTATGATAGGAGAAGTAATGTCCATAGAACCATCTTTTCTACCTATTCTATTAATCATGATGAGTATAACATTGTAGTAAACCATTACGATGGAATAGACTAAGTCTAACTAGGAATGATCTTGTATGGAATCATATATGAGTATATATATTATGACTGCTAATGACATCACGTTAAGGAAAGAAGAAGGTATTCATGCTCCTTTGTATAGGAGGTATTATCTATTATAGAACCATATTAATCTTAACCTTGGTTGAGTTAAACCAAAGGTCGTTTATAAACCTTAGTCTTGTAAGTTATGAGATGTGGTTATTTTGATATAGTGGATTATTCAATGGTTAATATGAAAACCCTAGAGTCAAATATGATCCAAATGGTTAGTTATGTCATATGGACTTATCTAAGTCATAAGCCTTGGGTTTTGCAAGCATGCAAGAGGTACTATTAAATGGTTAGTCAACCATAAAGTTTATTATACCTTTTTGGTCACAACTTCTCTTAGCTATTACTTGTCAATAAGTGATGATTCTCAAATGTTGCAAAGATGCAAAGAGATAACCAAGAATAGATAGTCATTCCATAAGGTCTATGGAGCAATGACAGTGTCTTGTCCACCTAAGTCAGAAAGACTAGATTTGAGATAGATAAAACTTTTTAGTTAAACCTTAAACTTGACCCAAATAAGGTAATTATTTATATTAAATTATTGTGATCATTATTTAGAACGTGAATGTAAGGACAAGTACCCTAACTATGTTTATTTATTCTTAATTGTAAGAAAGGAAATAATTTCCTAGACTATGATGCTTAATCTAGGAAAGGTAACCATCTTAGTTGTTAATGGATAGACTTAAGATCTTTAATTGTTGATAAGTTTTGGATCTCAGGTATTGCAATGATGCAATGAGAATCCTCGTAAAGAAAGGTAATCGATAAGGTCTATGGAATATAGACAGTGTGTTGCAAATATGTGCCTAAGTGGTGTTGTCATTGATGTCAACATATTCTTGTTGCCTTTGGTGTCAACTGTATCCTATTTTGTTACTTGTTTAGAAGACTGGAATGTTGAGAATATTGAGAAAATTAATCAGGATCAATGTATGTGGACCATATGGTTGAGTAGAGGATTGTCTGAAGAAGCTCCAGTTAAGATTTGAAGGGTTCGCATGAATATTTGAAGAAGCTATGGCCATCTGAGTAGAACTAGTTTTGTTGTGTTCAGAAGAGATAGAGTGATAGGAAAGTGGTCCAGATTGTTCTAGAAATGTAAAATGATGATCTACGGATCTAGAGGCATGTTTGGGAAGTCAGTGTGTATCATCAACACAAGTGATTCATGGTTTGGAGGTCCGCAAGCAATCTTTCTAGTGTGACAGTCATGGCAAATAGTGTTCTTGAAGTTCTGGATGAAGATGCAAGTGATTCTGATGATTTGGAGGAGTGTGGATGTTTTTGTTGAATTCAATGTGCTTGTGGAGATCTCTGGATCATGTGGCTGCTGTGTTGGAGGTCCGCATTGAAGTTTGAGCTTGTTATTGAAGATTTCCCTCTTGGTGTTGTTGTTCTTCCCAGTCTTGGCCAACCAGATGATTCAAGCATGTTGTGGATGATCTAAGAGCAATTCTCTGGAGCGTGGCGTGTTGTTGGAGGTAGATTCAAGTCTTAGATATGTTTGGCTGACTGTATAGTGATCTACGTTGAGTCAAGCTGACCTTGATGTTTATTCCAAGGTTGAAGCATATAAAGGCATGTAGTTGAATTGTGGAAAATCATCCTTGTGCAAAAATGTTCAAATCCTAAGAAAGGTTCAGAAGTAGAGCAAAGAAGAGGAAGAGCAAAAGAACAAGGGCAGTTAAGAATGAAGAGATAATAAAGAAGTATTTGGGGACAGAGCAGAAGTTTAAGTAAGCTTTCAATGGGACTGAACTAGGCATGAAGAAGATGCTATTTCTCAGTTCATTATTTCTGTATTAAACATAAAATCTTGTAGGCAGTGAGCCTCCTGTAGGAAGTGAGCCTCTCTGAGCAGTGAGCTCTGGGTAGTGATCCCTAAGGCAAGTGCATTTTCATTTCTTTTAAGTACTTTTAACAGGGTACGAATCTTGTGGGTTAACCCCCATCGTGGTTTTCCCTTAACCGGGTTTCAATGTAAAAATCCTGGTGTTATGTGTGTTCAATTTGCTTCTGCTCATGTGTTGTTGATTTATGCTTTAATGTTTACATCATTAATCCGATTGTAAGTTGATAAAGAAGGTTAAAAGAAGAAAAGGTTAAATTTGTGAGACAACTGATTCAACCCCCCCTCTTAGTTGTCTGGACTAATTCCAACACAGTGTTTGTAAATTTTTCTAGGTTGGGAAGACTAAAATATTGAAGTTGTCAAGACTATATAGTTAAACATGGTTGACCTAGTCAAACTGTAGGAATATGATAGTATCCAAGTCGAGTTGGGGTGGGTGAACATTACGACTACGTTCATTGCGAACATCTATTGTTATTAAAACTTTGGCCAAAATAATGCATTCATTTTCGACATGCATTATCGGTTCACTGTATCTAGATTGCACAACCTATCAGAAATCATACCTAGCTAGAGGGTATCTAGGGTTGTATGGTCGATAGAGTTGTGTAGGATACAACATTATGTACTTGGAAAGGCAAATTACCACTGGTCACCTTTGGTCTATATTCCTCGTGAAGGGTAGGGCCACTTCCTATGTGGAATATGTGTGGGAAACTGTTGGTCTGTGGATGGAGGTAAATCACTGGAAAGATACTCTCTCTCCAAGCAGAAAACATGTCAGGGCTTCTGATAAAGGTGTTAGATATTCAGAAGCAGTAATTATACCAAATTTCTATATGTAATTAATTTACTTATGCAAATATTGTAATTGAGAAAGACAATATGATTTATTGTATTATGTAAGAGAATCTTGTAATTGTTGTTACTTGATTATATGTTAAATAAAAGAAAAGTTTCTCTCTCATTTTTACCTTGTTAAATTACTCTATGGTAAATTTCTAGTTTTACTATATTTTTAGAACGTGGATGTTACATTGCTGAGGTCTCGGATGGTTTTCCTCAATCTTGTTGAGGACTACCCTCACCCACTCACCTCTTAATCCTGGGCACATTTGTGGGCCAAGACAAGGGATATGTGTATGTTGACTAACCTTGACTAGGCTTTAGGGTTTGGCCTAGGGTTTTGGTTGACCTAGGGTTTGGTTGTGCGTTGGCTTTTGTTGACCTTGTGATGATACCAAGGCTTTACATATTATCTATGCGACTAATGTTTTTGGTATTTTCTAGGTTTTTATGCATGCAAAGCTATATGAAGTGCAAACTTGTTTTTGTACTTTTTTGGTATTTTTAGAAATAAAGATGCTTTTTAATCTAAGGAAATATGAATGCAATTTATAATGAATTTAACCTAAGCAATTATTCTATGTTTTTTGGGGTTTTCGAATGTTTTAAAACAATTAATCTAGAAAAGGAAATTGCAACTAATTGAATTAAACTAAGAATGCAAATTACTTCTAAGATGCTAGATCTAACCTTTCTATCAAGGAAAAAATAATAAATTACTAATCCCAAGAGCAATTTTGATTTTCTAATTACTATAAATTGACCAAAGCATAGAGGAACCTAAAAATAGAGAAGATTTGTGTGACACCACTACCCTCAGAAATCCTTGATGGCAACCTTGTATCCTCTTGAAGTAGCGAGAAGACCTCTTGACGACAAGATAACACAAAGAAGATGTAGAAACTTGAGAGAGCTCAATGAGAGCTTTTGATGAGCACAATGGTGTTGATTGAAGCAACATAATGATGCTTGAAGAGCTTTATGTGAAAGCTTGATGAACAATGAACAAATAAAATGCACCTTCATCCCATGTGAACATGAGAACGTTGATTGGAGAGCAAAAACTTAGCAAGAGTTGTGTGCACAATGAATTTGCCTCTGTGGAAGAGCTTTGAAACTATGCAACAATGAAAGCTTTGAAGCTTTGGAAAACTAAAGAAAGAAATGAAGAAAGAGGCTCAAAGGCCTGTGAAAAAGCTTGAAAAAGCTTGTGAAGATGAGAAGAGTATCCTCCAACTTGCTCGACTTGGAAAATAATGAAGAGATGAGGGGTATTTATAGGTTTGAAGAAGGGAAAATTGATTGAGAAGTTAACTCAATTGATTGAAGAGTTATCAAGGATTGATTAGGGAGTGAACTAGATTGATTACCCAGTGCACTCAGTTAATTAGGGAGTGATAAATCAATAATAGCTTATCACTAAAGAAGAATTGGAGTTGGAAGAGTGCGTGAGAGAGAATGAGCTGTTAATTTTAGATCAAATAGAGCTAATTATGCATGTATAGGTGCATGAAATATTCAACTCCATATTGGGGATCAAAAACCATGCAAACTGGAAGAAAAACAGGCGAAAATAAAGCTTTTTTGAGTGAGAAACTTGAGTTTTTACATGGATGAAATCGTGATTGGGCCGCCCCTTTTGCTAGTAGGGTCACCCAGGGGAAGATCCTGATTTTATAGGGTCACCCAGGGGGCAACCTTGAAGTAATAGGGGGCGACCTTGGAATAGTTTTTTTTTCTGAATTGGTCACAGAACTTCCGGGAGCTCGTTCGGACACATATGAACTTCTTTTTGGGTGCCATTTTTTTTTAAAGTGCATGATTTTTTAAGGGCTACACAATGGTGCTATTAGTTTTTGGTGAAAACATAGAAAAATTGGGTCGCCCCTTCACCAATCAGGGTCACCCAGGGGGAGATCTAGATTTAGTAGGATCTTCTGGGGGGAGATCTAGAAAGGAAGGGGTCTAGGTGAAAATGCATGATGGGAGATGGTAGAGAAGATGAAAAGGAGGTGATCTGCCTCTGAAAATAGGTCAATCATGTGCAAGAATCCAAATCTCCACTTGCAAAGTAGGATCTCTCTGGGGGAGATCTGGAAATAATAGGGGGAGATTTGGATTGGTTGAGTGAGATTGAAAACTGAAAGCTGGAGATGGATAGGGGGATCTCTAGAAGGCTTCTAGGGGTGGAGAGGATGAAAAACATAGGGGAAAGGTGAAAACTCACCTACAAGATGCTGACAAGGCTTAGGAACAGGGTCAAAAGCTCAGAAAATGCAAATCGAGAAGTGTTGCAAAAGTGTCAAAAAGTGTCGATGACAAAGAGAGAGGGAAATTGACAAAGAAGAAACAACACAAGAAGAAAAAAATGACACATCACTAAGAGGTTTGCTACTTAGAGGACATTATTTCACACTTTGATGTACGTGACAAGGATCAAATATCATGATAGGGGTCCTCGTGGAGGCTGTGCATGATTTTTGTGCTTACAGGTACTACTGATGGTCTTGTGAAAGTCCAGACTACTTTTAAAGCCAAATCATAACAAACTATTAGATCAAATAAGTATGTTGTGGAATCAGATGAGGAAGACTTTGATGAGATTGAGGCAAACTTTGTAAACAGGATGAAAAAGGGAACTGAAATGTTTAGAGGTAAGTTATCTTTCAAATGTTTCAGTTGTTGTAAGATTGGTCATTATGCTTCAATATGTCCTAATAGAACTTTCAAGATCAAGAACAAAGAAGGTAAAGGTAAGATCGTAAGGAAAACTTACTATGTTAGACATGATGAAGGTGTAACTGATGATGAATCTAATTTTGAAGATGGTAATCCTAGTGAATGGTTGTTTATTTCCCTAAAAGAACCTATTTCTACTAACCTTGAGAGTTGTGTGAAGGAAGGAAGTCCGGGAGAAGAGAAAGTGATGTTTGCATTTCATGCTAGAAAGGAAAAGGATGAATGGATCATTGATAGCGAGTGTTCAAATCACATGATAGGAGATAAGAAAAAACAAAGGATACAGTCGCAAGGAGATGTGTGCCACCTATTCTTCTTCTTATTGTATTATCCTATTCACTTCTTATGCACTCATAAGCTCATTCCTCTACACATTGTTAATATCAAGTGGAGCTACATGTGGAAACAACACCTATCATGCATGCGTTGCACTACTATTATGGTGATGTTATATTTTAAAAAATAAATTGATAGTGTTTTATCATGTTTTGTCCATGGTAATGTTTTGGGCATTACAATAACTATAGAAAGCATGCTCATTAAAATAATTATTGAAAGAATGGTAACCCTCTAGATGGCTCTAATAGATTAATAGAGGGAAGAGTAATCAAAATAGCATTCAATAGAATTTGGAGCACATGATGTAGAGTTCCACTCAAATTTATAAATTTCCTAGTGGTTTGAGGCTTAAAGAAAAATGCAATAAAAATAGTAGACATATGATTAGCATTAGGTTTATATTCTTTCTTATCATTACTCTTTTGGATTTACGTATTTGCCTTGTGTTCAACTTGGAAGGGCAACAAGGTATAAAAGATGTATGGGATGACTTATATTTCAAACCATTGGAAACAAGTAATTTGAGTTCAACATCCTTGAATTGAGCACAAAGGTTCATGCAACACAATTTAAAAAAAAAATACTATCATAGATAGGAGATAAAAAGCCCTTAACAAAAACCCTTTGCAATTCATCATTATGAATTTGATGTTTCATTTTAACACAAAGTGATTGAAATCAAATGCCATAATCATCAATATGTTTATTAGAGCCTTGGACATGCTTAAATAAATTTGAAACAATAGTTTTGAAGTTTGTATTCATGTGGAAGTGGTTGAGGAATGTTGTAGATGACTGATCAAAAGAGTGAATGGAGCCAAAAGGCAATGAGTAGAACCAATGAATGACAGACATGGGGAGTGCAAGGAAATAACAACCAATTTTTTGTCATCAGAAGCATAGTCTAAGCATGTTGTATTAAAGGGTTGTAAGTGAATATTTGTCATTTCTACCATGATACAACTCAAAGATAGGTGCCACAAAACCAATAGGTAATGGATATGTAACAACTCCAAACATAAGATGTGTGCTATGTGTTGAACTATAAGTAGTAGTGTCTCAGGTACTAGGCATAGAATCAACTTTCTTCTCAACACTATATAACTTATGCACTAACACAATGAGATGAAGGGATAACATTAGTAGGCATATAAAAGGGAATGACACTAGTGGGATGAGAGATAAGTGACACACTAACAAAAAAAAAGGTGGAAATGGTGCTAGAGGAAGGAACATGAAAGGAGGGGGTCAATTAGAAGTGAGAACATAAGATTTAGGCACCATGAGGGGATTTACCTCAAGATGAGAGGATGAAAGGTTAGTGAAAGAGGAAGAGTGGTTGGGTAGGGGGAAGATGCACCATGCAAAGAAGTAGAAGATGCAATCATAGTACCAATCCTATATACCAAAGGGTGCTCTAAGCAACAATCTATGAAGAGCTGCAAATAATTATGTAGGAGAAGTAGTATTAACAAACTCTTGAAAAAGCAATTGTCCAATAAGAAAAAGAATGTGCTTATGTACATGTGTATCATGATCAAAATTAGATGGCTTATTATAATTAACCTCAATAAATATCTTTTAATCACTAAAATGAGAAGCCATTTGAAGGTTTGATTGAGCACTCCTTAAAGATAAAATAATATTTCAATTAAATCTTGAATTAAACAACTTTTTACAAAATAAACAAGACCTACTTCTGCCAAAATGTTCATGAATAGTTGTGTTTTAATTTGTTGTGTTTGCTTAGTTTTAGCAACAATGTTGATAATCTTTATTTTCAAAATATATCAAAACAACTAACACAAAAAAAGTATTATTGGCTTTATTGTTATGTGCATTTATTTAATAAAAACATGTGGTTATATATTTTAAATTTAATTCTTATGTGCATTTATTTAATAAAAGTATGTTCATTATATATTTTAAATTTAAAATAGTTACTTTAAAATAAAATAACACTAAAATATTTTCTTTACAAAGTATGCATATTTTTATTTATTGATTTATTTTCAATGTTTTGATTTATGTGTCAATATTACTTTTATTTATATAGATTATTGGATTTATTTTTATGTGCATTATTTAATAAAAATATGTTTGTTATATATTTTAAATTGAATTCTTATGTGCAATCATTTATTGAAATTATGTCTCTTATATATTTTAAATTAGTTAATTTATAATTTTGGGTGCATTCATTTAATAAAAGTATGTCGGTTCAGCTTCATTTAATTAGACAATGAATAGTTAAGAAATATTTTACTGAAATTAGGTTATTTATGTGTAGAACCTTAAAGTATAGTTATAAAACAATTTTAAACCCTAATAATTTTTTTATAAAATATTTGTGAAAAGAAATCAATAAATAAAAATATGCTTTTAGTGTTATTTTATTTTAGGTTATTTTTGGGATTTTAATTTTTTTTACTCAAGAGTTAAAAATCTAGAGTGTCATGAAAAATACTTTTATTTTGGGGATTTCAATTTTATTTACTCAAGAGTTAAAAATCTATAGTGTGATGGAAAATATTTAAATGAAGTGATGCCATTGTCTTGAAATATAGTTAGTAAAATCTTAAAAATATAATGCAGTTGCTTGTCGGTATACTTCTCCCTTTTTTATTTGATTTGATAAAACCTTAATAAAATATAGTTATAAAATATTATTAAACATAAATAAAATAATATATTAATTGCCACTCCCTTTCCATAAGCCAATATTACGCCATTATTGTAATGGATGCGCCCTTATCAAGTAAAAGTTTTCTACCAATTAGATTAAAGAAAAATAATTTTTCAAATATGTTTTGTTATAATATTTGCATATATTTTTTAAATAGAAAAACTATTTGAGTTTTCATTGGTTGCAAAAAAATATATATATAACTAGTTAAGAACAAGCCTCACCTATAATTTCCTTGACATAAACTAAAAATTATAAAACAAAGATAAAATGACTAAAAATCTTAGAAATATAATCTCTTGAATTTAATAATCAAAAATAAAAAATCAAAAATAAAAATTTAAATAAAGTACAAGAACAAATTCACCCAAATAAAAATAGGCCAATACATGCAATTATAAGCGGTCGTGCTGGGGGCATGGGCCATCCACTGTCTACACGTCTTTCGAAAACAGGTACTGAGGCATGCACCATTCCATCCTGATAGTTGGATAAACGGTGCCGCCCTTTGAATGAATGAATGAGTTTTAATAATGTCCACGAGACCAAACAGTCTATGAGACCAAGTGTCAAAAGCACTAGAATAGTAGGGGGCCACCCACCTAGGGCCCACATATAGCTATAGATGTGGGGGTGTGGGGCCACCCGTAGTTGTTCTCAATTCGCTGCAGCACCCAATTGTTCTTGATGAGAGTACCGAACGAGTGGCACTTCACCCAAAAAGCTTCTATGCAGATAACACCCTACCTCTCTATCTTGCAGGATCCATGATTGATCCAGCATGCTCAAATGCTATAGGGCAAACATACTCGAATAGAGTACTCAAACTCCCTGCGAGGCTTGGTGGATATGCATTACAAAACAATTGAATCAGAGAGCCTTATCTCTAACTATATAGTAAGGAGGCAAACTAAAATGATATCTTAAGGAAGCTCCAAGAGGTCCATAGGGATAGGGATAGGGTGCAGAGTGAAGTCCAAATCAGCCACAGCTTGGCCATGACCTATTGATAGTTGGGTTTGGAATGTCGCAGTCTTGACTTCACCAGGAACTTATGTGGACGCTACTATAGCTAAGCTCAAACTGTTGTGTGGCGCGGGATCACCATAGCCGATAATTCTTCTGGCAACATCTTGGAGTATGGCTCAACGAACATCTCAAATAATCTGTTCCTCAATTCACATATATGTAACTCCCCCATCCTCTATAGTGGGGCCCTATAGATAGTAGGTGCCAATCCCGAGTACCTTCAACTGTGTTCAATGAATCATGATACTCGTGTTCAACAATCCATCACCGTCTAGTTGCGAGTCAAGTGGTGAATCTGCAACAAGCTCTGTAGATCCTTTTACTCCATTTCCCAACGAATCCACAACTGCACAATCCTTATTGGGTTCACTGACCAATTCAGAATCTGTGGAATCACAAGGTGTTGTCCAGGTTGCGGTCCACGAATTGGAGAATACATCTTCGTCTCCCCTACCCAACTCTACATCAATTGACCAAAGTGATATAACATCATTCATCATTTGATAAGTAAGGAGGTATTCTATCATCATATATGATCTCTGTAACAATCGATGTCCTGGATACATTGAAGGATATGGTATGGGTGGGACTTCGGCTCACTAGTCTAGCTTCTTAGTATGCCCCCACACCTGCCCGCCTGAATAATTAGTGTTTTTTTTGGCTGTCCTCACTTGCCCTTAGAGTAATTGTAATGGATAGTTCTGTTTGCAGAAAGCTTCTCCGGTGAGGGAGTGTGTCATGTCTTGATATTTAAGTTTTGTGTAAATTAAAGATTTAAACATTATATTTTGAAATTTGATCAATTTAAATGATAATTATGTATATATAAAATAAATAATATTATTATACATAAATATCATTGATTTAGTGATGAAAGGGGGGTAAATTATAAAACACACAACAATAGAAATGACACACAGAAAATAGAATATTTCTTTATTGATTTGGACAACTCATTACACTACAAAAGCTCAATTACAATCAGAGAAATCAATCCTCTATCGGCTGTAACACACTACAACTACACTTTATCAGGCTTTGGAATCTTCTACCTTCATAACCCAAATTAGCTAGGGTTTCTATTTTTCCACCTAATTTTGACTCTACACTTTCCCCCTTGGCTCTACACTCTCCTACTGCCCAGGGTTCCCAAAATAGTCATAAATAGCACTTTTGGTGGACTCCAGCTAAATTTCGAAATTTGCAACTCCCTCCAAAAGTAGGTCAACTTCCAAGAAGCATAACTTTTGATCTGGGTGTCCGATTGACGAACCGTTTTAACTGCTGAAAAGCTCGCGATGTGAACTATCATGCTGAAAATGAGTAAACATATTTTTATCAACTTTTCAGGATGTTATGGGATGTTTTAGTGCCTCATATCTCGTTTCAAAAATTTTCAGGGGCTTTTCAAAAAACAAAAACTTTTATATCTTTCAGCTCACAAATGATCTTTGCCTGATTCCTTCGCCAAAGGTCTTATATTTTAGTTATGAAGCTTTCTGTAAGTTTTCTCTTCAATCCATGCCCAAATGCAAACTTTCCTAAAATGGCAGATAAGCTTTCCAAAACTAGCAATTTGCTATTTTTAGCAGTTTGGAAAAAACTGAAAGTTCTACATCATTATTCAAGAGATTATAGAACCAAAAACACTAATTATGGAAAGAAATGAACGCAGTTGCAATGATTTTGAATCAACTTCTTTTTGGGTGATGCAAGATTGCCCTTACACCACTAGATACTCCTACATCATTTAGATATTATTATAATCATAATAATAATATAATATGTTATATAAATATAGAATATAGAATATAAATATAATATATATTATTATATTATATAAATATAAATTAAATATTATAAATTATAAATTAATTATTATTAAATACATCTTATAAGTTGAATATTTATAATAATAATAATAAGGAGATCGATATAAGACAAAATGTCTTATATATCATTAGCAATTATTATAAAGAGATGGTGAAAGGTATATAAGACAAAAATGTCTTATAATCAAAGATTAGAAATAAAATTGTCTTATGTATGGATGTGATGGAGAGGTGCGATCCTTTCTAGTGGTTCGCATCTCCTTGAAGAACTTCGAATGGTATTTAAAGGGAGGATAAAACGAGAGGAATCGGGGGGAATCAAGGAAGAATAACGAAGTATAAGGAATTATGTCTGAGGAAGAGCAGATTTAGAAGGAAGAGTGTGTAGAGAGTAAGTATGAAATGAGCATGGGAAAAAGATAACAATTTAGGAATATACAAAAGCAAATACCAATCACACAGCAGCATAAATGATCACTCAAGCAATCAATATCTATCATCGATCAAGCAATCAGTCTCTTAGGATCGGTCAAGGATTCAATAAGGAGTCAAAACTCTACTATTAAATGATTATTTGATTACCAGTCATAGCACCTACCCACGATTTGCAATACAATCACCTCATTCATTAGAGCAGTCTATAATACAGCAAACCGTGATTATCTTGTAGTGCCTACGAGGTATGTTTCTTACTCAACAATGAGATCCTATCAAACTAGCATTTCTAACACAAAAAATAAGGTAGAATAATTCATTGAATAATGATCAAATATCGTATAGATAAAATAAAGGCTGACAATGAATTATAGAATGAATAGTATGAAAATGTATAATACATAGAATGATTGTTAACGTAGAGCAGTCATAGAGAGACCACTAATATAGGATAAGATGCATCATAGAATAAATAAATAGAATCAATTGGAAGATCATCATAATATGAGTAAGTTATCATAAATGAATAAGTACATGGAAAAATTTACATATAGAATAAGAATGTTACAATCCTAATGAACATAAAATGCTCATAATCATGATGGAATGAGAATGAATGGCCTAAGAATGATTAATTCATAAGAATGTTATATGATGAACTATATTCCTATGAGGAAGCATATTGAATATTTCCGATCAATGAGATAGAAATGATAAGTAAATCCATGATATACTCAGAACTGACAATCAGACTTGTCCTTTAACCCCTCTATCATCATTCGAGTAGGATGTAAGTTAAGGAAGGGTGGTATATTGGACCGAGGCGACCCTCAACTAGACGAGGAATGTTGGATGTGTGTGAAGTCCCTTGAGATAGGAGATGAGGAACACCAAGTGTGTGTGAAGCTCTTCAAACTAAGGTTATAACATGTATAATGTGCCCTATGGTAGGTGACCCTTGACTGGATAAGGAATGTCAGGTGTGCATGAAGTTCCTCAAGCCAAATGGTGAGGAACACCGGGTGTGTGTGAAGCCTTTGGGCTTCTGTATGGGATGGTTAAACTGGTGCCTTAACAAAGTCATACGCACATAGGGTGGTGACAGAGCTGGTTAAAGTTCAAGTCTAGGTGATGTCCCTCCCGAGATATGTCATGGAAAAGCTATATGGAAAGGCTATGTGAATGTGAAATGCATTTAAGTAATAAAATTTAATACGGTTTGTGATTATGAGATTACTAACTTAAGTGTAATATGGAAAGTATATGAACTTTGATATTGAAATTTATAAGTGTTTATTAGCCTTATTGATATTATAAGAAGAATTGAATACTAATGTTCTCTTTTACAAGTTGAAATTGTGTGCAAGGTTGTGAAAATTTTGACTTGCTAGAAGGGGACATTACAGAGTATTTTCTTAAGTAATGAATCACAACCACTCAAAGATGGTTCTGTTAGCATAAATGGAGGGCCCCTTTCTATGGTGCTCGTGGTCCTCCCCCAACTCTAGAGAGTAGGCCTATAATAGGGAGAGTGTTTTTTTCCTTTATTTCCTAAACCGAGTGCCTAACCCAACCTAACTAGCTAGGTTATATCTCTAGTCGTCGATGTCTCGGTCAAGAGCCTAAAGATCTCCCAGGTATTTTCTAGATTATAGACCTTAGTCGATAGCCGTATATATCTATGGGTTGACCTGATGTTCAAGAGTCGACCATCAACTATCTAAACCTAGCCTAACTTAGCCTCCTTCACCCATGTACAAAGGAAAGGAAGGGACCATATATGGAGAAAAGGAAGGTCAAGTTCCCTCTCCCATCCCACCTAGATGGAGTAGAGTTAGTAGGCCTATAATAGGGGGAGTGCCCCACCCATAGTTTAGAGTTCAGAAAGGGGGCCCTATCCTTCTCACTCTATATAGTATGGTATGACCTTGTTCATCTAGTAATGCCAAGTCCACTACACTATATATGGGCAAGTGTGAATCTAGTGGATTGGCTCTTTAGTTAGGATAGGGAAAACTACATTGTATATGGTCAACCCCATCTATCTATTATATAAGTGAGGTAGATGATGTCCGCTTGTACTCAACCGTGTCGCCTCAATTGATAAGAGCGGAATGGTTCTCTCCATCTAGGGCTCCATCTAAGCTCTTCTTGGCAAGCTGGTAGGGAGAGGATGGCTACATAATCAATCAACACCTCTCCCAATTCAGAGGCAATAGTTGATCAACACATAGGGTTCACTTCACCCATCTCCCTCCATCTATCTATGGGGGAAATATATAGAGAAGAGGGCTGATGGGTGACAGGGGGAGCCCCAACTAGATATAAACTAGCAAAGTGATTTGCATTCCCTTTCCATATATGTCTGTAAGGTTCTTCTAGATCTATGGGATGGAGGAGAATGGAGAGATATCTAGAAATTCAATCTCTCCCAACTATTATCAACCCCACAACTCAACTCAACAACCTCTCTCTCTCTCTCTCTCTCTCTCTCTCTCTCTCTCTCTCTCCACTTGACCTCCACTTGGGTCTCAGATGCGAGGGCCCAACCCTAGGGTGTATGGGAGGAGGAGAGGTTGGCATTATACATTGGTAAGAATAGAAAATCATGCATTACAGCCTTGGAGGAAAGTTGGATACCTTGTCGAACTACCTACTATAGTTGGGTCAAAAAGGGTCACCAAAAAGTAGAGGCTAATGAGTGGCCCCCACCACCCACCTGCTCGAAGGTGTTGCCTACAAAATCTAAATTTGACCACACACATAGTAGGGGGTTGGGGGATAGTTGTTATGACTCTCCTCTTCACTCCACTCAAAACTCCACTTGGGAAAGGTTGTAGAATAGAAAAGTGTGTACCACTTTAGGGGGGCATACCTTGTAGAAGGGGAAGGATTCCTTAGGGATTCGCCCTATCCTAATAGTTGGGCCCCTCACCAACCATGACATAGATATGTAAGGAAGCTAAGGTAGTGAAACAAATTACCACAATAATCTTGAGAGGAGGGTTATGTAAAACTTTTCATATCTTTACAACAATTACAAAAATAAACATAAATAGCAATCATACCATAACACAATGATTTATGTGGGGAAAACTCTTGGGAAAAAAACCCCACACTCCAAAAGCCACCCAATATTTTATTCAGAAATCAACAAGATTACAATATACTTGAAAAAAAGCTTTCACAAGAGTATTACCAACCAAATAACTAAAGGCAACTCAACATCTATAAGACTCTCACAAACAACCTCCATCTCAAGCACCTAATATATAGGAGATACAATACATAACTATAAAATGGTAATTACAAAACCATGAGCTAAAACCACCCAAAAGTGGCATCCAAATTCTTAGGGTTTCATTATCTCCAATCAAAGATGCCTTATGATGTGTCAAAACTTGCATCAACATATGTAACCCCCCCCCCCGCCCCCCAAGCTCTTTTATGTGTCCAACACGTTTTTACATTTTTTAATACGAGACGCCCAACTTCCAAAGGCCATTACTTTTGATTCAGGAGGAAGATTGAGCCCATTTTCTTATAAATTGAAGAGCTCAAAGAGATCTACATACTAGCCACCCTTGATTGTGGTGTAGACCACCTGAAATTTTTTATTTTAACCAAAAATAGCATTATAACCCAAAAATTAAGCTTTTATGTTTATATAACCAAAAAATCACACTTTTTATAATTGCAAGGTTGAGACACATTTCCTAACATTTTCCCACTTGTCAAACACCTTGCAAAAGAAAAAGGAGTATCAACACCATGATTTAATTGCTGGGGACCGAAAGGCCCATAGACTCCAAACACCATCTGAACTTATCTATACACATAGGCTTAGTTAATGAATCTACAACATTCATCAAAGTGTCTACCTTAACTAGATTCACCCTACCATCCTCGACCACATCTCTAACAAAATGATATTGTACATCAATGTGCTTGGTCCTGACATGAAATATTAGCTTCTTAGCTAGGTAGATCGCACTTTGATTGTCACAATAAACTATCAATGCATCTTATTTTATTCCAATATTTGAACACAGTCTCTTAAGCCAAATGGCTTCTTTACAAGCATGAGTAGCTGTCATATGGGTAAGTGTATGGAAATGGGATACAAAAAGGGGGTCAAAAGTGGCCACTTTTTTTTTCTTGAAATCAAATAAACCTGAACTTGGATGAGTAATTTGAGATGCATGCACTCAAAATTTGAAGATATGAAAAGAACAAGAATTGTAGTACTCTGAATCTAGTTTCTAACCTACTAAAGTTTTAAAAAAATAGTTAAGATTAAGATGGTGAAATGCTATGTGCGCACAAAAGTGTTCCTATTTTTTTGACTAAAATATAACATAGTGTCTAATGTGTGCCCCCCCTTGTTTTGTTGCTTTTGGGCAAGTGCAAAAAGATGGGGGGCCAAAAGGGGGTCTTAAGTGGCCACTTTTTTTCTGAAATCAGGAAATGTTGGCCTTGGATGAGAAATTGAGCATAGTTACACTCAAAATTTGGAGATGCAACCAAAATAATGTTCATAGTACTCTAAGTCTACTTTCTAAACTACTATTTTTTTTAAATGGTATAGATTAAGGGGTTCAAAAGAGGGAGCCACAGAAATTGGTGTTGTTTCTGTCAAAAAAAAATAAAATAACATGTTTTGTGGCTCCTCAAAAGGTCAACTTTTTTTTGGTATTTTTAAAATCGCTTCAGTGAGAAATTAGCTAACAGCATGTAGTTTATGCCTAATTTTTCTGATAATTTCTTGATGAATATTTGATTTTTTACTAATTTTCAAAGTGGACACATCCTAAAAAATAGAATTTTGGCCGTGCTACCCCTATAAATTTTGAAAACTAATTGAAAATTATTTTTTTCTTTTTTTAATATGTGTAGAATGGAGTCTAGTTTCTAAATATGTAATTTTTTTGAAATTTCAATGAATAGTTAATTTACAATGGAAAAATACCAAACAATGGTTTTTGCCCAAAAACATACACACAAACAAAAGAAATTAAAGATGAAAGGCTTAACATTGTCAAAATGTGAAAAAAATCACATCGTCAAATAGCTAAGAGAAAGCCTAACATTACCTAGGTGTTTGATTTGTACAACCTTGAAACATGTGCAAATTTGAAGGTTAGCACGAACGAAATTATGTGAAATCCTGTAGAATATGGAAAAACACGTCTTTGGACATTGGGAAGGCACTCCAAGCATTTGAGTTGGAAATACAAGGCAAATCCCAAGCCCAAGGCTTGAGATTCCCAAATCAAAACATAACGCGAACACGTTAAAACATACACACAAACAAAAGAAATTAAAGATGAAAGGCTTAACATTGTCAAAATGTGAAAAAAATCACATCGTCAAATAGTTAAGAGAAAGCCTAACATTACCCAGGTGTTTGATTTGTACGACCTTGAAACACGTGCAAATTTGAGGGTTAGCACGAATGAAATTATGTGAAATCCTATAGAATATGGAAAAACACGTCTTTGGACATTGGGAAGGCACTCCAAGCATTTGAGTTGGAAATACAAAGCAAATCCCAAGCCCAAGGCTTGGGATTCCCAAATCAAAACATAACGCGAGCACGTTATAACGCGCACACGTTATGTTTTACTTTGCATTTTTCTTTTTCTACAAAAGTTTGTGCATTGTTTGTCATGTTTGACATAACGCGTCCCCCTTGAATTTTTTTATGTTCAAGGTTATTAATCATGTATGTATGTATGTATCTATGTATGCCTATATGTATGTATGTATAGTGTCGAGGATAGAGGAGGGTAGAGATGGGGGTGAGCCAGATAGGGGAGGAGAGGGGTGGATAAGGATTGAGTGATTAAGGTTTAAGGTTGAGGGTTGAGGGTTTAGGGATAGGATTTAGAGTTTAGGGATAGGGGATTAGAGTTTAGGACCTTGAGGGATTAGGGTTTAGGGTTGAGGCTTTAGGGATAGTGTTTAGGGTTGAGGGTCGAGGGATTAGGGTTAAGGTAGAGTGTTGAGGGTAGAGGGATTAGGAATAGGGTTTAGGGTTGAAAGTTTAGGGTTGAGGGATTAGGGTTTAAGGTATAGTTTCGAGAGTTGAGGGTTTAGGGATAGGGTTTAGGATTTAAGGTTTAAGTGTTGAGGGTTGAGGATTTAGGGATAGGGTTTATGGTTTAGGGATAAGGGATTAGGGTTTAGGGTTTAGGGATTAGAGTACCATAAATTATAATTAGGGATTAGGGTTTAGGGTTTAGAGTTTAGGGATTAGGGTTTAGGGTTTAGGGATGTACAATTAAGGGGTACCATAAATAAATTGAAATTTAGGAAGGGTTGGAAAATTTTTGTGGATCATCATAGGCTGGAGATTAGAGATTTTGTTGTGTTCAAGTACATATCCAAGTCATAATTTAAGGTTAAGATATTTCAAAGAACAGGGTGTGTGAAAAACATCAATGCTCTTCGGCTTATGAATACCAACATTGCTACAGATAAAAGATGCCCTTCTTCTAATAGAGTATGCAGTTCAAGTCAACCGATGGGCAACAAGTTGTCGAATGAGTTGGTTTAATGGGTGTGCGTCCTTCTTCAAAGCCCAGGTGGGCAGGAGTGGGATGTACAATTAAGGGGTACCATAAATAAACTAGAATTTAGGCAGGGTTGGGAAAATTTTGTGAATCATCATGGGCTAGAGATTGGAGATTTTGTTGTGTTCAAGTACATATCCAAGTCATATTTTAAGGTTAAGATATTTCAAAGAATAGGGTGTGTGAAAAATATCAATGCTCTACAGCTTATTGTTAGATTTCTACCCAAGCATGCAAGTGATTGAGAGAAAGCAAAATAGAAATCAGATATGAGATAAATACACTATATTCAACTCAAGAGAATGCAAAGTATTACAATAGAATGAGGTGCTCATATGAGAGCAAGAGGTTGGTATATATATGATATTCCACCCAAGAGACTCAATACACAACCAATGTGGGATAAAGTGAAAAAGTCCCTAAGTAAGCTTAACCTAGTGTGAAAAGAGCTAAGGTGGAGAACAAGCTAAGAAAGAGCTAGATAGCAAAGTAACCTTGTTCACACTAACACCCCCCCTAAGTGCAACTTAGGAGGAAATGTGACAAAATGCAAAGATGCAAAAAGATGCAAAGATGGGTCCTGGCTACTAGGCCATGTTAGGTACCCATGTACAAATGCAAAGGAAATCTCTAACAAATAGAGAAAAGGAGAAAACCCAATGGGACAAAACTCCTCCCCAAAAGAAAGATGAAAGACAACAATGATATCCATCACAAATCCAATCAATCTCTATCCACACAAAGGATGATAAGAGAGATCATACAACCCCCCCATAATGAGATAACCTGCTGCAACAAAAAGCACTGGAAGCACACTTGTGAAGTAACACTGGAATCCTTAATCTGGCAAGCAAGGAAAGATACTTTTGTTTGCTAGAAACCATATTAGAGTCACTCAAAGACTCAGGTCAGAATCATGAAAAAGCAACAGCAGACCCGATGCTAAGGAACACTGGAAAACTCGCAACTGGCACAACTCTAGGATCTATGAAGTAATAGTTGATTGAGAAATGATCTGTACATAAATGAAGTGCAGAGAAAATGCAAACCTAATGCATGCAAGAAAGGAAATAGTGCATGCACTGATGAATGCTCACATCAGCCTCCATGAATAAAAATGGCCTTAGATATGTGCGTTTACAATTTCCACTAGCAAGAAATACTAAGTGGTCTTGATTTCAATGCATTACAAAACCCTCATGAAGAGCATATGCTGAAACTATAACTTTGGCACAATATCCAAAGAAATAAATAGTACCACTACGATCTACTCGAAAAATTATGCACTTTCAAAAAAAGAATCATCTCGATACGAGGTCGTATGTGAAAGTTATGATCCTCCGAAGTTTCCAAAAATGAGAACTGTGCAATGTCACGTGTGAGAATATGAGATTACTGAAAAATCTGTACACTGAAATCAAAAAATAATTGTACCAGCATGTAGAGCACAAAAAATTAGCCAAAATCAAAAAAAGAAGCTTGCAAATCCAAGGTCAGGAGCCCGAGTTACGGCCTTTGGAAGTTGAACTGCAATTTCTAAAACGCCAATGGAGAGGGGTTTTTCTGTAGCTTTCTGATGTTGTTTCTACCAAATATATAAGCTTTATGCAAAAACTAATATATACCCAAATGGTTTTTCAGTGCTGTGAACAAAACCCAGAAGGTGTTTTTCTCTGTGATCTACAGAAAATGTGACTCTAATTGAAAAAAACGTGTTTTGCACCAAAAAAATGGCATGCAAAGACTGAATCAGCTACCTAAGACAAACAAAGACATGCTGCAACCTGCAAGATTGATCAGAATAAATAAAATGCAAGCCGATTGTTAGATTTTAGCTCAAAGAGTCTTGAGGAAGCTATGAAAAAAACTTGCAACTAGCAAGTCAAAATATGAACCGCCCCAAAAACTAGAGTTCTCTCCACACTTTTCTGTTCTCCAGATCATCCAAAGATGCAAAAGAAGAGCATATTCATGTGCTTCGAAACCCACAACTCACAAACTAGAGTTTTCTCCACACTTTTCTGTTTCTCCAGATCATAAGAAGATGCAAGAGAAGAACATACTTATGTGCTTCAAAAAACAACTCTACACTCTCAGATTTCTCAAAAAATGCTAACCTACAACTCACAACCTCTCTGATACCATGTTAGATTTCTACCCAAGCATGCAAGTGATTGAGAGAAAGCAAAATAGAAATCAGATATGACCTAAATACACTGTATTCAACTCAAGAGAATGCAAAGCATTACAATAGAATGGGGTGCTCATATGAGAGCAAGAGGTGGGTATATATATGATATTCCACCCAAGAGACTCAATACACAACCAATGTGGGATAAAGTGAAAAATCCCTAAGTAAGCTTAACCTAGTGTGAAAAGAGCTAAGGTGGAGAACAAGCTAAGAAAGAGGTAGATAGCAAAGTAACCCTGTTCACACTAACACTTATGAATACCAACATTGATACAGATAAAAGATGCCCTTCTTCTAACAGAGTATGCAGTTCAAGTCAACCGATGGGCAGCAAGTTGTCAAATGAGTTGGTTTAATGGGCGTGCCTCCTTCTTCAAGGCCCAGGTGGGTAGGAGTGGGATGTACAGTTAAGGGGTACCAAAAATAAACTGAAATTTAGGTAGGGTTGGAAAAATTTTGTGAATCATCATGGGCTGGAGATTGGAGATTTCGTTGTGTTCAAGTACATATCCAAGTCATATTTTAAGGTTAAGATATTTCAAAGAACAAGGTGTGTGAAAAACATCAATGCTCTTCAACTTATGAATACCAACATTGATACAGATAAAAGATGCCCTTCTCTAACAGATGCCCTTCTCTAACAGAGTATGCAGTTCAAGTCAACCAATGGGCAGCAAGTTGTCGAATGAGTTGGTTTAATGGGCATGCCTCCTTCTTCAAGGCCTATGTGGGCAGGAGTGGGATGTAGAATTAAGGGGTACCATAAATAAACTAGAATTTAGGAAGGGTTGGGAAAATTTTGTGAATCATCATGGGCTGGAGATTAGAGATTTCATTGTGTTCAAGTACATATCCAAGTCATATTTTAAGGTTAAGATATTTCAAAGAACAGGGTGTGTGAAAACATCAATGCTCTTCAGCTTATGAATACCAACATTGATATAGATAAAAGATGCTCTTCTTCTAACAGAGTATGCAGTTCAAGTCAACCGATGGGCAGCAAGTTGTCGAATGAATTGGTTTAATAGGCGTGTCTCCTTGAAGGCCCAGGTTGGCAAGAGTGGGATGTACAATTAAGGGGTACCATAAATAAACTGGAATTTAGGTAGGGTTGGGAAAATTTTGGGAATCATCATGGGCTAGAGATAAGAGATTTCACTATGTTCAAGTACATATCCAAGTCATATTTTTAGGTTAAGATATTTCAAAGAATAGGGTGTGTGAAAAATATCAATGCTCTTCAGCTTATGAATACCAACATTGATACAGATAAAAGATGCCCTTCTTCTAATAGAGTATACAGTTCAAGTCAACTGATGGGCAGCAAGTTGTTGAATGAGTTGGTTTAATGGGCATACCTCCTTCTTCAAGGCCCAAGTGGGGAGGAGTGGGATGTACAATTAAGGGGTACCATAAATAAACTAGAATTTAGGCAGGGTTGGGAAAATTTTGTGAATCATCATGGGCTGGAGATTGGAGATTTTGCTGTGTTCAAGTACATATCCAAGTCATATTTTAAGGTTAAGATATTTCAAATAACAGGGTGTGTGAAAAATATCGATGCTCTTCAGCTTATGAATACCAACATTGATACACATAAAAGATGCCCTTCTTCTAACAGAGGATGCAATTCAAGTCAACCAATGGGTAGCAAGTTGCTGATCTTGAATTGGTTTCTGATGAAGAAAATAATGATGTTGTTGAAGCAATGGAAGAAAATCAAAATTGTAAGTCTAATTTAATTTATTTCAACTTTCAAAGCAGGCATTTGAATTGTAGCTTTACCTAGAGGATTGGTATAACAAAAACTTAATTATGTTACAAGCCTTTCTTTGAAGAACCTTGGACATTATGGACCCTATCATCTAGAAAAGCACATGACAGTGAACTCTGCCCCACCTTTCAAATCAAATATTTACCTTTTTATTTAATGGAAAGGAAGTCACGGAATGTAAACCGACCATGCATACTAGTAAGATCAAGTTCTCTGCCTTCTATTCTTATTACTCTTACTTTATTAAGAGAAGAGTGTCAAAAAGAATGGGTTTAATTGTAAGCTAACATAAGGCAAAGCAGTTTTGTTATTACATTTTGTTGAGGGATCTATAATAGTCTAATATAATGCAGTCTTCTATAATATGAACATCTGCATTTGTGTGAATGCTAAGATTTAATATAGTAGAGTATTAAATCAATGCAATCAGCTATTTATTGGGTTAAAATAACTTAGTTTTTGTAATGGTTTGGGAATGCAAGAGTTGCCAAAAATAGGTGAATGTCCTCTACAGTTACCAAGAGAAAAAAGTTTAGTAGTTCTTGTGGATAGAGCCAGTAAACAATGGGAGATTATTTGCCTATTTCATAACAATATACCTCCCCTAAGTGTGGGGTGGACAACAAGAAACATAGATGTACCCCAATGCAATCTTTTCTCATAATGATCATCCTTCTGATTTCAACTATTAATTACTCACTGTGAATGTACCATACGCAAAGCTTTTCTCATAGCGTGTACACCTATTGGCATAATGAACCCCAGATGGTCCAGAAAAACATGTCATATAACATTACTAACATTAAAAAAGTTCATAGCCATTTTTCTAACATATTCTTGCAACTCAGATATCTTTAAGAGAAGAGTGTCAAAAATGATGGGTTTAACAACCTAACATAAGGCAAAGCAGTTTTCTTGCGTTTAGGGATAGGGTTGAGGGATTATTGTTTAAGGTATAGTGTTGAGGGTTGAGGGTTTAGCGATAGGGTTGAGGGTTGAGGGTTGAGGGATTAGGGTTGACGGATTAGGGTTTAATGTTGAGAGTTGAGGGTTTAGGAATAGGGATAGCATTTAGGGTTTAAGGATGAGGGATTAGGGTTGAGGGATTATGGTTTAAGGTATAGTGTTGAGGGTTGAGGGTTTAGGGATAGGGTTTAGGGTTGAGGGATTATGGTTTAGGGTTGACAGATTAGGGTTTAATGTTGAGAGTTGAGGGTTTAGGAATAGGGATAGCATTTAGGGTTTAGGGATGAGGGATTAGGGTTGAGAGTTGAGGCTTTAGGGATAGGGTTTAGTGTTTAGGTTAAGTGAGACACCTAGATGACTATTGACAGATGAAGAGGTAAACAAGGAATGACTAAGAGACCTAGAGAGGGGAGAGGTAGAGAGGTGAGTGGGAGATAGAGGTGAGAGATAGAAAGGTGAGGGGAGAGATAGAATAAAATGAGAGAGTGAAGTTGACAACTTGAGGGAAAGATGGGTAAGGAGGAGGGAGAGAGGTGGAGAGGAAGGGAAATATCTAGAGAGCCCTGAGAGATATATAAGTGAGAGACCTACAACCTAGGCAGAGAGGGGTGAGAGAGATAGAGGAGAGATGGGGGTGAGGCAGATAGGGGAGGAGAGGGGTGGATAAGGGTTAAGGGTTTAAGGTTTTAGGGTTTAAGGGTCAAGGGTTTAGGGTTTAGGGGTTGAGGGTTTAAGGGTTGAGGTATTAAGGGTCTAAGGGTTGAGGGATTAGGGTTTAAGGTATAGTGTCGAGGGTTGAGGGATTAGGGTTCAACCCTCGACACTATACCTTAAACTCTAATCCCTCAACCCTTAGACCCTTAAACCCTCAACCCTTAAACCCTAGACCCTTGACCCTTAAACCCTCAACCCTTATCCACCCCTCTCCTCCCCTGTCTGCCTCACTCCCATCTCTGCCCTATCTCTCTCACCCCTCTCTCCCTAGGTTGTAGGTCTCTCACTTGTATATCTCTCAGGTCTCTCTAGATATTTCCCTTCCTCTCCACCTCTCTCCCTCCTCCTTACCCATCTTTCCCTCAAGTTGTCAACTTCACTCTCTCATTTTATTCCATCTCTCCCCTCACCTCTACCTCTCCCCTCTCTAAGTTTCTCAGTCACTCCTTGTCTACCTCTCCATCCATCCTAAGCCATCTAGGTCTCTCATTTAACTGTAAACCCTAAACCCTAAACCCTATCCCTAAATCCTCAACCCTTAAAACTTAAATCCTAAACCCTCACCCTAAACCCTCAACCCTCAACAATATAACTTAAACCCTAAACCCTATCCCTAAAGCCTCAACCCTCAACCCTTAAACCTTAAACCCTAAACCCTCTACCCTCAACACTATACCTTAAACCCTAATCCCTTAACCCTCATCCCTTAAACCTTCAACCCTAAACCCTCTACCCTCGACAGTATGCCTTAAACCCTAATCCTTCAACCATTAAACCCTTGACCCTTAAACATTGGGCAAACTTTTGCAAAAAAAGAGAAAAATGCAAAGAAAACAATAACGTGCTCGCATTATGGTTTTGTGTTGCCGAGAAAAAGTTTTAAGAATTTGGCCACTTTTTCGCCCCCCCATCTTTTTACACCCACCCTTTTAGTATTTTTAAAAATCGGTTGACAGAAATATAGTTAAGAGTGAGTACTAGAAGATGTCTATTTTTTTGTAATTTTTTATTGAATTTTTTTTTGTGATTTTTCAAAGTGGATGCATCCTAAAAACTACATCACTGAGCGTGTGTGTCACATAACTTGCATAAAAATAATTGAAAATGTAATTTTTTAAATGTATAAAGAACGAAGTATAGAACAATCTTATATAAAAAAAAAAAAAAATTTGATAAGTAGATCAAAAGTTATAAAGAAAAATCAATATATATGTGATTGAAGAATATGAGGACATTGTTTAAAGAAAATAAAAATAAATATCTTAACTTATTCAAAATTTAAAAAAATTATATGGTTAGAAAGCTAAGAACTAACTCATCATTTTGGTGGTGGTTTCATCAAATTCTGTTATCAAATGAATAAATCTAACGACGTTGAAGTTCAAAAGTATTATTGACTATGAAAAACACATCTCTAGGAGTTATCATAGAGGTCCAATCCTTAGGCTCAGTTGCCCAAGCCAATTCTGAGCCTAAAAAAGCAGGATAAAAATTTGAAAAAAAAAGCCAAAACACGAGCACGTTTTGTGGACCACAAAACATGAGCGTATTTTGTGGTCCACAAAATGAGCTCGCATTTTGTGGAACGCAAAACGTGCTCATCTTTGCTCATGTTTTGTGGTCCACAAAATGTGCTCGTGTTTTGGATTGGTATTCACCAAGCCAAAACACGATCATGTTATGGCCATTTAAACATAACACGAGCACGTTTTGCCAAAATTATTGATTTGGCCACTTTTTTGTATACCATTTCCATGCACTTACCCATATACTCAGCTTCAATAGTGGAAAAAGAAATCACAACCTATCACTTACTCATCCAACTAATTGCACCACCAAATAAAGTAAACACATAAGCATCGGTGGATCTTCTACTATTGACATCCCCTGCCTAGTTTGAATCCACATAACCAAAAAATATCAAGGGAATACTCATCTCATATCAAATTACCATGATAACATGAATACTCTGAGGTACCTTGTAAATATCTAAAAACTCTTTTAACTACATCCCAATGAACTCTACTAGGATTAGACATATATCTGGAAAGAACTCCCACTACTTGGGCAATGTTTGTTCTAGTACAAACCATAGCATGTACATCAAACTTCTAACTACACTCTAGTAAAGGCACTCTACTCATGTCTTCCATCTTCGACGGGAATGTTGGACATTGTGAAGCAAATAACTTCATTCCAATTGTAAGAGGAACACACAATGGTCTACAATCCTACATGTTAAACCTTTATAAAATTAAATTGACATACTTACTCTAACCAAGCCATAGTTTTTTGTTCACTCTATCTCTTCTAATTTCCATCCTTAAAATGTGTTTAACTATACCAAGATCTTTCATTTCAAATTTAGCTACAAGTGGAGACTTTAGTTTTGAGATCATTCATTCCTTTTACCAATAAATAAGATATCATCAACATATAATGCAATAAACATGAAACAATCACCATTAGATTTATAATAAACATAGTGGTGTGATTTAGAACACTCAAATCTCAAACCCAACACATATGTATCAAATTTCTGGTACCACATCCTATGACTTTGTTTGAGGCCATACAAATATTTCTTCAATTTACAAACCAAATTACTTTTACTTTTCATCATGTAGTGCTTTGGTTTTCATATAAATATCCTCCTCCAAATCACCATGAAAGAAAGTCATTTTCACTTCCATTTAATGCTCAAGCTTTAGATCATAAGTTACAGCAATAGAAAGAAAGAATCTAATGGATGTTATTGTTGCAACAAGAGAAAATATCATCACCGTAATCAACACCCTCAACCTGAAAGTAACCTTTTGTAACCAACTGTGTTTTGTACTTCTCAATACCTCCATCCAAACCAATATTTTTCTTGAACATGCATTTGCAACCAACAAGTTTACGTCCTTCAAGCAATAGTATTAGATCCCATGTATCATTCTTTTTTAAAGTTGTCATTTCTCCATCCATACCTAATGCCTCTTCTACAAATTTTGGTTCATCCATGTTAATATTCAAAGCAAAAAATACATCTTCAGTCATCAGGTGAATACCTTTCAGGTGGTTGTCTATAACTTGTAGACCTTTGAACAAGCTGAGTTGGAGGTTCTTCCTCCTCTTCTAAAGATTTAGAGCTAGATGAGCTCTCATCAACTTCATGTCTATCTAGGGGCCTCAATTCAACTTTCTCAGATGTAGAAGGAAGTTGAATCACATCTTTCTGTTCACTTTGTTCTAGCTACAATGTAACAGAAGAAGTCTTAGTTTCTCTAAAAATCACATTTCTACTATATATTACCTTCTATGCAACAAGATTCCAAAGCTTGTATCATTTCACACCATAACTATACCTGATAAAAATACATTTCACAACCTTGTTCTCCAACTTTGTTCACTCCTCCTTTGGCACATGTACATATGCCTCGCAACCAAAAAATCTAAGATGTCTCAATGAAAGCTTGTCACTCGACCACGCCTCCATAATCAGGTAGCAAGCAGTGACAACAAGGGTTGATGTAGGAGACATATTAATCAAGTAACAAGCAATGACAATAGCTTCAGCCCAAAACCTTTGTTCTATACCAACACCACTAAGCATACTCCTAGCCTTCTCCATCAGTGTTCTACTCATTCTTCTTGCAACTCCATTTTGTTGTGCAGAATACGGAGTTATATTATATCTCTAAATGTCACAATCTTTACAGAATCTGTGAAAATCATTAGAGAAAAATTCACCTCCATTGTCAGTCCTCAAACATTTTATTTTCTTTCCAATCTACAACTCAACCATTGCTTTAAATTTTTTTATCGACTGAAAAGTTTAGATTTACTCTTTAGAAAATATACCCATGTCCTCTTTTAATCATCAATAAATGAAACATAATATGTGCATTTTCCAATGGAAAGAACATCTATAAGACCAAACACACCAGAATGAATAAGATCCAATACATCACAAGATTTACGAGAACTCGAGCAATTCTGAACGTAATTTTGTTTACCATAGATACAATGCTCACATAAATCAAAATCAAGATTACAATTTCAATCAACCCTTCAATAAGGTTTTTATTTTTCAAGGTCCTTAGACCCTTTTCTCCAATGTGGCATAATCTCTAGTGTCATAACATAGTCTTCTCTACATGGAATTTTGATTTAGAAGAAAGAGCACCCTTAGGTACCTAGAAGCCATGACCATTAGTTAAACATGAACCCTCTCCTTTTCTAATGAAGTAGTCACAAACTTGCTTTTCACAGAAGTAATATTGCACTCAATAGTGCATGCATCAAGCTTATACAATGTGTCAAATCTAACACCTCTAGCAATCACCATAGCACCTCTAATCATCTTGCATCCTATGTCAAAAAAGGCTACCTGCACACCTACATCTATTAGTTTGCACACAAATAATAACTTTTGTGTTAATCCAGGGATATGCAACACACCATTAATCATTTTTACTCTGCCATCAGCAATTTGATTTTAACTTTACCATGACCAACAATATTTAAATGAGAATCATCACCCAAGTACACCTTACCTCCATCAAATTCTTCATATTCAGAAAACCAATCTCTATTAAGGATCATATGGAAAAATGCACGAGAGTCAATTAACCATGCATCATTACCTGCACGAGTGGCCAAAGTTGCAATGAACGCATCACCATCTTCCTTCTCGGGCTCAAATCATAATCAAATTTATTTTTTTAATTTTCTTTTCTTCTTTGTACTCCTTACGGAAGTGTCCAAGCTTACCACAGTTCTAGCAAATAACTTTGGACTTTCTAGGAGATTTGGATCTCCCCTTGGACTTGGATTTGTCGTACTTCTCACTCTTCTTGTCTTTTTCTTTTAGTCATCCATGAACATTTAGGACCTCTTTGGCACAGTTTATGGATACCTTCCTCCTCATCTCTTTAGAAAGTAAAGAACCCGCAACATCTTCAACTTTCAAGACAACAAAGGTACTCTCAATAGCCATAACAAGAGAATCTTGCACAAATCAAACAAAGCAGGATCTAACATCTCTCCTCCTTATCCATTTTTACACCAACTGATGTCAATTGATCCACCAACATATTGAATGCTTCCAAGTGGTTTGTAATTTGTCCACCCTCTTTCATTCTCAAGGAATACAATTTCTTCCTCAAGAAAATCTTGTTCACTAAAGATTTGGCTTGATATATCTCACGAAGTTTCTTCCATAGTTTCTTCATAGAGGACTCTTCATGGACATTAATTAAAATAGAATATGCTAGACACAATCTTATTAGACCCTTGGCTTTACCATCTATAACATCATATTGAGCATCCAAAGTAGCATATATAGGCCTTGAAACATACTCAACAATAGAATCCTCATAGATTTCAACTTATTAACAAATCTTTCATCTCTAGCTTCCACATTTAAAAATTGTTATCAGAAAAAATTTCTACCTCTATTCTCTCTGATGTGCTCACCATCTGAAAATTCTTGTAACAAGATCAAAAAATATCTTCTGTACAAGCTTCAATTCAAAATTGGATTAGTTCAAAAGACCCAACAACACAAAATTGAAACCAAAGGTGATAGAGCTCTGATACCACTTGTAAAGAAGCTAAGGTAGTGAAACAATTTCCTACACTAATCTTGAGATGACGGTTATGCAAAACTTTTCAAATCTTTACAGCAGTTATAGAAATTATACAGAAATAAACATAAATAGCAATCATACTACAACACAATGATTTACGTGGGAAAAACTATTTCAGGAGAAAAACCCCACTCCAAAAGCCACCTAATATATTATTTAGACATTAACAAGATTACAGTATACTTGCAGAGCAAGCTTTCATAGGAATATCACCAATCAAAGATCCAGAGGCAACTCAACATCTATAAGAATTTCACACACAACCTCCATCTCAAGCACCTAATATATAAGAGATACAATACATGAAACCGTCAAACGATAATTACAAAACCATGAGTTAAAACCACCCAAAAGTAAAGACCAAATTCTTAGGGTTTCATTATCACCAATCAAAGATGTCTTATGATGTGTCAAAACATGCATCAACACATGTAACCCCCCCTCACCCTTACATCTTTTTTTTGTGTCCAACATGTTTTTACATTTTTCAATACAAAAAGCACAACTTTTAGAGGCCATAACTTTTGATTTGGGAGGTTGATTGGACCTTTTTTTAAATTGAAGAACTTGAAGAGATCTATGCACCAAACACCCCCAATAGCAGTGCAGACCACCCTAAAATTTTATTTTGGCCAAAAAACAATCCTATAGCCCAAAAATTAAGTTTTTATAACTAAAAAATCATATTTTTTGTAATTGTAAGGTTAAGACACCTTTCCTAACAGGATAGTCTGATCCCTCTGATCACCAACCAACTACATTATTCTATCCGTTGGGATTGAGAATCACTCTAGGTGTAATGTCCCCTTCTAGGAAGCTCAAAAATTTCTTTACCTTGCACACAATATAACTTCTTAAAGAGAACATTAATAACCAATAATTCAATTATAATATTATAAACCTCGTAATTAGGGTTAGTAACCACATAATCATGATCACTATTAAAGTACATTTACAAATAACTTTTCACATTTCTCATTCTTATCATATGGAGATCCATGATATACCTCGGGAGAGTCATTCTTATGCATGATCGTTAGTCTACTCTAACCACTAACCCCATGCAGATGGTTACGTTAGGGCACTGGTATAACAAGACCCACTGCCATAGGCCCAAGGGTTTCACGCTACACTCGGTGATACCTCACCACTTGGCTCAATGGGCTTCACGCTACACCTGGTGATACTTCACCCACTTGAGAGTCACCTATCATTAAGCCATTTTAATAATAATTAGATCTACGCAACCATAAGCCCAAGGGATTCACACTACACCCGACGATACTTCACCACTTGGCTCAAGGAGCTTCACACTACACCTGGCGATACTTCCCCCACTTGAGAGTCACCTAGGTGCTAGATCGCTAAACTGCCCTTCCCTAACTCACTACACATACTCGTAGGGTGATAGATAGATTAATGGTGAGAATACTTACTCTCGTCCTGAGTATATCATGATTGGAGTTAGGAATCATACCTCATAGGAAACTTGTCCTTACGATCTCGTGATCCCATGGATCATGAGATAGTACTTTTTTCACATTGTTCCTCTATGGAAAATTATCATTGTACCATCTCATATGCTGGTTAAGTATAATACATTGATTGCCATATATCTATATCATATTTATTACTATGGCATCATTCTTTCTTAGAGGATTTGGACCTTGTCCTTCCCTTGTTATTAACATTCTAATTCTATTATGTTTAACATAGATAGATCATTCATAAACTCATTGCTATGAGATATATTAACTTATGAAAAAGTGACATAGCTTTGTGTAATTGATTTGCTGGATCTGATTTATATATTAATGCTTGCTGATATAAGTGCTTATGCGGACCCTGTTTTGTATTTGCTGATTGCTACAATATGAATGATGTGGAATAGTATGATGCTGATTGTATATGCTGATCATTGTAATATGGATAGCCTGCTGAAAGTATTTATATATTAATAGAATGAGATCGTGAGATGCGGAGATTGCTATATTGAATGAAATGCAGTGAGAGATGATCAGATGAGTAAGATGATTGTATTGGATGCTATATTGTATAATGGAATTGTGAGTTACTGATATATCTCATCAACAATGCCCCCGATTCCTTCTTTATATCCCTTGATCAATCATGACCTTTCATTAGAAACACCTCCCTTTAGATGAAGATTGGTGTCCTTGTGTTTGGCTCGGCAGCCACTAATATAATCGCCTTCTTGTCTTTTATTTATTTTTTCCTATGTTGTAGGCGCTGGTCTTATTTATGTTTTGTCTTTATCTTATTTCTATCTTGCTCTTGGATCGTTGCCTTATGATCCTTTGCAAACAATATTAAACTCTATTATTGCTTACGTAGAAGACTTTTCTCTTAATCGACTGTTTGTATGCTTTAGTCTATGATTGTGAGAAATTGGTCTTATGTGATAGTCGCTGCTTTAATTCATATTCCATGATTTAGTGGATAAAAGGGTGGATCGATGCAAGGCAGAAAGTTTTCTTACGACAATTACTTGAATGTGATCAGCAGTCTTACATTATTCTAACTTGATCCCCGCTAGCCTTAGACTCATGTTTCGTTGCTGCCTTTGTATTTCATTTATATTGGAAAGGTTGGTCGATTGCATACTGCCACCTCTTATTTGTAAAGGGTTGGCCATATAATATTTAATCTATATTTATTAATTTATAATAATTAATCTTTTGATTTATAATATTTATTTATATTTAGAACAATAATATTTAATTTATAATATGGGATTAATCTATATATTCAGTTTACGATATTGTCATTCAAATCTTTAATTTGAATGAATGGTATCTAATCGACTCTATTGTGAATCATCAATATGGGGGCATGACAAGCCTCCCCTCTCAAGATTGCTTGTCCTCAAGCAATTTGTATGTTTGGATCTCAAGTAAACTATAATTAGTAAGTCAAAGATATGTAGACTAATCATTGAATGATGATAAGATAGCGTGGACATTGATCCTAGGATTTGTGGGTTATGGACCCATAATATAACTTAGTATCGGTTTTATGTTACTTAAATCAAGAGAAGAACTCAAAAGAGACTCTTGGAAGAAATGATCGAATATAGAAATGAATTCATAAGTTTACTAGACCAGTTTTACAAAATTGATCGGTATATTGTTATTGTTGAGGGAATGTTCTTACCTCGAGCTTAATCTTAAGAGATGACTTGTATTTGAATAGATTTAGTGTGTCTTATACCTGGCTTTCATGTTCTCTTCATGGAAATTCTCATGCAATGTCAATAATTTTGAAATAGTAATAGTTACATTTCTCTAGAACAAAGATTTGTGTTGGCTATAGAAGTGGTTGCAATATATAAAGCCTTCATGTGTGTCGATAGACAAGTTAGTCTAGATTTGTGAAGGTGCATGGTAAAAACAACTCAAGATTCCCTGAAAATTTAGAAGATCATATGGTCCTAATTGGAAAAGATATGGACATGGTGTTAAATCAAAAGAACATGAACATGATCAAGAAAGAAATGTTGAACCAAATGAGTTCCTTTACCATTTGAAGGTCTCTTTGATGAATTTGTATGAACCAGTGAGTTTGAATGAACCTTTTGATCTATAATTTGAAGATGATGTGTCCTTCAAAGCTTACATCATGTCTACTTTAATGTTGGCTTTGAGCTATCTCTTATTGACTATACTATCATGGTAAGACAAAATCTGCATGGGAGATCTTAATGATGAGGGTGTAGTTACCCTAGTGATTACCATGGCAATATTAAACTTTGAGACTAGATTTGCTCAGGATCATGAAGACTACCATAATTGTCAATGCATCTTAGATTCCGTTGTCCTCAAGGTAACTTACTAAATTCTGAGTGATAAAGGTTGTTACGTAATTGAAACATCTAGTTAAGATCTCAATTATGATTACAATGAAGATTGTCATAATTATTTGGAAGTAATAGTCCCAAAACGAAGTGTCTTCTGCCAATCAAGATAATAGTAAGGACAGTTATGAAGAGACATTGAATTCCATAGGTCTTCCTTTCTATATTGTCCACTATTCAAGGAATAGACAGAGTTAATTCAAGCTACCATTATTATAGGGTCATATGGGATAATAGGGACAGTCAGAATGTTGATGGTGTTATTTGTATGCTATGTCATCTTATGCATACCTAGCTATGATTTAAGATACAGAGATCTCATAAGATTCTCCTAGATTTGATGTTCATTGGCAAGGGTAGTAATAGAACACCTTGCTATTAAAGTTTAATTGTATTTTACCTTAGATACTTAGGGGTAAATGCATTACCATGAACTGATCTATTATAAGGGCATAGCATAGTGCTAGATCTCTACATAATGGTTAGGTTTAGGTCACTACATTGTATCAGTCCAATGAAAAGATGGAAAAATTGTATGACAACCCTTAGTAAAAATAAACCTAGCACGTATATTTCAGAGTCAAGGCATAATGTTTTGATCATTATATAAGAACTAACTTTGTGGGTGATAATAGTTGAACTATCTCAGCTATTAGTGTTGTAAACTCTTAACATTGATAACAAAGGATATAATAGAACGTGAACCAGGATTGTGTTAATCAAGAAAGAATGATGAGAGATCAAAATTACATTTGTCTATTTCATGATGAAAGAGGCTCTTTGGTTTGCCACTCCAAATTGAAAACACCATCGGAGAGAAGATCCATGTTGAAGTATATGCACATAATTATATACGCAAAGCATAAATACACATAATACATGAAGCATACACAAAGCTTATACACTTAATACATGATACACAAAAGTATACGAAACATGAAGCATGAACATAATATGGAATACACAAGTATACGCACATAATACATGAAACACATAGCATACACTTGATACACAAAGTACAAAGCATGTAAGGTATATGCACACCATACATTGAGGTGTGAAGCATACATGTAACACGCAAGTATACGCACAAATATGAAGTATACACATGAATACAAGTAAGTCATGAAGTGTGCATTTGAACATACATAAGTCATGGAGTACACACATAAATCAAGTAGTATACATTTGAACACACAAAGTCATAGAGTATACACTCGAATACACGAAGTCATAAAGTACACACTTGAATACACAAGGTCATAGAGTATACACTCAAATACAAATACAATCACAAGTCATAAAGTATACACTCAAATACAAATATGAGGTCATAGAGTATACACGCGAATACAAATACAACCATAGAGTATACACTCAAATACAAATACGAGTCATCGAGTATACACTCAAATACAAAGTCATAGAATATACAAATACAATCATGGAATAAACACTTCAACACAAAGTCATTGAGCATACACTCAAGTACAAATACAATCATAAAGTATACACTCAAATACAAAGTCATAGAGTATACACTTAAATACAAAGTCATAGAGCATACACTCAAGTACAAATACAACCATAGAGTATACACTCAATACAAATTCATAGCGTATACAAATACAATCATAGAGTATATAGTTAAATACATAGTCATAGAGCATACACTCAAATACAAATACAACCATAGAGTATACACTCAATACAAAGTCATAGAGTATACAAATACAATCAGAGTATACACTTATATACAAAGTCATAGAGCATACACTCAAATACAAATACAACCATAGAGTATACACTCAATACAAAGTCATAGAGTATACAAATATAATCATAGAGTATACACTTGAATGAAGTATACCGTCGGACAATTGGGAACGGGATTCGGTGCAGGATTCGGTGCATCCCATACTACACAGTGGACCCGTCCACCGTCCCAAGGTCATCAAGTATACACTTGAGTATGAAGCATACACGCGAATACACATAATACAAAACGTATTCACATGAACATATGTTACAAAGCATACATATAAGTCACAAAGTAAACCTTTGAATACACTTGAATACATAGAAATCACAAAGTATACACTTGAATACGTGTAAGGCACAATAGTATATACAGGATGGCAGGATGACTGCTCTGATACCACTTGTAATGTCGCCTTTTAGGAAGCTCAAAAGTTTCTTTACCTTGCACACAATATAACTTCTTAAAGAGAACATTAGTAACCAATAATTTAATTATAATATTATAAACCTCGTAATTAGGGTTAGTAACCACATATTCATGATCAATATTAAAGTACATTTACATATAACTTTTCACATTTATTATTCTTATCATATGAAAATCAATGATATATCTCAGGAGAGTCATTCTTGTGCTTGATCATTAATCTGCTCTAACCACTAACCCCATGGAGATGGTTACGTTAGGGCGCTGATATAACAAGACCCATTGCCATAGGCCCAAGGGCTTCACGCTACACTCAATGATACCTCACCACTTGGCTCAAGGGGCTTCACACTACACCCGGTGATACTTCACCCACTTGAGAGTCACCTATCGTTAAGCCATTTTAATAATAATTAGATCTACGCAACCATAGGCCCAAGGGCTTCACGCTACACCCGGCGATACTTCATCACTTGGCTCAAGGAGCTTCACACTACACCCGGTGATACTTCACCACTTGAGAATCACCTAGGTGCTAGATCGCTAAACCGCCCTTCCCTAACTCACTACACATACTCGTAGGGTGATAGATAGATCAACAGTGAGGCTACTCACTCTCATCCCGAGTATATCATGATTAGAGCTAAGAATCATACCTCATAGGAAACTTGTCCTTACGATCTCGTGATCCCATGGATCACGAGATAGTACTTTGGGGTAAAAGCACAAAGCTGTGTCACACTTTCAGCCAACTTATCAGCACAAGTGAATTTAAGTATTTCTAACTAAAAATCAATTTTGGTCAAACATATGATCTTGTAAGATTCATTCTCACTAAATTAGATATGTCCACAACTTTTCCAACTAAAATTGTTGGCTAAATGCATATGTAGCACCACTATGAGGCCAATTTACCAAAAAATAAAATTATTTGAAAAACTTAAAATTTCAACAACTTCTACTCGTGTAAATAACATTTTAAAAAAATATAAAAATACCCTTTTGTAGATCTATAAGTTTAGTTTTCAAATATATATATATATATATATATATATAGTTTAATTATTTATATTTTCATTTCTATTTTTACTAAAAGTAGGTTATCAACACAAAACATTAGGTAGATTACCATGTCAAGGAAAAATAGTAAAACTTATTAAAAAAAATTTAAAAAAATATGATGCACTAGATAAAATAATCTATATCAAGATGGTATAATGTTTTTTCTATTTTAGATAAAGAGTTAATATGAAAGTTGACGTTGAATGGAAACAACTACACTTTAATACACACACATTTTATTATTTATTTAAAAATATACATTTATCAAAATAAAAAATATATATCCATGCACTAAACTTTCAAGTTATAAATACACAAAAAAAATTGAAGAAAAAAAAATAAAATTTACTATATAAAGATTGACGTCTCATGTAACTTCATTTTTCAACATTTTATCAGCAACTAAATTATAGTGTCAATTTATTAAAAACTATATTCAAATAATTTTTTAAATTTTTCAATAAAAACAAACATAAAATATACTAAAAAATAAATATTTTATTAGTTTACATCATTTCAAAATTCAAAACATGTCACTTTTTAGTGATTCAAGTTTAAAAGTTGGATCAGTGTTGGTCATTTCCTTTATAAAAATGTGACACAACTTTGTGCTTTTACCCTTTGATCATATTGTTCCTCTACGGAAACTTATCATTGTACCATCTCATATGGTGGTTAAGTCTAATACATTGATTGCCATATATCTATATCATATTTATTACTATGGCATCATTCTTTCTTAGAGGAATCGGACCTTGTCTTTCCCTTGTTATTAACATTCTCATTCTATTATGTTTAACATAGATCATTCATAAACTCATTGCTATGAGATATATTAACTTATGACAAAGTGACATGCCTTTGTGTAATTGATTTGCTGGATCTGATATATATATATATATATATATATATATATATATATATATATATATATATATATATATATATATATATATATATATATATTAATGCTTTCTGATATAAGTGCTTCTGCAGACCCTATTTTGTATTTGCTCATTGTTGTAATATGAATGATGTGGAAATGTGTGATGTTGATTGTATATGCTGATCGTTGTAATATAGAGAGCCTGTTGAAAGTATTTATATATTAATGGAATGAGATCGTGAGATGCTGAGATTGCTATATTGAATGAAATGCGTTGAGAGATGATCAGATGATGAGATGAGTAAGATGATTGTATTGTCTAATGGAATTGTGAGTTGTTGATATATCTCATCAACAATGCCCCCGATTCCTTCTTTATATCCCTTGCTCAGTCATGACCTTTCATTAGGAACACCTCCCTTTAGATGAATATTGGCGCCCTTGTGTTTGGCTTGGCAGCCACTAACATAATTGCCATCTTGTCTTTTATTTATTTTGTCCTTTGTGGTAGGCGTTGGTCTTATTTATGTTGTGTCTTTATCTTATTTCTATCTTGCTCTTGGATTGCTGCCTTATGATCCTTTGCAAACAATATTAAACTCTATTATTGCTTACGTGGAAGACTTTTCTCTTAATTGGCTGTTAGTATGCTTTAGTCTATGATTGTGAGAAATCGGTCTTATGTGATAGTCGCTACTTTAATTCATATTCCATGATTTAGTGGATAAAAGGGTGGATCGATGCAAGGCACAAAGTTTGCTTACGGTAATTACTTGAATGTGATCACTGATCTTACATTATTCTAACTTGATCCCTGCTAGCATTAGACTCATGTTTCGTTGTTGTGTTTGTATTTCATTTATATTGGAAAGGTTGGTCGATTGCATACTGCCACCTCTTATTTGTAAAGGGTCAGCCATTATGTCGGCCATATAATATTTAATCTATATTTATTAATTTATAATAATTAATCTTTTGATTTATAATATTTATTTATATTTAGAACAATAATATTTAATTTATAATATGGGATTAATCTATATATTCGGTTTATGATATTGTCATTCAACTCTTTAATTTGAATGAATGGTATCTAATCGTCTCTATTGTGAATCATCAATATAGGGGCATGACACTAGGCATTGCCCTTTTCTCTTCTGTAGGGTCATTTGCATGGGCAAGTAACTGAGAGTCTAGCAATAAATAGTTGAGTGCATATAGCATGCATGTTCATCTAATAACAGGTTCATGAATGACTATGTCCACCTACCTATATATACTAGAGGTGGTCGATGACCCATCAATATAAATAACCTCTCTCGTCTAGTCGCTCTCCCATCTAGTCGAATGCATCCATCTCTCCCCAGTCAAGTGCTCTGTCTCCCTATCAATCGAACAGAGGAAAAAGCCATCCCACTCTATCTAGGGTTTATTGATGTGCTTCTCTACTCACATGAAAACGTGTTCATTAGAATGGGATGAATGTTATCTCGTGAAATCTTTGATGTCCAACTGGAACAAATAATAGAAAAGAGGGGTCCACCCCCCACCCTCTATATGGCATTAAGAGAATTTCTAACTAATATATAAGGAGGTTGAGCGAGTGCCCTATGGGGAGTGAGGAATTCGCTACCACCTTATAGATAATAGGGAACTCCTTACTGGCCCGAGAGGGGCCCCAAGAGTACCTTTTTTTTCACTAGCCCAAGTTTGCTCACATCTTTATAAGGCATTGGGAAAGACAAAGGTGAAAGTCATCTCATCCCAGGTGGGGGTCCAATGATCCCTACTATCCATTGGCCCGATGATTGACAAATATGATTACCACAGCCACTCCTACTATAGGACTAGACTATGGCATTGCACTACTAGAAACCAATCTCTATTTCGGTACTAGAGATGGAAGTTGTCGTTGCCAAGGTGGTTGTTTATTTTCACCTAGGTCAATCAAGGATAAGATAAGATTGGCCAGGGGTGGGGGGCCCATTGTACAAGAGTGAGCTCCCAATCTAGAATCAATAGGGTGCCCCATACTATACAAAGTTATTGGCATGTGACCCTCCATATATATAGGGTCGACGTCAGGAGGGTCGAGCCAATGGATTGATTCTATACTTAACATGAGTTGAGTGTAGGGGGGCCTCCATCCCCCAAGGCGGGGGAGAGTGGGAAGAAATGACTTTGACTGACATTAATATCTTAATGGTTATCAAGCCCCCTACTATAGTTGAATGAGATGAATGTAGCATGCATGCCCCCCACCCCATGAATTTTCTATAATTAGCATTGCCAACCATGGAGAAGGGGGATCAATATTTAGTTTAGTCTAGTTCAATCTAGTCTAGCCCTATTGAACCCCTTTATAACAACTACAGAAAGGGGCCCTACGGGAGGGCTTTAGTTGGGGCAAACCCCACCCTACTATAGATAGTTGGGCATAACCAATATATGTTGTTTAGCCAGTTAGGGGTTTCATGTCACAGAATAAATTGGAGAACTCGAGGCATTTCCAATACCGATAACAACTCTCGCTAGAGCCCAAAACAAGTAGGGGGCTACAACACCTATTCACTTTGCACCTCTAGCATGAATTGTTTCTAAAGAGCAAAATTGAGTTGGCTAGATTGATTCCCTACCAAATCCACTTATCATGTTATGTTGGCATAACTATCATCCTAAAGATAACTATATTGCCCTTCCATCTCAATTGGGGATAATCAAGTCATCACATAACTGACTTCAAGGGGTGAGTTCTATCCACACAGACCAACTGCATCAAATCACATCATCACATTCATGTGGTCCTGAAATCAGATCAATTTGATTGTCGGGGTGGGGAGACAACTAAAACCAATATGTCAGTTTTATATAACACATATCCTAGTCTAATCTCTAATTTTTTCCTTCATTGTTCCCACTTAATATCACATATATCTGCTATCAAGGTGATCTCATCCACTTGGAGACTGACTCATTGGCTTCTATCATAGGTTGTCCACTATAGAGGATAGAGAAGATTGGTATTTATCATCATATGGGCTATAATACTTTGATCGGGATCAGTTGCCCTTGGGGTGGGTGGGAGGACAGGTATAGTTGGAAAGGGGATGGGCCTTTCGCAGATGTAGGTAGTAGGGTGCTTCAACTCATTCTGGTGCTAGTGCCTGACGTATTAGCCCGCTAACTAAGCCAACCAACACAACCTAACTTTCAGGGGTAGATGGCCACACAATATAAGGCAATCCTTGAGAATAGGCTCAACCTTTGAAGAATCGATCCTAGCCCACACTTTCTACTTACCTACTTCCGTGATATCCGTAAGGAATCAATATTCATTTCCTGAATAAAACATAATGGGTGAATGGGAAACAACATGAATGGTAAGTGGGTATGAATTGGTACTTTAGCATTAATATGCATTTCTGCATCTTTAGAATTGGTACACTAGATTCTTTCAAGTCCCACTAATTGTATAAAGGGGCATGCAAGAATACTTCTTTCAGTCAAGTGGCACCTATTGGATGGAGAATAGAATGGGGGATGATGCTGATGTTGTTGGAGCAGACATTTCATATCTAAATCTAATAAACGTCAGAGAACAGACATGATGATGCTATTGAAACATCCATTCTGTATCCACATACATATTGATCATGACCAAGGAGCATGCCCTTCCCCCCCCTACCTAGCTAAGCCGGGGATTTATGAAATGATATTCATGATCAAGGATAGATTTCTTCCACCAGCCCAAGAATTTACTATATTATTCCACCCTTTCTCATCCAATATAAACTATAGAAAGCCCGTCCCCCCTTCCCCACACCCACCCCACTATAGAGGTAGGGGAAAGGTAGGGCTATAGTTATAGTAGGGTCTATAGGGATAGGGCCCATTTGTAGGGAATGCATCTGCACCCATGTATTCTTCTGTAACGCATAAAGGGATAATGACAAGGATTCATGACCCATTGGGTTATTCATGATCAACCTTAACTAGATAGTAGGGCCCATGATTAGGGAGATTATGATTTCTTGCCAATGGCCTATAGGTTGTATATCGGAAACTGTTACTAGCATACTTCGACCTCAAAGACTAGGTCGGGGGGTGCCCCACTTACCCGAACAAATAGTAGGACACCCCCCCCAAACTCGGGCTAAAGTTGATAATAGGGCTTTGAGTGGTTGCACAAGTGACGCTTCCACGAATAACTCAGTTTTGAAAGGAAGACTAACATGCTACTATGGATAGGGGCCTTCATTTTCCTTCTCAAACACTTTCTCCTTGAATGCCCATCGACACTATAGCGCCCCCAACCCAATACAATATTTATAGTAGGGCTTTGGGTGGCATGAGAAGACTTCAAGTCAAGTGGCCTTCTTGAACGCATGTCTCGAGGGCTCATTAGCTTTAGTAGCCCACTATTAAAGGGGGGGTTGGAGTAGCACATAAGAGCATGATGAAGTCCTAACCCATCAAAGCACCTCTTCCCTTTGGTGATCAGCTTTCTTTAGTAGCATTGCTATCACATAGTAGATGCATCTCGTTATCACACTCATGACGGTTCCTCCCTTCAATCATTCCTCTCATGAAGAAGTTGTTTCACTCATTATCATCTAGTAAGTAGTAAGCTCAATTTGTTGAGGATATGAGCTAGTCGGGGTTCCTACTATCTAGCCATGGTAAGTAGTAATCATGTCTATGTCAGATTGGTCTCACAGCGATGCCTGATCAGGTACTCCTGCTACCAAAGGGGGCACTCCTCTCGTGATGTTTCACCTAATACTATCCCATGCATGTGGAATAAAAGCTTTTATTTTAATTTATCATATGGGCATCTTTAAAGCATATGCACCCAATATAATACTAATTAATAGCTAATACCTATAATATAATATAATGAGAGTTTGTAACAATGGCAAAATAACTGGATTTGATACACTAAAAGAAGTAACAAATCTACATTCTCGACATTTGTTTGTTGTCTTTAATCTTGTCTATTGTTGAGGGATTGATCTAAAATTGGATTTGGTGCACTAAAAGAAGTGACAAATCTACATTCTAGGCATTTGTTTGTTGTCTTCAATCTTGTCTATTGTCGATGTGATGTCTTCATTTCCAAGTTCTCTTGCATTGCAGTTGGCACTGACCTTCTAAGTGTGTTAATGTTATCAAAAGAGTTATTTGATATTTCCAGTGAACTCGGTTGGTCTGGTGGACTCATATGCCACTTTTCAAGGTGATTTTTGGCTTCTGGGGTGCTCTCCAAGAATCTTGGAAAGGGCGTCTATTTATAGTAAGTCACCTAATTGGCTCCGTTTATCATTATTCTTCATTGGGATCACTCTGTTTTCGATTCTAATGCATTCCAACAATTTCTGCAAATTAGGTGTATTAATGGCTTTATTTTAATTATTTTACAAAGGTCGCAAAATGTTATTTAAAATATTTTAAAAGCACCTTAGTGTTATAGTTCGTCACAACCGGCATGAAATGTTTTAAATCATGGATGCATAAAATAGGGACCTTACGTGTCAAATTATCATTATTTTAATAAAAATATATTTTTCGGAGCAAAAATGAAGTTTAAATTAAAAAATAAATTTTGTTAAAAATGAAGGTGCAAACCACACAAAGGAAATCTGATTCAAACCTTATTAATGTCCTCTAAACAATGTAGAATCAATGGAGATTGCAACAGAAATAAAAACCCACTACACAGAAATAACATGCATTAAGAATTGAACACATAACAGAGTATGTGACGTGAAGAAAACCCTTTCGAGTAAAAAACTCTACCAAGAAAAGAGGCTCCAAGTTGTATTATCTTCAAATATATGAGATTACAATACATCCACTTTCTCCTTTTCTTCTTAGTCTTCAATCCAGTGCCGCATGTTACTTTCAACTCTGATAAAAACATAATACAAATATTTTTACAAAAGGGGGTTGTCTTCTAGGGCAAGAAAACCAATATAATATCAACCATTATATCTGTGACCTAATGACGAACGATCCATATTTACAAACTATAACTCTCATATAGATTTCCCACAGCGTTAAATGTTGCTGGTTGACAAATTGCTACAGCTGAAGCAAATATAATGAAGATTGTGCTAATATTATATTTGTATTTGCAGATATTGTGGAATATTTATATCAGATTTTGTGCTGGTGTGCAAAAGGTTAAATAGACAGATCAGAATAATTGTTATTGAGGGGTTTGTGCTGTGTGTGAACGGATGAAATTGCAGATATAAATCAAAAATATTAATTTGTGGGTTTCAAACGCTATACTACCCAACCGTACCTGTTTTGGAGGATATTGTGCTAGTCGAATGCAGCCGTACCATCTCATATAGAAGCAACGCTGACGTACAAATATTTGAAGTGGGTGATTAGTTCTAAGTGGAGAATGGCCCCCACATAGCCAATCACTTCTTTTAAGAAGCATAGAGCATGATACGAAGGCTGCGTGAGATATTAAGAAGGTTGCATATGGAATTACAAGGCTGTGTAAGTATTGAGAGGAGACGTAAGCCTTTGTTAAGCAAGGTACTTCATTAAAAGGTGTTTGGGAATTATTTTCAAGGTCAACATTCCATTCATATATGGCGAAGTGCTGTTAGGGGATATGTGTTGAAGGTCTTTGAAAGAAGAATGTGGGTTTATCACTATTGCCAACCAATATAAGTTTCAAACCTGCAGCTACAACAGAAAGGAAGTTGTACCAGTCCCAAGGAGGGAATTTCTAGACAAGAAATTAAGGATAGAAATTAAATTTCATTATCTCTGTACCTCTGCTTTTTTAACAGCAAGTTCAGTGCTCTATTTGTTCAACTTTAATATATATAAGGGTTGTAAACTATTTGATATAATGTCCACGTTTTACTTATGAATTCTATGATGCAACATTGAATGTTATATGTATGCAAAAAAGTTTGTTCAAATGTCTATTGAATTATATATGAACTGAGATTCATTATGCATGAGAGGACATCACAAACGAACATTCAAACAAGCTCCACACTCAGCAAACTCAGAAAATCAGTCATAACCAGCTTGCTTGCCAAGTGTTTGACAAAATGTCGAAGACACTAAAAAATCAGAAAATTCAGGGCAGAATTAAGGTGGGACATTACAGTCGAAGGGTTGATCTACAATTGGATTTGGTGCACTAAAAGAAGTAACAGATCTAAATTCTAGGTATTTGTTTGTTGCCTTCAATCTTGTCTATTGTCAAGGGGTTGATCTAGGTGAAGGGTCCTCACAACTTGGTCATACAACATATCAAAAGTATTTTTCAATACTGCATGTCCCACAAGCTAACAAAAAAGACAAAGTAGACAATCATCATCAAAGCAAGCAGAATAGCAAAAGTCCAAGATCTGGCTAGGACGAGTTCACAAGCCAAGGACTAGGTCGTAGCCCCAAATCTATATCACACCCACTATATTATCCTTTGACAAAGCAAAGATCAAGCACAAAACCAAAGGCATTTACCAAACAGAGGTAGCACTTTCTAAGACAAAACATTAGAATGTCCAAAATCTTCATTAATGGTCTTCATTCTTCAATCATAGAGCTAAGCATTCTTGTCCTCATTTATTTTGTAATTATAACATTGTACACTTGTCATTATAAGATTGGCCTAGACTTAGCCGGCTGATAGTTCTTTTCACATATTTAACTAAACAATGTTCTAATATAATGCATTCCATAAAATGCGATATTTCTATGATCAATTAAAATTTGGTTTTCCACTGAAGACATACAAAAGAACGACATAGTGTACTACTAATATATCTAATTGATTTTTTTTAATAAAAATTTAACATTTTTAAAAATATAAATAAAAGTATCTTTATATCTCCAAAATTGATGTCTCTAGAGTTTTAACAACTCGTTATTTGTAATGATAAACTATATTCATCACATTTCAAAATATATTTTTCTCGCATACTACTGCAGAAGTCTGCTTACTAATAACTAATACATTAGAGTTGAGATCAGTGTATATTGCGACATCAAAAGATAAAGATTCCAAGCTTAAGGAGTAAACATATGATTGTGCCTATCAAGAACATTTGATTTTTTATTAGGAAAATATTTGCAAATTCTTCCTTGCACTGTGGTTGCTTAGAATTCAAATATTTGACAGTAAAATATGTACAAACGATAGATCCATCATTTCATGGATTACTTAAACATGAGGATTGCTCCATTGTAAGGGATGGCAATTGAGCCCTCAACAAAACTCATTGTCAAGTTCCAGTGATCTAAACTAACTTGGATAAAGTCAGCCAAGTCGTCATTACTTCAAAACTTTGTGCAAACCAATATGAAGATCCGAGGAGATTGATATAAGCAATGGCAAAGAAGAGTGCCAGGCTGCTTTAAAGACACGTTTCTGATGGGCTTTGATGGATTGAAAGGGTTCTTGGCTGTTATATCGAATATCAAAAACATGAATTTTTGGATCAGCAGATCCGGTTGAAATATATAAGCCATCTGGAGACCATGTCTGATGTATAAGAGCTGATTGGGAGTCACTTGTCTCCTGTTTCCAACCAAATTTATGGATCTCCTCGCTGTGTACTCTTATGTCAAAAAGGCGAAGTTGTCTTCCTGGAGTTCTGTACAGGAACAGCAATGATTATACAAGAAGCCCAAGGATAATTCTGAAGAAAGCAATTTTACAGCCCACTTAAAACACAAACAAGAAAAGCTTGCTACAGTAGGACATAAGCTGCTTGAAACATAATAGCAAAGGAATATTAATTTCAAGAAAATGTATTTTTATATCTTTGAAGAAACCACCATCATCCCAAACCAGACATAATTTTATGAATTTAGGTAGTACATAATTTTATAAATTTAGGTAGTAGAATTTCATGTTATATCTTCACTTAGTAGACACCATCCCAATCCCAATGTAGTTATTCTGAATTTAATTAGCATTAGGCTCATTAATGTGAAACAAACTCTTTTGAAATTTTTAATCATAATTTTTGAAACCTGGCAATCAAAGCTAATCTTTGTATTGCACTGTCTGGTAAAGACTGACATTATTAGCTTGCAGGAAGCATCTAAAATGACCAATAGAAATGAAGAGTCAAATATATGTTGCTGGTTTAAAACCTGATATAATGAATGGAAATGGAAATAGAATGGAATCCTTCTATAGTCCATGATGCCAAGCGACCTAGCTTATAGGCCTGTAGCATAAGGGACTACCTTGTACTCCCATTGGAGTTGAAGGAGGTGTCTAACTCTGCTTCAGCACAAAGCGTACATACCCTACTCCCTGCAGGATTTGAACTTGTGACCTCTCTTTCAAGAGCACAAGTATTTCACCAACAAACCAACTCAGGCTGATCCACACAGGAAACCAATTTTGAATTGACAAGTTGCTAGTGGCCTGAACATATTTCATCTTGGGCACATACCCTGTCACTAATTACTGAAATAAAACTCCATTGGATTAAGAGCTTACTTAAGATGCCAAAAATACCCTTTTTACAAGTTACTGGAGTGGGAAGAGCTTATCTTTCCCACGGGTTTGCAATTATATAGAAATTAATATTAACATCCTGGTAGCGAAGGCAAACAGTCTAGTCTAGTGATATTTGAGTTTTTGACTGGGCTGCCCAAGTGACAATGTTCTTTTTCATATAATTGCAAACACGTGAAAGATATAATGCTGCGTTGAAGTGATTGAAATAATCTAGCCAGTGCAAGGCATGAAAATAAGAAAAGACCACATAAAACATAGATGACTCGGAACAACATCCATCATAACTGCCAAAGGGGAGTGAGTTTGATGAATACTTGAAACCCACTAATGATAACAAAATAAAATTATAAACCCACTAAATGAAAGAGTTAGTAATTTCTATTTCAGGCTATGAACCATGTGGTACATAATTATTGAGAGCACTATCAACCAGATATTTGATTGCAGTGATTCAATAATTACTAATATTGATGTTGGCATCAATATTGCCACAAAAACAATACTTCCTGTCCAGCTAGATATTGGTGGGAAGAGAGTGCTATTGAAAGCCAAAAAGTGCGCTACACCAATATATTCTTCCATGAGATGCCTACGTTTGATTGACTCCCATCAGAACGTGTCACTAGTATGTCTTTGATGTACGTTCTAGAAAGATTTGTTCATGATAATGAAGAGAAAACAAGAAAAAATAGAAAAACATGAATATACAATATCGTCTACAAATGCGTTTAGAGGCATGCAGAAAAGGAACTACCAAAAGAAGATTATGTCAAAAAATAATGATATACCTACCCTGTTTGTACCATGAAAAGATTGAAGTCAACTGGATTTAGCAACAATCCCATTGCTTTGCTTTCCAACATGTGCTTAAAATCTGTTTTTTCAAATTGCACATCGTATCCAATTATTCTCTTGTCTTGACCCACTGACAATACCATCTGCTTTTGCCGCATTCCTGCTATGCCCATCACTGCAGAGGTGTGCAAATTCCGATGCAAGGACTTTGGCTCCCAACCCGCATCCTTCTCTCTCTCATTCCACAAGACCACAGTATGATCACATCCCGCGGTAGCAAAGCACACACTATCCCAAGGCATAAATACAATACTGTTTACAATACCTTTTATATGAGGTTTCTCTTCTAAGAAAGTAACCTTCTGCGAACACAAGAAAAGAGAATTGAGTTAAAAATAGCACCTATACCTTGACTTGTATCCATAATTTTACTTTATACTAGTCAGATTGATTTCAATAAAAGTAATCCATAAGAATAAAATAGTCCCTGGCTTGAAAGTCCGTCATATTAACACAGTTTATGAGTGTTTACAAAGTGGATTCATAAGCATGGTACTTACATGTTTGCTGCCTAAACATCAGCACTATTGCCTGCTCTACAGTTGAGTTGTTAAACGAGGTCTGTGAAGCAAACAATAGGGGATTTTCTGAATTCCAAAATCTAATGTGATAAATGTCATAAAATGATGCATGCAATAAGATGTTCAGTTGGAAATGTAGAACACACATGAAAGGGCAACAAAAGTGTAGAGAACAGCATTAACACTACAAAAGACCAGATGGATCTGCAGAAAAATTGTTATGGCCCGACTGGATTGTTTCTTTTTCAAGGTTTTAAAAGGCTGGCTTTTTAAAGTTTAAATACCTCATCAGTTAAGCATTAACCAGTTCTAAAAATCGCCTTATCAGGTCCATAGAATATCCTATAACTGGAATACCTTGGAATCGATGTTGGCATAGTAGGCTCTTGAGTGTTTACTCACCCACCCTACACATTATTAAAATTAGGCGTATGAATAGAGGGTTCTACCCGACCTATATTTATCCATTGCATCATTTTCATTCTTCCTTATTTTATTGAGTATATTATATTCTGGGGAATCCACCCCAATATCTTTAGTTTTGGTTTGATTTATTGAGTGTATATGCACTTTTTGTCAATTTTGGGATATAAGAGACTTCATTTTTTTCCTTAGCTATGCCTGCCTTGCCTTGCCTTCCCCAACCAACTTCAATGGTTTTCTATGTGGTGTTTTATGATGAGCCTGCTAGGCTATCCCAAATAAGCAGAGAGATCTCAAGCATGCTGACTTTCTAGCTGCTGTCTTTTTGTAACTAACATCTATGCATCTAATTCTTTCAGATTAAAAGAAATGGATGCCTATTTCCATTTTTTTAAGTATTCCTTAAAAATGCCTTCAAATAGTAATTGATTTAATTTTAAATAAAGTATTAGCTTCTTAAATTCTAAATACCAAATTACACCACTACACTAAGGATAGCAACTATTTTCCCCTGGAACCAGAATGAGCCACTTTGAAATCACAGTTCACAATAATTGTTAGTGGTGATGAACATTTCAATGTAACTCCCGTGGAAGCTTTGCAAAAGTCATTACTCTTTGCTTATTGGTGTGGATTCTGTGAAGGTCATAAATGCATTGCTTGCTTTTCACACACCCCTAGGTCATGAATAGAAGTGCATGCATAGTAGGTTTACTTGTACAATAACTTTCCTTGTATACAGTCCTAATCTATGAATAGAGAGGATCAAGCCATTATAATTGTCTATCAAAACAGAAAATTTATTGTAACTAATAAAAAAGCATCAACAAACGACAAAGTTCAAATCATCAAAGCTTGTCAAGTTGCAAAAGGAAGAAATTAGCAAGAAAGATGGAATAGTAGTCATAAAACAAGAAAGAGTTATCAGTGCTGTCTCATTAAAAGCAACAAGAATTTACTTCAACTAAAAATTACGACTTTTTAGAAATAAACTTAAAATAGATTCCTATGTAATGTTAACCTACATAGTTTTTGTGTTGGACAATATGTAACTTTTACAAGTAATCCTCGTAGGTCCACCTTATTCTTTTTTTCTTGGAATTGCTTTGTGAGTGTAATATTGGGTTCTACAAGTACAGCTTTAAGAATGGACTTGAGAAGCTACAATTCACACTTGGAACATTACAACTAAGGCATTCCAGTCCAACAATGACCCACGTGTAACCAAGGGCAGCCCACCCAATTTGAACTTGGGGATATACTGTCATTCTTAGTATTTATAATAAATCAATATAATAATTAATTGTTTTACCTTAGCTGCATGCACATCAATAATAGATACTTGATGATCTCCACCATCAGCACTGTATGCGGCAAACAATTTTTCTCCATCAGGATGCCATGTAATGTCCTCAGGCCACCTCCTTTGCCCCGGTGATACAGATTCTATTGTACTAAGCAATTTCAAGGACAGCCTGAAAAGACAAATAATATTGTCAATAGTTTCAATTCAAAATAGAATTGAACGCATAAATAATGTTCAAAGGAATTGTGCCCTATGTTTGCCCACCAAAAATTATAAAATTTGTAAGAGAAATTTAGTAAAGACTTGTATTGATTTCTTAGCCGCTTGTGTTGGTGTTGCACTGCTGCATTTTATTTTTAGTGCTTTTGTTCCTTTATTTTGCTTTCCTAGGATGCTCTTTCATAGAACATTCTACTGTAAACTAATGTATTCTCGAGTCCCATTGACCTACTTTTGGTAACTCGTGGACATTAATATAATTACTCTATAAGGCTGATCAATATGATCAACTGTAGACAGATAATGGGACACTTGGCAGAAGATTCATGAATCAAGACTATGAAGCTACCATAACACCACTATGGATACCATATGGAATTTTATAGGGGATGGCTTTTGCCTCTAATAAAGTCCCCAATGACCATGCCACATTGAGCTAAGAACCAAAATAACTAATGAAAATTTCAAGAGTATAAATGTTCTAAGTCATCAAGAACATCAGTTTTTCACGGTCTATAGAAAAGAGTAAACAGGTTTTTTTATTTTAAACTCTAGAAGATTTTGCCTCAACATTTTGGACCACTCCATGATCCATCATTACGATGAAAAAATAGTATGTTCTGTGTTAATCATTTGCAGTTGCAAAATAATTCACAATCATTTATAAGAAGAGAGTAAGGTGTTAGCAGCTAAAGACTTGTACTGAGGTTGTGATTGACATCAATTTTTTTAAATGCCTTAGAATAGTATGTTCTGAGTTAGTCATTTGCAGTTGCATCATAATTCACAATCCTTTATAAGAAGAGAGTAAGGTGTTAGCAACTAAAGACTAATGTACTGAGGTTGTGATTGACATCAATTTTTATAAATGTCTTAGAGAGGATCGAATTGCCTAAGAGTAGTACAGACTGGAAGAGAGGAGTGTCACATTGCTGACCAAGATTGGCATTGATTATAACAGAATAACTTCATAAAAATTTCTCCTTATTCTGGGAATTCGCCTTATTCCATTATTACTAATGCAAATAATTTTGAGATGGATACATGCGAGTACAAGGTGCTGTAACCACTGTATAAGAGGTTACCATGACTAAGGTTACTATAATCAATTCTAGCATTCCTGAAAATGTAACAACCTTATCATGTTGGTTTGAAGTAAATATATTGTTTAGTTTGCCTGTATTCCAGGCTCACAATTAGTGTTGCTTACTGTAGTATTGATGACATTGCCATTCCAAAAATTCTATGTCATGTCCTCTTTCAAAACTAAAAAAATAATAATATTTTAAGAGGGCCTAATCACTTAATTTTTAAAAATGCCACTTAAATATTATTTAAAAAGTATTTTTAACAATTTATTGAAAATGTAATTCAAAAATGGGCCTTTGGATGTAATTTAAAAGTATTTTTAAATACTTGGAGGGAAAAAGAAAAATAAATTAAAATAAAATAAAATAAAAGGCCCGAAGTAAAGTGCCTATAAAAGAGAAGTCAAGGCTCACATCAAAGGATCCATTATCCATTATCATTATCATGAATTCAAAATTCAAATCAGAGCTCTCAAGGACAAAAACCCTTGGTTGTTGGCAATTCCCGAAGGACGAAAACCCTCCTGGAGACATTTCAAATTGAGGACAAAAACCCTCAATTCTTCTCTATCTGCTGGATGCAAATTTTAAGGGGGAATTTGGGCAGAATTATGATCACCTCCTTGCGCCAAATCTAAATTATCATTGCAAGACAAACCTGACTGTAGCGCCTTTCAGCTGTAAACATTTCCTCTAATGCAGTAGTACGGTCAGCACTATTGTTGAATGTTTTGATTATCTAGCATCACCTTAATTATCTGTTCTTTATTTACAATTCGCTGTTTAAGTTGATATAATTTATGCTGCATCATAATATTATCGCTGGTTATTGTCACTATGTTCACAAGTTATATTTATTTTCAGCGCCTCCAATTATATTTCTTTTATCTGCAATTTGAATTGCAATTAATTAATTATCATTGGCTGTTAAGGATATTGCAATCTGCACTAGCAAATTAGATTGCATTTAAATATATATTTCGCTGAATACTTGTTTATGAATGCTGTGATCTAGATTAATAAATTAGTTTGCAATTATTTTATGTATGCTACGACTGTTTATGGATATGACGATTGAAATAACAAATTAGATTGCATTTCTTATATGTTAAGGACTGTGTATTGATGTGGCATTCTGTATTGTTCATTTTGCACTTATCAAATATACAACGATCTGTCATAATTGGGCAATATGATTCTAATCACTACTTAAATTGCAAATATCATAAATATTGCAGACTGTTGGAAGTGGTGTGATCTGTCCCTAACTGTTATTGTGAGCTGTTTGCTTATTTCCAGCAGGATCAGCACACTATTATTATAATAGTTGTGCATGCTACTCTTAAATTTACTTATATCACTGAATGTTGCGCTACATTAGATGCTGAAAATTACATATTAGTGGTTAATCAAATTGCTGTTTATGACCTTCTGCCCTGTTCATTAAGGCTGTCATTGATATTGCTTTAAACTGCACTTGCATCTAGGTTTTAGGTTAGTTTCATCTTGATTTGTATTCACTACTGCAGGGTTAATTATATTCATTTTTTGTTTCTTTCTTAAAGGTTAGTGCATGTATCAGCATCTCATTTCAATCTTCTACAAATTGCATAGTATTAGCTTACACTTTCAGCTCCTTTCATACTATAAATTACCTATGGTTTGATTGCATAATTTTGTGTTTACTTCTAGCATTTGCCTTAAGTCATTTTGATAATTCAGAAAAATACAACAAAAAAAATTACAAATTCCCTAAAATCCTAAAAAGGACATTACATTCTAGTTTCTATTTTGTTTCCATGGTCTGAAGACCCCAAGATACACCTCATCCCTGTTCTGGTTAGACTTCATTTTTTAAAGCACTGTTATATGACTTAATTGGCTTTTGCAGATCCTTTTGGGAGACTAATCATAATGAAGAGATATAACAGCCAGTTTCAGTATGTTTTCTAAATAGAGGAAAAATAGAAAACCACACACAAAAAAACTTCATATATGTTATACAGTAACAATTTTTTTTATCTTGCAATATCACTTGTGATTAATCCAATGCCACCTATTGATATTTGAAGACACCCTCAAAGCCAAAAGGTTCTGCTACATGATCAACACCAGTAGCATTTAGTTGTGAACATTATAATCTGCAGCCATTTTTAAATTTACACTCTGTTGACTACAACTTTTACCTTTATCTAGATTTGAATGAAATTTGGCAGTTGTCTATGACATCCAAAAGTTAGAGATCCTCACTCAACATGAAACTTGAAATCAGACACTGCTATATATCAGCAATCTATTCAGAAGATACTAGACAAACACAGCTCTTGGGCACAGCTTGTGTAGGGCAAGAAGGTCCTGTTGTGACCTAATCACACATCGCCCCATTGCAACTAGGGACCCCCAATTTTTTGCTTTTGTTTTGTCAGTAGTTTAGAGAGTCTCCGTCCAAAGTCTTGCTCGTTCTTCATGCAATTGAGAAGTTAGGAAGGTCATCCATCAAACAAGGTGCAATGGAGAAACACTGAAATCAATCCCTGAGAGTTGAAATGACAAAACCTTGTCGAAATTGAAAAACAGAAGAAAGAAAGTTGGAAACTGAAAAATGGCTAAGTATTGGAAAATCGCAATTTCCATACCCTACTTGAAATTGCACCAAAATAGCGCAAATTCCAAGCCTCACTAGAAATTGCGCCACTTTCCTGGAGGCTCTTTTGGTCATCAAAATTTCACAATTCATCGTGATGGGTTGATTGATGGTTGTAATCTAGCATTCATATGTTCAATTGTGATTCCAAATTCATACGAAAAAATCATCATCCTTAGGAAAAATCGCAAATTCCATGCACTACTTGAAATGGTGCCACTTTTGATTCCATTAAATTTCAAGAAAAATCAAAATTTTCTAAGTGTAACTCTGAAAATGTTGCAAAGAAATCAATGAAGAAAAGAATAAACATCATGCAAAATTCGCAATTTCCATCATCATGTGGAAAGTGCGCCAAAGTAGCACAATTTCTAGAGGGTAGAGGAAATGGCACCTAGAGAAATTTGGCAATCAGTTCTTGCAAAATTGAAAACCTTCCAAAAACCTTAGTGAAAAAACATGAAGGAATCTTGTGAAAAATCCAAAAGCATTGAAAAAATCCTTAGGAAAAATGACACCATGAAGTGAAAATGGCGCAAATTTTAACAACTTGAGGAAAAATCTCAATTTCAAGTAGCATAGAGAAAGTGCGCCCAAAAAGCGCAAATTTCACGCTCAGATGGAAATTGTGCTATCTTTGGACTTCACAAATATTCAATGGAAGTCAGGATTATCGAGAGTTCTTTGAAAATCATCAAGAAAAATCTCGAAATCATGTGAAAAACCATGAGAAATCAATGTAAAAGGAACATCATATAGAAGAAATTGCAATTTCAAGCAATACAAGGAATTTGCGCCAAAAATTCGCAATTTCAACAGACACAAGGAAATTGCGCTTGAAGAAGGATTTCACTCATAAAAAACCATTGAAATCGCTAAAAATCTATGCCAAAGAGTAGAAGTTTGAAGCTAAGGAAAAAATTCGCAATTTCCTTGATAGGCTGGAAATTGCACTCAAAAAGCACAAATTCCACACTCAAGTGGAAATCCCGACATTCATTTTGCATTGATAAATTCGCCATTCATAGAGGCAAGTCGGCCTTGGGAGGAAAAGACTGAGTTTAAACAAAAAGAAAATCATAACTAGGCCGACCCTATAAGGAAGTGAGCATGTGAGCGCTATAAAAGGAGAAGTTAAGTGATCATTTCTACATCAATTTGAAATTAAAAAAGGCAGATTTGCAGAGCAGAGCAGCGAATTAGGAGCAGAATTTCTCATTAAGAAGAAGGTGAATTTAGTAAAGGAGAGAAGAACTAAGGTTTTATTTTATCATACTCTTCCTTGTTCCAAGTTTTATTAGCCAATATCAAATATTTTTGGAGAAATTTGTGTGAAAGATTGTTTTAAAAATGATGATTTATTTATCCCACATTGGCAAGGATGAAGAGATTCATCATTGTTTACTCTTTATATTGAGCGTCACGTCAATATGCTAACTTAAGGTGTTCACTTGTAAGTTGATGATGAACCATAAGGAGCACCAAGCATTGATCAAGAGCAATATGAAAGGAGTCATGCCCGAGACGAAGATCACATCAAGATGGAGAAATTTGAGTGACACCAACTTGGGACACACCGACATGGACGAGATCAAGAGGAAGCTATACAAACCTAGTAATTCCAAAGCTGTCAAAGGGATGCTCAAAAATGGAATTGTACAAGCTGCATGTTTTCTGCCTACATTGCCAAGTGTCGAGTTGATGCTAGAGTGTGCTAGACATTATGATCATCAAAGAAGATGCATTGTGACAAATGATGGCGAAGTGTTAGCTCACCTAAGGAAAGAGGCTATTGCGGAGACATTTGATATTCCAAGATACAAGACTACTACATATTTCACTAAAGAGTCTGCGCAACAACTATATGATTCCGGATCAAAGGATTGTTTGCAAGAGATCAACAACAAGTGGTTAGCACAACCAAGAAGTCACAATAGCAAGATGTCGAAGAAGCTCCACAAATCAGATTTCCTCCCGGAGTTCGGATATATGGTTGTATTCTTGAATAGAATAATGGGTTGTCCACAGTCATCTACATTCAAGATATGGATGTTCTTCTACATGCAAGAAGTTGTAAGAGACAAGAGGATGATTGATTGGGAGGAGATAATAGGCAACAACATTGATGAGCAATTGACAAAGCTGGAAGAGACAAAATCATTCTACATGAGCTCATACGTGATCTACATGTTGGTGAGATGTGAAAAATATAGAGGATTGACATGTAGAGGCGAGATTGGACACGGCCCCGGACAATTCAAGGTATATGATTGCTATCCACAATTGCATTTGACAGCAATTAGCCACTACCGAAGATTCAACGATGCCTTCTCCATGTACATTGTAAGAAAATTGCAAGTAGGCATTCATAGGAGGTTGTCAAAAGAAGCTATGAATTTGGTGAAGAAGTATGGAAGATGGTACATTCAATTCCCAAGGTTCACCTACTAAAGAATTCAAGGATTTTCATCTTTTCCCTACCGCTTGCGGAGGTATCCCATCGACAAGATGGTACTGCTGGAGGTGACAAGGCAATTGGAAGCATATAACAAAATTCAAAAGAAAAGGAAGAAAGCTGGAGTCAATTTCCCAATTGGGATTGGAAAATTAGAGACTTGTTCATCATTGCAAGCAGCGAAGAATTCGGAGTATGAGTTGCAAGCTTATAATATGACACTCCATAATTCAAAGAGAGCAGATTTTGATCCATTCAACTTCATTCGAAAGACATGTGGAAGGAAATACAAGCATAAGGCGCACCTTGAAGACCATTGGGCCGATGCACTAGATGATGTAGAAATAAGGAAGAAAAGGTGTTCAAGGTTATCTTTGGAGTTGATAAGGGCAGCAGAAGTTTTCAGCATTCTCAACAAACTTGAGGAAGACAATAGATTCCTTTCACAAAGTGCATATGATGAAGAGAAAGATAAGCCGTTCACCATCAATTGGTCCGAAGGAGAGATCACACATGATGATAATTGGATGGAACCAATCATAGCTCGTACAAGAAAGTATGTTGATCGTCAAGTGCAAGGAATGCTTAGGAAGGGTCACCAGCTTACATACAACTTGATGGGAAATGTAGATTCACAGCAACCCAAAGAAGCATCTGACAGTGAATCTAGTAGTGAACCTGATAATGAGGTTAATAATGAACTGTGGGTATGAAAATAAAAGTGATAACTCAAAGGAAGAAGCTCAACCAAAGAAGAGGAAAAGACCGAATAATTCACAAGGAGAATGTAAAAAGAAGAAGAAATCAGATTCAAGACATGAGGCTAGCACTTCCTCTAGGCAAGAGGAAGGTCCTTCCGAGAATGCAAATATGACATCTAGTTGAAGATGAAGAAAGAGGAAGATCAAGTAGCTCCGAATGTGCAAAATCAAAGAAATGTTCATGAGTCTTTGGAGGCTACTTTGCATGAAAATCAAGCCGAAGAAGTTCACTCAAGTCCACAAGAGAATCCAAATACAGCTATGATTGAAGATAATATAGAAGTCCACATGAGGAATTTGATGAGGAATCATTGCCCTCATTACAAGAGATGGAAATTCAAGAAGAAGCCAATGAGGATCTATCCATGTTGCCAAAATGGTTAAGAGAGTTAAAGAGATGTCTATTGAGGAAAGAGAACCAAGAATCAGTTTAAAGGAGTTGCTAGAAAGGACAGGAAAGGACAAGGAAAAGGCAACTAAACTCTCTAAAATCACAAGGGATAGTTCTGGTTCAAGAAAAGTACATATTGCAGTTCCAAGAGTTGACAAAGCCATGGATGATATTGTTCCAGAGGATTATGGTGTGGCTACTTTTAACTTGGGCCCAACAACGGAAGAACAAGAAGTGGAGGAGTTAGAAGATTTTGTCATGGCCATCAAGGAAAGATTAAGGCAAGAAAGAGAAGAGAAATCAGTTGGAGAAAGAAAATTTGGGATTCAAGCATTACATTCAACAATTGATGAATCCTGTCCGTCAACATGAAGGAACATCAACACCACCTACCATGCTTTCACAAGAGTCTATTGCACATTTGGAAGAAATGAGATCATCATCTCAAGTGGTGAAAGAGTGGATGGAGAGAATCAAAAACAAGGCTAATGGATTCATAGAAGAAATTGTGCAGCGATACAAAAGAGTTTCCAAGCCATTTTGGATGCATGTTCCGAGTTTAGACACATCAAGGAAGATCTTATGCCATACTTGAAAGATTTGATGGATACTCCAAAGACAACCTTAATAGACGGAGATGTGATTGAACAAGAGTCATCATATAATTTCTCTTCTTGGTACTACAGTCTACTCATAAAGGAGCAAATTCTTGAGAAGGCAGAAAGTGAAAGTGTTCGAGTAAGGAGTGCACTCCAAAGGATTCAAGACAAAATAAGCAATTCAATCAAAAAGATATGTGATCCTTCGGGAGAAGTTGATATTGATGATTTGAAGAATCACATACATGCACTCTACTTCAAGAGCGTTCACACCATCTCTGGAGATCAACTGGATAATATCTACACACTTGCTACACTCATTGGCGCAAATCAAGCTTGGATGGCAGAATGGGAAAGGACACTTGTCGCATATATAGAAGATTTGACAATTACAAAGGGCACCATACAAAATTCGCCAAGTGTACCAATCGATGACATTGCAGAGATTCTAAGTTACTGAATCGGAATCGGGCACGGGTACGGGTACGTGATTCCGGTATGCCGATACGGCAATTTTTTTGAAGGGGGTTTGGGTACGTTTTGGGTACGTCTATACCAAAAATGTATAATATATATATATATATAGTATTATTAATAAAAATATTAAAATAGAATATTTTAATTTACTATTATAATTTTTTAAGCATATATTATGCTTAATAGTGAATATCATATTAATAAACTAATATTCACTAGTCAATATCATTAAATAGTTAATATCTATTATTCTTTTAATAAACTAATTTATTCACTATATTAATAGAATAATATTCACTATAATAAAATTAACTATATTCACATTAATAGAATAATATTCACTATATTAATAGAATAATATTCATGATATTAAAATTAAGTAATTAACTATATTCATATTGCCCCGATAGCATATGCCATGTATCATTAAATAAGATATAGAACACACTTTTATCTTTCGTATGGTGCAGGGAGACGGTGCTCCGGCACTCGCATGTAATCCACCGACACACAGATCTCTTTCGCCTCTTTCGCCAGCAAATTGAGATAGTTGTGGTATGTGAGAGAAGCGGCTGATTCTATGCAAAAGCCCCCTCCGTGGACATAAGTTAACGTTTTTTTCGTAGGTCATTGCATTTTTTTAGGGCATTGGGTTTTTTTTTGGGCAGGGTATCGTGTTTTTTCAGGACGTCGAGATATTTCCTCTTGCGATGAAAGACCAAATGAAAATGCCCTAAAACTATCAACAAAGTAATAAAAACTCCTTTGGAACGTCCACCTGCAGCTCAAAACGCTTGAGAATCGACTTGGAATCACATGGTTTCAGCAGGAAAAATGGCGGAGACGTTTTAGGGACTCAAAACTCGTACCCTGGTCGAATCCGCAATCGATTTGACCCAGTATTCAATTCCAGGACGTTTCATACCCGAAATCGGCCTCTAGACTTGAGCAATTCGGTAACACAGCAGAGATTGTGTCCAAGTTCATTGCATTTGAAAAAAAAGATAAGCACAAGAAGGGCGCCCCACATGAATATTCTTCATAGATTCCATTTTATCTCTATCATCTTGGAAAACATGCCTTCATTGCCTTTGGATTTTTATGTACACGGGTTGTGTCAACTTTTACTTTTTACTAAAAATAGTTGGTTGTTGTAACTAATTGTTGGTGTGGCAAAATCTTGGCCATCGGTTCCTCAAATTGATCTTGGTCCTTCATTGTATTTTAAGGACTATAAAAAGGCCTCCCTTCTCTTTCATTTGTAAGATTGAGACTTTGGAGAATTGTTGCAAGAGCTCTTTTGAGATAAAACAAGACTCATTAGTTCGGTGATATTGTTTTATTTCATGTGTTGCATGGTTTCCAATTCCTCAAGCATAGAATAAGTTTAAAATATGTTTTATTTTCAAGCATTATGTTAGTTGATGGAAGTTATTATTGTTGTTTCATGGTGAAATCTCTAAGTTCATACTATTAGGTCTCAAAAATGCAGGTTGCAAATCCTAAGAGGATGCCAGACTCTGATCAAATTGGCAACGTTTTTGAACTAACGCGACAGAGTTAACCTATAGGGTTAATGACTCCCTGCACTTTAGGTACTGCTATACCTAGGCGGGTAGACCTTGAAAGTTAAGGCAGATTAAATGAGTGTAAGTTTTGTGACTAAGTTAATAGATCTACCCACAGTGGCAAATGGTGTGGAATAGATGAAAAGCTTTCTAACTAGTTCTATTTCTAATATCTGAAAGATGATTGGTATAAATTGTATAAGCAATATCAAGGTAAGAACTAATAAATGAATTTAACTATTCAAATGAGTAAGACCAGTGCCTTGTTGGGTAAATAGAGTTAAGTGAGAACCTAAGATCACTGGTGTATACTTGGCAATAACTCTAACTGTTTGGCACAATGCTTTAGTTTATAAATTGTATAAACGTGCAAGGGAATGATTGACATACTCTTCTTAATATCCAACTGACACAATCAGGTTTCTTTTTATTCACCGGAAGGAATTTTAATCCTTACTTGAAGGAACCAATTGAATGAACTATGCAAGAACAGCAGATAATATCAACTTGGAGACAAAATGCCAATCCTAATTATGTAGTTCTTCTTAGCGATCCAAATCAATACTTCCAGATTACTGTGACTGACCAGAAGGATTTTAATTCCTCTTTAAGGAAACCAATTAATCAGATCACACAAGTACAGCAAATGTGCATTGACAAACTGAGTATATACTTGATATATCAATTTGAATAATAAAGAAATATTGAACTGGAGACAACCAAATAACTGAATAATTTCAACAAACAATTGATGCCAGTATAAAGCCACAGAATCAAAGATCTTCTATTAACTTCTTCAATATAATACTTGCAACATGGTCTTTTAAAATATTATGAACTTCTTCTATTATCTACTACCACTGATGATCCATTGACCATCATATATCCAACTTATATAGAAATATTTGTGAAGAGACATAATTCTTCAAAATGTCTTTTGAGAATTAACAGGATTAACATAACAATAAACAAAGATAATGACACTAAGCTCTGCTAAGCCACAGGTAAATCTGAGCAACATGATCTAGGTACTTTTGGCTTTGATGTGTATTAGCAAATTCTATAGCATTCCTTGTAATCACATCTATCGTTACCACATTTTCCAAATGCTTGCAGGCCTCCCCGGATGCCGAGTCTTTATCTTTGAGAGCTTCTAGAGCCTCCTGTAATATCACCTGGCATTCTTTAGTCCATTCATCCTTGCTCTTCAACTCCTTATCATTTCTGAACAACATAGGTACACCTGTCTTTGAAGCCTCAACACATTCCTTAGCATCATTTTGAAGCTGGTCATGATATTTCTTATGTTGTTCGATCAAATCTTGGGCACTGGAGATGCATGTACTGTCAGGGGTATCCTTACTCTGTATCTCGTGGAGTTTCTCTTGGAGCCTATTATTTAACCTCTCATGTTCTTGGATAACCTTATGATTCTCAGAGTAGACATCCCAGAATTTATTCATCCAATGCATCATATGGATATGCGCTCTTCTCAGACAATCCTTTCCAAACACAATTGCAATAATTTAAAATGACTTCTTAGGGGATTTCTTCTCGGCCTGTAATTAATACTTCCAGTGCATTAATGTCCACAATCGTTTTGAAATGTCACATCATCATAACGTCCTTCATCGACAGGACTTTTGTAATGTCAGTGCGATCTAAATGCTTCTTATGGCGCCAATATTTGCAGATGACTCAATCGTTGTGACCCTTTGTTTTATTTCCTCGATGTCACTTTTCATGAAAGCATATGTATGTTTATATCGGCAAGACGTTTCAATACTTATCTGATATAAGAATGAGCATAGAAGTTGTTATCGACCTGACTTACACCATCATTATGAAAACAGCCTATTACTCCGATATTTCAAATCTCTCCAATACTAATTATTCATATCGGTATGAGTCTTCCCGAAATGTTTATCAATTTCTCCTTATAGGGCTGATTAGTGCAATCGGTAAGACTCAAGAAATCGATACCAATATCATTTGTCTTTCCGACACATGTGACCTGTCGGAAAGAGTCTCATCGATGTGTGTGGTTATTGTTTTCATCGGAACAACATATGTTATCGGGATGACCTTATTTGATTTATCCGATCCTTATTGTTTCCCTGATGCCGTCCTTTCTATTATTTCCTCATCGGAATGACCACAGTCATATCTCACCGAAATCCTTTGTCGTTGTGACTATAGACTCGGCAAGACCTATAAATCCTACACCAATTTGCTTTCTTTTGCCGATGAGTTATACCCTTCACATATATCGGTATGACTTTGGCTGAAATTGCCTTATGGTCACTGAGACATCATAAGGTCGGAGAAACATTAATTTTTTGTTCTGATGTTGTATTTCTTCCTGATGTGTCGATAGTTCAATTTGTTCCTTGAGTTGTTCGGCAGGACTCTTGTCGAATTTCCCCATCAGTGTGATCTACGTTGTTGGGGGAATGTTCGGAGTATCTTCCAACAATGCTTTCTCATCTCGATGGTCCTTGTATTTGATCAATTCGATGTGAATGGAGATTCTCTTTCCGATAAGGGGTCATCGGCATAACTTCCTTTATCAAGGCTTCTTGAAATTCTTATTCCGACTTCATTCCTAATGCCGATACACATCTAATCTGCTTCAAATGGAACATGGGTCGGTATGAAAAAACCGAGGTCTTGCCGAAATCAGAGAACTGAAGGTTTTTACAGATTATGGTTGGGAGGTGAGACTAATAGTTATGGTAGGGATCTTATTATACAAATCATGCTATGTTTGTGGAATTTATCGACTGTTATTATGATTTTGGGGGTATAATGTTCTGATTTGGTTGGACAGGTGATGGATAAAAGTATAGGAAAATTTTGAAATTTTCCTGTCCCAACACATAGCATTTGTGATTTGTGGCTTGCAAGCTGCAGTGCATGGTTAGAGTGAACTCAAATGAGCTTAACTTTGATTACTTGTTTGTCGATCTTTTCATGTGCACAAGTAATTTGAACATCATACATTACCTTAGAAGATTGCATCGACTTTGTGTAGTTGTTTGTTTTGGCGAAGCAAAGTTGGTTGATTTCACTTTGTCAACAATAGTTTCTTGCATATAGGGTTAGAGTAGTTTCCCTGAACCCTTCATCTTTTGCATTTTATTTAATTACGTTATCCATAAAGTGTGGAAGTAGGAAGTCATTGAAGCTAATCTTGTGAGAAGATCTGAAATTGCATTATTCTTTGTCCATTTTGAACAATTGCGTAAGTCCCTTTGTGTTCACAGCAAATCAGATCATATATCTATACTGTGTCTATATCCAACGTATTGTCAAGACCTGAGATCTAGAACCTTGGAGTCATCTCACTGGATCACGTAGTTTAGTCTTTGAGTGTCTTTTCTCAAGAGAGGATAGAATACTTAGTATTTTATTTTGCATGTTGCCTTGTGCATAAAAACACATCAATAGGCCCCTCCTATCATTGAGCTCGCTATCAAGACAAAATTTGAGAAGAAAAGGGCGTGCCAAGCTAAGGAACTTAATTGGCAGATTCGGGGCCTCTCAAAGCCCACAAATCATTTACATGTTGTTCATGCTTTTTTGCACAAAACCTTGGACCTCAAGGACATTACACTTGACAAGGTCACGATGGTAATCTTCTTGTTTAGTTATGATCTATTGAGGAGCCTTTGAAAGCTTTGAGGACTAAAAAGAGGATATATAGTCTCCCCAACAAGATTTCTTGGATGAGGATCTTACACACCTTCAAGTAGAACTCTAACAAGTCTATGCACAGGTTGTTGCTACCAGGAAAGATAACACATGGGTGGTTATTTGTAACCATAGGCCAGTGATTCATGATTTGCCCTACCCACCGCTTGTGTTAGAGCCTAGTTTGACATGTCTCAGAAAATGTAAAAATACTAAGTGTAGTTCCCCTTTGTGCACTTGCCCTATTTTAACCCACCATTTTTAACCGATCTGAGCAAGTTTAAGTGGGTTGCCCCTTGGTCAAATTTTTCCTCAGTATTGTTCAATGCCATCCCCAATGTGCTCATCATGTGTTCAAAATGCAAAAATCCATGAAGATTCTAAGTTTGGATTGTTCTAAGTCATTTTTCAATGTTTCTATGTTTTGCAAACTTTTGGTCACCTACCGAACATGATCCCTTCACCTCTCATCTGGTTCACTCCTCTTGTTCCATATGAAATCCCCACAGATTTCATTGAGTTCTTCACTTCCTCTGTTTCCTTTGTTTCTTCCACTTTGCAGGGTTTTGCCTAGCTACCAGATGTATTTCCCTCTTCACTTTTTGTCTTGTATCACCTCCTATTATGCGTGAAAGTCCCACATCAAAGTTTGCAAAATCCCAAGCCTTTTCTTCTTTGTCAATGTTTTTTAACTTTCCCAAACTTTGTTGGCAGGTTAGCCAATCCGCGAACCCACCAAAACCCTGACAAGCTTTTGAAAAAGAAGAAGAAATAAGTCACAAGTAAAATATTTTGGTGGGTTTGTGAGTTCGTGAACTTACCGAAATACAAACAGAGTTTCGAAGAACAAAGAAGAAGAATGAGAAGGAAGAAGGAAAGAGTTTCGATGTTTTAGTAGTTTTGCGAACCTCCGAAATCATTGACGAAGAAGAAAAGAAGAAGAAAGAAGACAAAGAGATGAATTTCAACCTTTTAATAGATTTGTGAACATTTGAAATCGCCAACAAAGGAAAGAAGAGAAAGGCATGAAGCGTCAGCATTTCAATAGGTTTGCGAACCTCCAAAGTCACCGACAAGGTTTTGAGAAAGCCCAAACCTCCAATAGGTTGAAGATAATAAAGAAGATGCCACCAAGATAAAGCAAGCCGAATGAATGTTAGTGATTTTACATCCGATCCTATCTCCCTTTACCACTCCTTCCATTCACTCACTTCATTCATTCCTCCAATTCCTGCATCCACTTCCCACCTTCAGTTCCACATGGTTTCTCCGCATGTTGCCAACTTCATATTCAATTCTGCATCGAATTTCCACATTTCTTCCAAAACACTCCAGAATGCTCCAACAACTTCCTAGATTGCCAATAATGCCAGATTTGACTCTTGCAATTTCTCAAATGTCGTTTTCCCACCCAAACACATTGTCGTCTTAAGTGTGCAATTCCAAATTAAGTTTTTAACGATGGATGATGATGGTAGGTGGTGGCCATGAATGAAACACAGATTTCACAGGATCGCACCCTGTTTTCATTTGATGTTTCAACATGCAGTAGCGCATCAAATTCTCGCAAGCAACCAAAACGACATAAAAACAAAGTGCTATAAAGACAAGTTTGTTTCCTAGGAAAACACTTTTACCGCAAGAGTAAAAATTAAAATAATATAAAACACAAAATGATTACCAAGATATTCAATAATATTCGATATTAACTAAGGAGTGAAAGCATCCTTAAATAAGAGTTTACAAACTCTTTATTCGAAAAGGATAAGAGCGACAACTAATAAAGCAAAAGGATAAGAACTTAACCAAAAAAAAAAGAATATTTCTAAAATCTATCCTAACAATTAACTGACCATTAAATATTACAATAGTACTTTAATACCCTCCCTTAATGATCAATCTACTACCTACACCAAGCTTATCCCGAAATTTTACAAATTTGTCAAGACACAAAGACTTGGTAAGAATGTTTGCAGTTTGATCCTCATAAGAACAATACTGCAACATCACCGATCCATCTTCTACAAGTTGCCTGATGAAATGAGCATATAGCTCCGCATGTTTGGTACGCTCGTGGAAGACTAGATTCTTGGCAAGCTTTAGCACCCCTTGATTGTCACAATAAAAGGGTGAAGGCCCCGCTTGAGACATCTACATGTCTGAAAGCATCCTCCAAAGCCATATTGCCTCACATGCTGCTTTGATTGTTCCTCAATACTCTGCTTCTTGCTGGTCCATGTGATTGCACCCATGCCAAGATTGAAAACATATCTAGAAGTGGATTTTCTATCATAACAGAAATTGCCCAATCTGAATCTATGAATCCAACCAGCCTAGGATCTTTGCTTCTGTTTTACAAAATGCCAAAGTCAAGTGTCCCTGTCACAACTCTTAGTACCCTCTTCGTTGCAGCCCAATGTTTTGCATTTGGGGATATCACGAATCTGGAAATGAAACTCCCAACATAGCTCAAGTTAGATCTAGTGGTTGTAAGGTATATAAGGATGCCAACTAGTTGTCTGAATGCCGATTCATTGACTACCTTTGATTCTATTTTAGCTGTGTTGATGCGTGTTTTATGACTGCAACAAACATTAGGATAGAGGCACGGAGTGTATATATCCCTTCTTGAACAAAGCTTCTCAGACGTTGAACTTGGTGATCGAATGAGACTGCTCCAAGGTTCCTTTGGTGTCAGGTCTTGACGGGCATGAGAAAAGCTCTGTGGAATGATGTGATTTGCTGTTAATCACGAGGGGGACTTACGTATTGGACTTAGTGGTTTCTATGCTCAAGTAAAGAAAAGATTTGGATTTCTCTATGAGTTTTGGAGGTTAGGTTCGGATTCTTCCACCTCGGACTTGGATTTCTCAATCTGTGGCAGAGGGGAGTCTAAGTTCGACTAGTCTTGTCTATGCAAACGGGGAATGATTTCTCAGTAAGCTCTTAATGGTCTGTTCCTAATGCAGATTCAAACGAAAATGAGAAAGAGAAAAGGGGGATAAGGATTAGATTTCAAGGAACTAATTGATGGAAAGAACTATTGCCGAGGATGGAAGCTGAAACCACGCTTCTGCTTTGCCATGGAGACAACAACTCAGACAGAGATGGTGCTATCTTCAAAGGAGGAATAGGATTTTCAGACTATTCTGCAATGGAACATGGAACTAAAACATGCAGAAACAATCGAAGTTAAGCTTGGAACAAGTTCAGACTAACCATGCACTGTGATTTGTAGGCCACAAATCACAAATGGTATGAACTAACAGCTTCAATCATCCACAAACAACAATATTTTCCGTCACACTATCTAATGAAAGCTTGAAAAGTAGCAAAATTGAAATAACTTTAGAAAACTTCAGATATGCTTCAAAGAAATCAGGAAAACCATGCCAAAATCCAAAGAACTCTATAAACACCAGTTCATAATGCTTATATTATTGATTTGGAAAGTTTGTCTACAACAATCTTGTTGATCTTTGAAGTTTCCAGCTCGAACAGGTAGTATAGAAATGAAACTAGCTATCAAGTTGCTCTAGGAGCCTAAGAAATATCAAAGAAAGAGTGACCCTTTCAAATGAGGCGCCCCTGCCTTTATATAGGCAAGCAAAATACATTAGGTCAAAAAAGAAATCAGATTTCCTTGAAACATGCGACCGGGTCAGAAACCCTAGATGTGGTAGGTGGGGTAGTCATATTCATCAAGTAGGAGACTGCCACCTGTCCTGGGCGTCCATGCTAACTAGGACTCCTGGACAGGACAGTCCTATCTATCTGGAACTTCCTCCTGCTCCCTGGTCTCTGCTTCCACGAACCTGGTCAGGACAACTTCCAACTCTTCCATAGGAATACTGGGCATGTTCTCCATCCTGAATTCCATGATTGACGCGGTGGTAGCACAGGCAGTAAGGATATTCTCCCAATCCGCCCTCAGCTCTTGGATATTGTTTATGAAGATCAAAAATGAGGACGCATCCTCAAGATGGGATTCCTGGGTAGGATAATCAATTTTGAAGTATATGTTTCGCATCTTGCTTTCAACTCTTCCAAGTCAATGACTCCATCCGGTGCTACCTCCAGATCGAACCAGGCCTCCATGGACACAAGGATTTTGTCTTGGATTTCCTTCAACATGGCGTGGGCCTGGGTAGTGTCGCCCTCAATCTTCTCAAGGTTATCTCTCTTCATGACCAAGGCGAAGTACCAACTGAGGAAATCATAGACTAAATTTGCATGTATCAATTTGTTTCTCACCAAGTCCTGCTTCAGAGTGTTCATCAGTGCTTTCAGTCTAGGGATGGTTTCCTCCCGGATGACCGTGAATTGCTGACATGCTTCCAAAATCGCTTGCGTCCTATCCATGAGTGCGGAAACTCTCCCGTTCACCTAGACGAGATCCTCCATGAACTTATGAGCTCTATCTAAGACCTTATCCATCCATTCCTTCGCTGCATGACTAGCCGAACTCAAAACTTCGACCTCAGCTAATGAATCCTTGGTTATGCTTGCAAGTTGGGCTGTCACTCCTTGGGCAAACTGCAATGGGCCCATGAGCTGCTGGATGTACTACCTCAATTCTTCATTCTCCCTCTTCAGCTGGTTCTTCTTTCCTTCCTCCTTCCTCAACCTTTCCCTGATGGCGGCAACGGAATCCTCCAGCTCCTCCATTTCCTGATCCTTCGTAGTTGGTCCAAGGTCGACCTTCACTACGTCAAAATCCTCAGGACTGATGTCTTCTTTCGCCTCATCCACGCTTGGAACTGCTATCTCCACTTGGCGAGACCCTAATTCATTTCTAGTGATCTTGGAAAACTTTTTTGTCTTCTTTGGGTCTGCAGATTTTCCTATTCTGGCCAGGAAGTCCCCAAGTTCGGCGGAAGGATCACTCTTCTTGACTAGCTTCTTCTTCAATTTATCTTGCAGCCATTTGGGTCTGGTGGACCAATTAACTTCCCTCAGTGGTTCCTGCGGTTCCTTATCCACGTGTGGTATGGATATTGGCACTTCACCGGAATTGAACTCCTCGTTCAGGAATTCCAGATCAGGGTGATGAAGCATGTCCTCAAGTCAGACCTCTCCTAGATTCCGTGATGAAAGGTTAGGACGATTTCCTACAACCAAACTGGGAGTTCGCTCTTGGGCGGAATCCACGGACTCATTGTCCGACTTCTCAACTTGCTCATTCGGGATCATTTCCTCCTCCACGGGCCCTTTATCCTTCGTATTTTGGATATTGTCATCGGAGAATAGATCAATCTCCTGGGCAGAAGAAGTGTTGGCGGAGTGAGGTCTACTTGCATTTTGCTCCTCCTGGTCAGGCCTGCTAATAGATTCATTCCAAGCCTTTACTCTTTTTGCCGGTGGATCTTCTGCAGTTCTGTTTCTCACTTCATGCCGTCCTGTGCCTTGTTCCTTCGCGGGTGTTCCTTCTATCATGTCTTCCTCGGAAGACTGAGACTCTAGATCTCCCATCAAATTATAGGTCGGAGGGATGTCGTATGCAATTTCTCCGTTTGTTGATTTATCCACTTCTGTGTTCTTGTCAGCACGGGTGCCATTAGTTCATCCAAGTGGGTGACCTTAGGATCAGACCAAACCAGTAGTGGAAGAGGTTTATCCTTCTCTGTTCGAAGGCAGGCTGGACTTGCTTCCCATCCTCGTCAACTTGGTCTGGAATTGAAAAGATCTTGGTTGCCCTGATCATGTCCACTGATAGTCAGGAATACATTCGTCTCCGAATCTCGAAGTCATCTTCAGCATTCGCCCAGTGATCCTCCAAGTGTACCTTATGTCTATGCTTCCTTCCACATGCAACTCGGGTGGTATTGAATGGATCAAAGTTTTTCCGTGAGGAATGGGTCACTAGGTTGTAAAACTGCAGCTCCTCATTGGACTTCTCCGCGGCTTGGAGGGAAGGACACTCCTCGACCGAATCTTCCGTCTGGATTGGAAAAGCAATTCCGGCCTTCTTCTTTTGAACTCATATGCTGAGAGTTGCCTTGTTAATTCTAACAGGATCATCTTGTCCGAAGGATACCTCGGCAATCTATACGGGAAGGCAGAGAATCCTTGTACCCGAATGTATGTGAACTTCGGAAATTGAATGAACCAAGAGCCATATGTCTTGATCAACTGCTTAGACTAGGGTGACAACCTTTGGTGAGTGCCTCCTTGAAGAGTTCTTGTGATTATATCTTCTGAAATGGTTTATGTTTTGGAGGTGGAGCTGCAGATAACAGTTATAAACTGACCTGTCCTTCGGAATTCCTGACGCGTCCCCTCCATGACAGTCCCCTGTATCTATTGTTCCTTGCCAACATGTAGATCACGTAAGAACTCATGTAAAATGCCTTAGAATCTTCCAGATTCCGGAACTGTTCATCAATGCTATCGCTGAGGATTCGAGCCCAGTCTATCATCTTTGTTCCTACAATGACTTCCTCAACATAGTAGAACATCCATGGCTCGAAGGTTGAGGACAGAGGACTTCCCATGATCCTGTTCAACATGACGATAAGGTTCCATGCTCTTGCTTGAAGTCGGATTTAAGGAGTGTCCTTTGCAGCTTGGAACAATGAGGCCTCTTCTTCTGGATCCAAGATTTGTTGATGATTCCCAAACAGGTTGCCGGATCGGCCTTGAACATGTCAGATGCTTCCTCCTTGTTTGTGTACTCGATGGGGCTATAGACAAGAATGTTGAATGCTTCAACAATCTCTTCCTTGGAGAAGTAGGCTATCACAGTGTCATCCCGGTCTACAATCATCCGATGTTCAGGATCATAGTGCATGAAACATTCCACGATCAATTCAAGACAAGGAATGGCAGGTGGGAAACACGTGGCGGGCGGAATTCCACTTCGAACTATCTTTGCTGCGAGCTGAGATGGAGGACGTCCATCTATTCCATACAACCACTTCCTGATTTCTTCCATGCTTGATGGGTGGATGTTGGTGTCTCCGATGTTTGCCCATTTCGAGACGATCCTGGACTCCGGAAGTGTTCCCTTGAGGACGTTCCGCATTTGAGCTTGCCTTGAAGAGCCGGTCTTAGTGCTTGCCATGTACCTGTGGAGTCAAGGAGAAAATACAAGGTATAAGGTTTTGAGAGGTAAGAGTAAAAGGCGGGATGAGGGTTTTTATTCCCAACATGAGAAGTAAGTGCTACAAATTTATGCATGTGGGACTAAAACTATGAAATCAATGCATAGGAATGAAAGAATAAGCATGAAAAGAAACCTATGCACTATCACCCAAACCTGTCCTTGGAGGATAAACTTCTGATTTTCAAGATGATTTCTGATTTTTATGATGAGTTTTCTGATTTTCTAATGTGTTTCTGAATTTTATGTAGGGATTTCTAAACTTCTAAATGGATTCCTACAAAGAAAATAGCCTTTTAACTTTGGAAATTTCCAGCTTTCGTGGAGGCAATTGTCTTGGAATGAAGAAATCTGCTCTTGGGCTGCAGAAATCTGCCTTAAATCTGTAGAAAATTCTGCTCCTATGAAGGATTTTGCTTTGGAAATGATACAATCTGCCCTTGGACTGCAGAAATTTGCCCCCTTCTTGATGGAATTTGTTCTCCAAATGATGAAATCTGCTCTTTAGTGATGAAATCTACCTTTTCCTCTACTGCTTTTGATTTGTGTTTGGAATGGTTTTGAAATGAGGTGGGCGCTCCTCTATATATAGGCATTTGGGCTTATTATGCCACTTGGCCGACCTAGATAGGCCAACTCGCTTTTGTCTTATCTAGAAATTCTTTAACTGTCATAAACTTGGCCGACTCACCTTTTGTCTTATTCTCCTCAAGCGGTGGGCGCGGATTTCAAGGTGTCCGGGATTCTACTTCGTCACGTAATTTTACCTATCTTCATCCAATAATGAATTCGAGTCTGATATCTGAATCATTTGAATAGTCCTATTGTTCGTTGTATACTCCAGAAGGACGAATTGAAATCCTTATGAATCATTCGGAGTACTTCTATGTCAACATCCTTTCTAAATGACCTTAGCCACTGCATACAAGTCAAGGTCAAGATGTTGGTGTTCCATTCTAATCTATCGTTTTCCATTATCCACCTATCATGTGTTCGCCTCGCCTTCGTTACTATGCAAAGTCTCAAAGCATGTAACTACTCATACCTTCCGTCATCCATCTTACCTCCGCCTTTCCTATCATATTCCACCCATCTCTTAATCATGATTGATGAATGTGAGTGTCGTCTAGGCAAGAAGCTTGCAAATCTTCATCCATTCCCCTATCAATTTAAGTAATAGCTACTTGGATGCTTTTACCCATCAAACAAGAACTTCCTGAAAGTCTAAAGATCTTTTGCCTCATGATCTAATATACCAAAATTCTAAGCCTGGCGTGTTCAAAAGCTCTTCCATTCCAAAATGCAGAAAAGATAAAAGAATGAAGCTCTGGGTAATTGAAGCTGAATCCAAAGAGGCTTCCGCATCCAATCACCCATTCATTCCATTCTCATTTCCATTTCACTTCCCTTCTAAATTACTTCATCCCGCAGAGTACAATCAAAACAAGAAAATTCCAAGTTCTTGTGGGACATGAAGTCACCCATTCACTAGTCGTCATTCTCATTCCCCATTATATATATCCCTTTCCGCTTGCAAGCTTCGAAGTTTAGGTCGGTACGAGCAGACGTTGATTATGGTTTCACTCCATTCTTCTCGCCATTCACCTGGTTTATGACTGGATATACTTTTTTTTATCTATCTATTTTCTATAATCCACATCATAGTCCCCTGCTTCTGCTTACCATTTTTCATTCACCGTATCATTTTGTTATTTCCTACCAACATCTGTAAGTGTAATACCAATTTGACAAGGTTTTCTATGGACCATTGTGTCGTCTGCAGGCTCAGACTCTGGAGTTCCTCTCGTTCATTACTTCGGTGAAAACCTGGCAAACAGGCGCCGTATGTAATGTGTTATTTGGAAGTTTAACAACAAAAAAAAAAAAAATGAAAAATAGTAAAGACAAAAAATTTCGTCCACTGGTGAAAACCTGGCAAACAGGCGCCATTGATAGGTACCATGATGAAAACCTGGTAAATAGGCATCATGCGTAGAGACACACTGTCTCATTTCATATCATCTTCATTTCGTCGTCGCATATCTGTCATTCATTCACTTTCATGAATATACCTAGCTTGAGATAGGTTAACTTAGATGATCCTGGTTTCTAAGGGATGGGAATGAAATCAAGTGCTTGCACTTTAAACCTCAAATATGGATAGTCGCGCTGGCAACCGGTTCTGATTCTTTGATCGAGTAGTCGTGTTTATTTGATAGAGTGTGTGGGTGTACATGGAGATGTTGAAACTTGATTTTTGTTTATCTTTGGAACATTTAAGAAACGGTTTTAATTAAAATCTATATTTAATCACACATCAGGAGATGTGGTGTCTTGATCCAATCTATGCTTCTTTTCCTTTTCGATTTCGTTGTCTAGCTAGTTAGAAGAAGAGTGTTTGAAGTTTCTAGGGTCTGGATTGAGTCTTTGTCTTTGAAATGTTCAAGAACATTTATTCGGGTTGACGCTAGATGTTGTGACTAAATCACACATCGCCCCATTGTAAATGGGGACGCCCCTTTTTTTTGAGCTCCAGTGCTTTGCATGAAGTTTTGATGATGTCTTAGAGCTATTGCATGATGAAGTCAATGGTGTTTGAGTCTTAGAGCCCCTTGATGACCTGATCCTGATGTTTGAGATCCTGAAAATGACTAAGTCTGATAGCCTGATATCTTGAAGATCCTGAAAATTGGCTAAGTTTGAAATCTGGTGGATCCTCAAAAATCTAGAATCTGCATGTTAAATCCAGTGGATCTGAGACCTATCTCAAATATCCTGAAAGGTATATTGAAAAATATTTAAAGTATAAGAAATTCAATCTCTCAACTTATACTTAAATATATTTTTTAATATACCTTTACCTTGGCGACTTTCAGTTTTGGGCGCGAATTTGCTTGAAGACCTTGGGCGCATTTTCCCACTTGCAGATACCCAAACCAACGCCTTGGGTGGGGACTTAGATGTGCGCCTAGATAAAAATCAACTTCCAAATGCTCCAAGATAGGGCGCCTTGATTGAAATTGGCATACGAGACCTTAGACATCAAAATTTTGGACAAAGGAATGATTCAAGAGTTTAGGCGCCCATTGCATGTTCAGAGGATCATAAGAATTGTGCCTTAGGTTAAAGTAGATGAGTTTAGGCGCCATTTAGTGTTGCTTTTGCCATTTGGGCGCCTTGGCAATAGTGTGGATGAACAAACTCCAAGTTGCGCCTAAGGATGATCCAGTCTCCCAAGGGTGTAAACAACTCCAAATGAGCAAACTTAAGCTAGGCGCCCTTCATGCATTGGACTACCTCATTTTGGCGCCTTAGCATGAAAGAGGTGTTCAAACAAACTCCAAGTTGCGCCTTAGGAGGAAAGAGTATGAAATCCTGATGTATGTTTGAGATGATCCTGAAAATGACTAAGTTTGATAGCCTGATATCCTAAAACACCGAAAAATTGATTAAGTCTGAAATCTGGTGGATCCTCCAAATTCTATAATCTACATGTTAAATCCGGTGGATTCGGGACCTATCTCAAACATTCTGAAAGGTATATTGAAAAATATTTAAAGTATAAGAAATACTTAAATATATTTTTCAATATACCTTACCCCTTGGACTTCCTTTTCTGGGCGCATTTCTCTACTCGCAATGACTCCAAATGGCGCCTGCAACTCAGGGCGCCTCCCATCATTCCAAACAACTTCAAAATTGCGCCTTGACATGAGATGAACATAGGAGTAAACAAAGATGGCGCCTTGATGGAAAAGTTGCCCAGAAGACCTCAAGAATTGAAAATTTCACAAAATTAAGACATCTAAATTTAGGCGCCTTTTCAGGTTCAAGCTATCATCTAATGGCGCCTTGAGTTGAAGAGATGATGTTTAGGCGCCCCTTCCTTGTTGTAGTGACTTCAAAGAGCGCCTTGATGGAAGAGGTGTTTCAATCAATGATAAAGGGCATCCAAGTTTGAGCGCCTAGAGGGGAAAGTCCTTCTAAGATCTTCACAATCATTTAAGACATAAAAATGACAAGTATAAAGCTTCATAAAGAGTTAGGCGCCCATTCCAAACCTCTGTCACCCATATTGGCGCCTTAGGGAAAACATCATAAACCTGCATCCTAGATGAGCGCCTAAGGAAGTATAGGGTCCTTGAAGCCATCAATAAGTGGTTGAAATCATAAAATGATAAATTTGAAGTCAATTGTCTTTAGGCGCCCATTCCTACTAAGAATGAAATCATCTAAAGCTAGCGCCTTGTGGATAAACTCCCCAAAATCACCTCAATAAGCGCCTAGGAGAAAATTATATGAAATGACATTTTGGAGTGGGCGCTTGTATGAGGAGAGTCATTCTGAGACATTCATGATCGTTTGGAATCACAAAAATAGCAAGAAGAGTCCAATTAAATCTAGGCGCACTTCCCTGTTGGTGCAGCTCCACATTGGCGCCTAGCCTTGTGAAGGCGAGAATCAAGTCTAAAGGGCTTCATCTTGTTAAAGGTGAAAGTCATAATCATCAATTTGAGTTTGAAATGACAAAATTAAAGCCAAAAGGTAAAGCGCCCTTTGCCTTCAAAGTAATCTCAGTTTGGCGCCTAGGAAGTGGCTAACTGTGATACGTGATATTGGCGCCTTAGCATGAAGTGGAGGTTGAAAGGATAGAACCATAACAAATTGCGCCTAGATGAGAGAATGAAGTCATTTGAAGTGTCAAGAAGTAAGTTGGTCTGAGGACGCCAATTCATGTTTGAAACATCCTCAATGAGTGCCCTGGGAAGAATCATGTTAATTCACACTTTAGAGTAGGTGCTTGGGAGAGAGAAGCCCTCTAAGGCATCTTTTATGAGTTAGAACTTCAAATTGTCAAGAAAATAGCCAAACATAGCTAGGCGCCAATCCTTGTCGAGATTATCCAAAATGGCCACCTAAGGGTAAGATGCACTTAATAATCACATCATTTCAGCGCCTAAGGAACAATTTGCATTAAAAGACACTTTTGAATGAACCTTATAAGTGAGATTGACTTCTTTTAAGCCTTACAATTGATTGAAATCATTTGAAATAACGAATGTGGGACTAAATTGAGCTAGGGGCCCTTTGTTACTCTGTTTACCTGTATATGCGCCTAAGTTTGAAGTGGCATTATTTGTATGTTTAAAGTTATTTCCTTTGTTGATACATTGTTCATGTTGTTTTGTAGGAACATTGGTGAAGATAAGTAGTCGTATGAGGAACTAGCGCTTGGAGTCACCTTTATTTAAGGAGTGAAGTCAATCATGCTAGCTACCTTTGGAGAAGACATGTTAGATCACATCAAGTTCAAGTGTACTACTTTAAGGCATCTATCCATTCAAGCTTTAAGTTCCCTGAGGAATTTCATCGTGAAGGATTACTTCATCTTCAAGAGCAACATGTTCGAAGACACCTCATCTATTCAATTTCAAGTTCCTTTTGAACCTTCCAGTCTAAGAGAGATCTCCTACTCTTCATGAATGAAGCTTCATCATTTACTCTCCTACTATATTCTTCATGAGGATACATGATCAACATCAACCTACCTACAAGAAGAAGAAAGAATCATGAAGTTAATCAAGTGAAGCAACAAATATCATACATCCAGTCTACAAGAAGAATGAACAAGGCAAGATCTACAAGATGTATTCCTAAACATACAAGTTCAAGCAATCACATTGAATACATCACCACATTGATGATACAATTTTCAAAGTATGCTGAAGTGGCATCTATGTGGTGAGTACACATCAATTCAACAGCATTAAATGTATCATTTAATAAAAGAAGCCAAAAGGATTCCTATGTGGAAGATATTTTAAATGATTTCGCCTTACCTTATCACATTGGAAAACGTGCCTTCATTGCCTCTCTTTTGTGCTAAAAATAGCAAATTGTTGTAACTACCTCTGAGGTGGCACGATCTAGACCCTTGGCTATTGAATTGATCTAAGCCATTCATTGTATTCTGACCACTATATAAAGGCCTTGTTGCCTCATTTGTAAAGGAGTAGTCAGTAGGCAAGTAGGAGTAGAATAAAAGAGACTCGAAATTCTCTGAGAGGATTTGAAATTGTTGTAAATATTTTCAATATTAATGCAAAGAACATTGGAGTTCACTTGGTGTTTAAGTGTTATCTTGTGAAATAACATGGTTTCTTGTATCTTTGTGAAATGGAAAGGTGTTTCAAAATAGATTAGAAGTAGATTAGAGTTCTTTGTTGTAATGTTTGTTGTACTGAATATTTGATCAACTCCTAGCTCATGCTTTTAACATTCATCGCTGGTGAAGTGTTGTGTAAAGCTAGTCTGAGCCTTATTTGTTTAAGTTCGATTATAGATACTTGTTTGAGCTGCGCCATTCGATGGGTGCTCATATGAACCTTCATGATTTGAAAACCATTCGTGAAACCTTAGGAGATTGCACCAACTTCATGTAGTTGTAGGCATCCTTGGCGAAGTGAAGTTAGGTTTATCAAGAAGTTTGTCTATTCATACCTCATCATTACCTCATTGACCTTAAATTAGATTCCTTAAACCTTTATCTTTTGTCTTTTCTTTATCATTAATACATCATCCACACCAAGGAGAGATAAGCTCAATGAAGGAAGAAGAGTCTGCGTAAGTCCCCTTGTGTTTACCAGCAAAATCATACTTAGTCACTGAGCTATCTCTTACAGAATCGTAAGAAAGGAACCTTGGAGTCATCTCATTTGATCACTTCGTTCAGCATTCGAGAAGCTTTACTCAAGAGAGTCAGATACTTAGTATTTCGCTCTATTGTTGACTTGTCCAAAAACAAACATCAACACAGAGGGCCTCAAACACATTCAGGAGAAATCCCTCATGTTCACTTCTTCAAGCAACTGTAGGCTAACTCTACTATTGACTTCATCTCCGGTCTGATATCATGCTAGAAACTGCGGGATCAGAGCAAAAAACTACCAGCCAAGTCCAAAAAAAGGGGACCCCATCTGCAATGGGGTGATGTTGTAAAGTGGTCACAACAAGTTGAAAGCTTCAACCCTTTCTCCATAGGTGTAGACAAGATTTTGCAATCTGTCATTCTGAGCTTGTCGAGCCAACTCCTCGCATATTTAGATTGAGAAATAAAAATACCACCGCCTCTCTGCCAAACCTCTACACCTAGATAGTAATGTAGGAGGCCTAAATCAATCATGTCAAAAGCTTTACTTAAATTACATTTGATTTGTTCAATCAAATGTACCTCATTGCTTGTAATAATGATATCATCTACATAAATGACCAGTACCATAATTTCATTGCCTACGCTTTTGACATACATATTTGGATCTGAAGGACTCCATTGGAATCCATGTTCAACCAAATACCTATCAATCTTGATGTACCATGCCTTGGGTGCCTACTTCAAGGCATATAGGGCTTTCTTTAGTTTGCAAACTTGATGCTCCTTTCCTGCAACCTGAAAACCCTAAGGCTGTGACATGTACACTTCTTCCTCCAAGTCACCATTTAGGAAGGCACTTTTTACGTCCATTTGATGGACGTTCCAGCCAAACTATGCTACCATGGCTAGAATTAAATGGATGGTGCTCATCTTTGTTGTAGGAGCAAAGGTCTCCTCATAGTCAATGCCTTCTCTTTGAGAGAACCCTTTTGCAACCAATCGTGCTTTGTACTTGTCAAGAGTACCATCTGCTTTGTACTTGACTTTGTACACCCATTTGCAGCCAATGGGTTTCTTCCCTGGTGGAAGATATGAGAGTTCTCAAGTCTTATTTTTCATAAGACTTTCGTGTATGGATGCCATAGCCTTTTCCCATTCAGGTATTCCTTTTGCCTCTACAGACAGCTGTGGCTTATAAACTCCCTGAATGTTAGCTATAAGAGCAAAGTTTACAGTGTTCTACTTGCTCTTGCCTCTAGATGATCTGCCCTCGATCATTTCATTAACTCGAACATCACCAATGGTGCTTTCCCACCACTTTGGCCTCTTCTTAGGAACCTCTCCATCCGAATCACTATTGTGTCCATGACTAGGGTTGCCTACTTCTATGTCATCTAGATGTTGATCTAGATTATCATCAAGAAATTCGGGTACTACAGTTTCCTGCCTGGGAGACGTTGCATGCTCAAAATGCTCAGAATCCCCCCCCCCTTCCTTCAGGTGGAGCTAAGTGAAGCTGGACACTCGAATCCTTAGCCTGAACTGGCTGATCTATAGCAATCTTGATCTTTGAAAAGAGATGAAAGGGCCCAGCTTCTTCATCAATCACCACATGTCTATTGAAAGTTAAGTGGTTAGTGTCAACATCAATGAGCCTGTAGGCTTTATGATTGTCACTATACCCTGTAAGCATTAACGTCTTATTCTTAGGGTCTAATTTAGTTCTCTTTGCATTTGGAATCCAAGTTTATGCAATAGAACCAAAAACCTTAAGATGACTAATCTTTGGTTTTCTCTCAGACCAAGCTTCCTCTGGGGTCGTCTCCTTCGCTACCTGTGTTGGAGACCTGTTGAGTAGGTAAACTGCAGTGTAGACTACCTGTTGATGTGTTTTTCTTGCACATGCAAACTCAGAATAAAATACTAAGTATTCTATCCTCTCTTGAACAAAGTCTCTCGAATGCTAAACAATGTGATCAATCAAGACAACTCCAAGGTTCCTTATTCGTGTTTTACAATGGATAGACTCAGTAGTTAATGTGATCATGCTGGTAATCACAAAGGGACTTACGCTGAATATGCTCCTTATTCCACTCAAATGTGCTACTTCTTCCTTGTGAAATGGAACTTCTTCTAACTGGCTACGATAAGAAAATGCAAAAGACAAGGGTTGAGAAAGCTAATCTAAGGACAATGAAGTGATGGATCATGTCAAGATAGACAAATTCCTCATATAACCCAACTCCGCTTCGCCATGAAGACCAACAACTACACAAAGTTCGGTGCAATCTTCTAAGGTAACTCAAGGTTTTTCAAATTGTGAAGCATTTATCCAAACACCCACAGCTAGCGCAGCTTGAACAATCTTCACAACCGAACTAAAGCATGTAAAGGTTCAGGCTAACTTTGCAAAGTGAGTTGCCATCGACAATCCACAAAAAGTATGAACCATTAAGGAATTCATCAAATATCTTAACATATTGTCATCACATCAATGAACTTCTAATCTAACTCTACTTGGAAACATCTCTCCATCACATACAAGAAGTTAGAAACCATGTTAACATTCCGCAACCACACAAAATCACCATGAAACAACCAACAATGAGCTTGTATTGATCTTGGAAGTATTTTGACAACAATTTCAAAGTCTCTTTAATGACTTTAAGAAGTCTCCTCTATTCTACTCCTACAAAACTCTAATTCTAATGTATCCTCTCTTTCACAAATGAGAGTAGTGAGCCTTTTATCAACTTCACAAATTACATGAGTGGCCAGCATTAATTTGCAAATCAATGGCCCAGATCATGCCATATCGGCAATTTGTTAAAAGAATTACTATTTTTAGACAACAAGAGAGGCAATGAAGGCACGTTTTCCAAGAAGAAAAGGATGAAATAGAATCTTTAGAGCATCTTCCACATGGGCGTCCTCTTTAGCTTCTTGCTTATTGAATGATGTGGCGAACTGTGATTGGTGATGACAAAGCGCACTGCCACGTAGGTGCCATCTTAGCATATTCCCAAATTGCATCATCTGTTTGATGTCTTCGAACATGAATGTTTGGGATGTAACTTTGTTGACTTTGCCTTATTCGTTGTAAGTTGAATGTGTATGCTACATGTTGCTCATTTGTCTAACACTATTATTCTTCTTCTCTTGCAGGATATAGAACTTCCTTGTGAATGCATCTTTGTAGAGAGTAGTGTAGATAATGATGCTTCATGAAGTAGGAGACCTCTCTAATACTTGAAGATTGATAGAACTTGAAGCTTGGATGAATGTCCATGCTTAATGCGGATGATGAAGTGTACTTGCACTTGATGAACTTGATGTGATCCTTGTTTGTCTTTCTTCAGATGTCATTACCATGATCCTGCAAGATATGGACATGAATAAGTAACTTTGAATAGATAATGATCAACTAATCCTTTCAGCACTTTACATTTACTAAACTTGATTTTCAAGAACCCAAAATGGAATTTTACAAGGAAATTATGACTTTCAGCACTAAAGTTTTACTATCTCCCTTGCAAAATACTTGCACAATTTTTCTCTTGAAATCAATAAGTCTGCTGGAAAATGAACAATCAGAACATCATACCTTCAGATCAGTCTTACAAATTGACTGCCTTTTGATGAAAACTCTTCAACACTTAGTCAAAATCATATTCAACTTGATAAAAATCAAACTAAAATCAAACTTCAATCCCCTAAAGTTCACCCTACTTCTGCTCTTTGATGCGCACTTGCTGCTTGATATGAATGATAAAATGAAACACGATTGTTAGCCTCATATACACTTTGCCTAAAATCTGGAATCCTCTCTCCTAGGCCGACCTAATCCTTGTCCAATTCAAACATTTTAATTCATTAATTTTGCCAAGTATGGTGTGAAATTCTATGTGAATTGGGCCTAGTCTAGACTTAAGTCTTTAAATGAGGCATGATGATTCCATTTTGGGCGTATTGGATCAATGTTTTGGTCGCTTCTTGGAAAATTTCATAACACTGGCAAGTTATCCTCACTTGTGAGGGGCGCATTAGATGGGAATTTAGATCTCTTCTTGAAAGGTCTCAAAAACTTAACTTCAATCCTCACACATGAGTAGCGCATTAGTTGATAATTCCATCTTTCCCTTAAAAGACTTCATAAAACTTGAATTAAGCATTACACCAAGGTGGCGCATTGGTTGATGTTTTAGATCTTCGTCTGGAAGTTACCAAGATGGCGCATTAGATCAATGTTTTGATCTCAGGTTAAAACTCAAATTCAACCACCCCAATAGTGGCGCATTAGATGGGGATTGTGATCTTCTCTTGAAAGTTGTTCATAAAACTTCAATTCAAATCCATTCAAAATTGGCGCATTAGATGACCATTTTATCCTCCGTCTAGAATTTCACCTTTTGCAAATTATATCAACCTTCTTGGTCTAGGCGCATTGGATAAGGAATTCATCCTTCGCTTGAATGACATCCTAAAACTTGAGTTACCCCACTCCAAGTGGTGGCGCATTACATCAATATTTTGATCTTCATTTGAAAGATGTCATAAAATAAGCAATCAAAACTACCTCTTTCAAGCGCATTGGTTCACCATTTGAATCTTCATTTGAAAGTCTCTTGAATTTTCAACAAGACTACCACCTCCCTTGGCGCATTGGATCAAGATTTTGGTCTTCTCTTAAAACCCTTCACAAAATTTAAATTTGACTTCATTCCAAGGTGGCGCATTGGATGAGGATTTTGTTCCTTTGTTTAAAAATCTTCATAAACTTTAACTTTACCCTCACACCAAGGTGGCGCATTGGTTGAGGATTTTGACCTTCGGCTGGATGATGTCAAAACTTAAGTTGAATCATACCCCAATAAAGGCACACCAGATGGCAATTTTATCCTTCTCCTGAAATGTCATAAAATTTGTGCTTTAACAATCAAAACAAACCTCCTCCATCTTGGCGCATTAGATCATCCTTTCATCTTCCTTCTCAAGAGCGCATTGGTTCAAAATTTTGTCCTCCGGTTGAAATCACACCTTAACAAGGGCGCATCGGATGACAATTTTAATCTTCTCCTGAGTACTTAGCCATTTTTTGCAAATTTTGAAGGTGAAGACCCCTGGGTGGAAGTATATTTAAAAAATATATTTAACTATAGCTAAATATTTTAGAAATATACTTCCAGGATGTTTGAGATAGGTCCCGGATCCATAGGATTTAACATGCAGATTCTAGATTCTTGAGGATCCACCAGATTTCAGACTTAGTCAATTCCAGGGTCTCAGAACACGCATCAGGATGATAAGATACAGACTCAGAATATGTCAAGACTCAAAACGACACTACCAAAACCCTACAAGCTCAAAGAAAAACTAAACCTAAAGCAAAAGACAAAAAGCAAGAACAAAAGAGGGGGTCCCCATTTGCAATGGGGCGATGTGTGATTATGTCACAACACTACCTCAGCCCAAAACTTCTTGGGAACACTCCTATTCCCCAACATACACTGGGCCATCTCCAAAATAGTACGGTTTCTTCTCTCTTGTGGAATCTCCATTCAGGTGCTTTGATGAATGTCAATAACCAATTTCAATGCTCTAATTTTTGAGATCTTTCAAAAGAACAACTTTGCATTGATCGAGTACTTGTTGCATATCCTTGCGGTGAGATCGAGTAGTTACTCGTCCCACCTCATGATCATTGAGAAAAGGTATTCATCTGATATGCACTACCATAGCTTCCTCCATATCATCCTTTGCAATTGTTGTCTCATGATGATGATGATGATTTTTCTACATTGATTCAACCCTAACTTCTTGCGTTTCTTTTGACACTTTCGATATCATTACCCTTGGTGGGTATTTCTTTGACATTCTCTTAGATTTCCTTTGTGAAGTTAACCATTTTGATAGACGATATAGTAACCCAAAATAATAGTCTTCTTAGTATTCAAAAAGCCTAAGTTCAAAGAACCCATAGTTCTTCAAGGGTTTCCATCTTCTTAGTCACACGATTTGGATGTTAGAAAAGCAGATCAACATACTGGTATGTCTCATTATTATCATGGAATAAGGAGTTGGCCTCTGTCCTCAAAATGTACAAGTACCCCATATCTTGCACTTGAGACTGCATTTAATGACTTTAACACTACGAAATAATGGAGCATACTCACTAATGAGACTCGATGATGTAGATATTGACATATTCACATAGAGGCCTCATGTGATTAGAAAGACAAGACTAACTTTTGAAGAATTGGCTTGGTGACATATGAGGATTAACAAACATGAAAAAGTTTAAAATTTGTCAAGTTCAAAAACAAAGGCAACAGGAACATACAAGAAAACACCACGCATGATGCAAAAACACACAAGGTTTACCTTGGAGAAACCCTGAATAGGTAAAACTTCAACAAGAGTAACCCCAAGAGCTCCTCAAACCACTATGAACAATTGCTTAAAAATGTTTTATGATGCCACCATGGCGTATTTGAGCTCTACAACACTTCTGTCACCATGAAAACCCATATAAATATGTTTATTGCAGTCACGAGATGGACTAAAAGTCTAAAACCACCAACAAAATGAGAGCCAACCCCTTACCCTTCATATACATCCATTTTATGACATCATCCCATCCTTCTCTACTCTTAAACACATCATTTTTCGACAAACTCATCTCCTAACCCCTTGTCAACATTTCCAAGAACATAGAAGACCATGACCCCAATGCTCCAATACAGTTTTGGCCCAATTTTTCAGATCAAGCATTCTCCACATGAGCATCCCCCTTTTTCTCACATATGAATCTTTTCTGTGACTTGAAACACCAAAATGTACCTCTCTTCTTCAAGCTGCACTCCATAAGTCTTAATGACCATTTCCATGCCTTAGACCGTCTTTGCCTTTCCTTCTTCATCCAAGTTCTCGCCTTCGCCTTGCCTGATATATTGGAAAACTCCTTTGGTTGACCCCTACAAAAAAACTGACTTGAAACAACAGAAAACAACTTTCATGACCAACAGTAACAAGGATTCACTTATGCCTCAAAACACGAGGAAATTCAAGAATTTGAATCAAAAGATGACTCGATATGAAGAGTTTTGTATGGGTACAACAAAACCAACACGTGCAACTTAAAAGTCTTAACCTAAGAGGAACTCCCCTCCTATAATACTCAGAAGTGAGGAAATTCTTGAAATTTCTCCATCAAATCTGCTTGAAAGCATATTTTTCCAGGTGATAATAAGACTGTCTTTATCTATTGTTCAAGATATCTGACCCTCTACCAAATTAACAAGTAAACCATAAAATAGAAGAGAGCAAATTGAACTCTTCAATTGGAGATACATACATACTCTCTTTTTGAAGTTATGAACTGATATTTAACTCAACCTTATTCATAATACATTTTCCTCTCATATCTTTTCTACCAAATGTCAACACCCTTTCTTCAACAGCAATGAGATTGTAAACAAATAGCACATGACAAACATGTATTTAGGCTAAACATAAAATACAGTGTAATATTTGCAGAATTTATTATAATGCCCCATGTGTATAGCATTACGTCTCATTTCCTTTCCACCAAATTCTAATGATTGTTATTCAGCAAAAACAAGAATGTAAATAAATGATAAATGGAAATCACATATAAACTATATATTCTAAATATTACAACTGCTCGCTGCTCTTACAATACATTATGTGTAAAGCATTCTGTTGCATGAATAATTGAATATTAGGAATATCATGCAACCTAGAATCATTGAGAAAAATAAATAAATAAATGATCTTTGTAGCACTAAAATAAAAAACATTATTTATAAGAAAGAGTACATACCCATTTTCTAGAATTTTCCAAAAGTTTACAACCCCATCTAGAGCGCTGTAACAACAAAATTCAAACAGAAAATTACAATATTGATTAAGATTCAAATCATTCCAATCATCCCTTTATAGGAAGTTGTAAGAAAAAAAAAACCTGCTAAAATAGAATTGATCCTAGGATGATAAGCTTGTGTGCTGAAATTTTCATCATTACTAATCGAACAGTAAAACCAATCCCTAAAAGTTTGCAATAGAAATAAAAACTTAGTTGTTCATTGTATGCCTAAACATATATCTTTACAATAACTGCTACTTTTTTTATTTTCATTGCATGCCCTTTTAGGCATACTCATAATGGCTAATATGGTTTATATGCATATATGTTAATAACGACATAAAGTACAACTAATCGCTAACCCTATAAACAATAGCAATCAAATGAAACTTCTGTTGTTCACTAAAGCCAAACTGTCCTTTCGAACTTCCTGCTTACAAGTTGGAAATCTCACCCTCAAATATTTATAAGCACAGTTTTCATTTAAAAGCAAAACAAGAAAATAATTGATTTCAGGACTGTTTCTTTAATTCCTGTTCTCAACTACTTCTAAAATGATGATGCTGAAACTGCGAATGAATTCCTTGATTTTTAAACATATAACACCATAAATCAATAAACCTAATTATAGACCAAATCAAAGGGTTCTCCTAAACATGAGGCCAAGTTCTGCAACTTAACCACAGGGACTCAAATGCAATGGCCATCTCTGTTTTATGACTTACTAGTAATCAGATCATGGCATGACAGAGAGAGATTTGGGCAAGTATTTGACCTTACACCCTCATCGATGATGCCCTTGACATTGCGAAAAATAGGGCAAAGAAACCTTCCCTAATGTCATTCATTTCAATATTCCCTAAACTAATTAAAACAATCCTTATTAACATTTTGAGCCTTCCATTCCAATTCAGATGATAATTTTTCAAAATTAACCCCTTTACAAATTGCTCTTGCTTGAAAATTTTCTAAATCTTTTTCAACGAAACCATTTTGTGCAGATGCTGGGATCATTGCATTGCATGAGATCACATTTTGGGGCGGCCAGGCGTAATAATGGCAAAGCCATGGAGTATGAATTTACATCCGCCAGTTACATTTGTTTGAAAGTTTTTAGAACCTTTGAAATGAATCAGTTTTGTATGTATCCTGAATATAGGTTTTCTTGAACATTTCAAAAGCCTTTTCAGCAAATTCATTTTGTGTTTATCCTGCAGTCATCGCAGTTCCTGAGACTACGTGTATTTACACCTCCTGAGAGCTTCCACATTTTGAATACCCTTCAACCGGCGCACAAGAGGAGAGGGATCAGCAGAAAGGAGTTTGAAAACCTCAGGAGCCTCCGATCGGCCAAGAATGAAGTTCAAAAACCTTCCTGATGGGCGATAAATAAAGTTATAAAACCTTTGATATGGCCATATCGCCAATAAATAGGGTTTATGAACTCCTGACATGGCTGATATCGCTAATAAAGTTTGAGAACTATTGAAATTGGCAATGAATTAATCAATCGGAATTTTAATTAGTTTGCAAATTATAATAATATCGGCCATCGACGACTTTTAAAAATCACAAACTTGTCGATGAATTATTTTAACCTTTATAAAGCTTTTCACTTTATCAACATGAATCGGGAGCTTGGGTATTTCGCAAACTCGATAAATGGTCGATAGAGAATAATGTGACTTTTATAAAATTAACTTGATTTTCAATATTGGTAAAAGTGAATCGGAGCTACGGGAGGTTTGCATACTTTCAACATCGCCGGTAAATGATTTATTTCAGCCAATATAACTTTTTTTAAACCTTTTCACCCTCTTTCGGCAACTAAGAAACTGGATGCACAAAAAATAAACCTTCTGCAATTTGAATTTTAATAATATATTCCTTTACTTTTCCATGCTTAGGGAAAATTATTAAAAATATATTTTTATTCCTCATAATATTTGAAACTGGAAACTGCTGAGAAGATGAATAATTTAATAACTCCTAACTGGGAATGAACTTTTACCTAGAAATTGGAAGTATGATGCAAAATGATACCACGAAGTTCTCTGCAAACCGGTTCCGCCCCATCTTTTGCGAAACTTCGAATTTAATGTATTCTATAAATAGTCGAACTAGAATAGGAATTTTTAAAATCTCCCAATCCGTGACAGATTTTGACCACATTGGGCAAAAAGAAGTCAAAAAACTTCCTGTAAAGTGGTTTTGCACGACGAGCGAGGGATCTCCGTATTTAATTATTTCGGTGAATATCACTTAATCTGCACAACCGCCTTTTAGGTGCTGACAAAATAATGAATTAATTTTCCTTTGAGCACTTGAAACCGATGCACCAAATCATCTAAGAATAATGAAATAGATTCACAGAAACATAATCAAACCAACCATCTGCAACAACCTGGTGTGAAAGACTTATGACATCGACATGAAAATCAATGACCTGAGTTCAATGAGCGACCTAAAGTTGATTAGGATAACGACTTGAACAGGTCATCAGGACAAAGGGATTCCATATGGTGACACTTGCAAGCAGTCAAAAGTTTAAAATTTGTTGAGTTTAAAATTGAGGCAAACACCTTGCAATATTTTTATCTGATTCCATCTTGTAGAAGTACTCATCTGTTCATTGGAACACCACTATTCACTTGCCATGGCTTGTTCTATTTCCGTTCTTGCTTCACAAAGCCTCTCTTTCTCCATACGTGGGTCTGGGTATAATGCCTTCTTGGTTTGGACTCAAGTAATGGCCGGTACTTCATCATTTTGCCTTACGTCAATCATGTTGACATTGGCCTTTTGCTTTGAGCATTTGATGTCCTCGTGCTTATTGTAATATACACCCCTATTTTAAAGAATTTGAACAAATGTGAAATGAATTGATTATGAATTGAGATGTTTACAAATGAGCAAAAACGCTCAATATATACAATGTACAAAAGAGCAAGTTTTCTAAAAATAGAAAACTGCCGACATAGATGAGCATTAATCAAAAAAAATAGTCATGCCGACAAAGATGAGTATGAAAAAAATACTAATACCCTCCCTTAATGCTCAATCTATCAACAACACCTATAGACCCCCTGAAGTTTACAAATTTATTAGAACTGAGGGGCTTGGTGAAGATATCTGCTAGCTGCTCCGAGGTAGGAACATACAACAACTGAATGGATCCGTCTTCAACTAGTTGTCGTATGTAATGACAATGAGTTCCACATGCTTGGTTTGTTCATGGAAGACTGGATTCTTGGCCAGTTTGAGCACTCCCTAATTATCACAGAACAAGGGAGTCGGACCTGCCTAAGGAACATGCATATCAGCAAGCATCCGTCGAAGCCAAACTGCATCACAACCTGCTTTAACTGCTCCCCGATACTCGGCTTCTGTCGAGGAGAGAGCCACTGCCTGCTGCTTCTTACTAGTCCATGTGACAGCACCAGATCCCAAACTAAACACATACCCAGTTGTAGACTTACGATCATCAACAGAACCGGCCCAGTCAGAATCTGTGTAACCTCTGAGTATAGGATCAGAACTCTGAGTGTACAAAAGTCCATAATCAGGAGTGCCACTCACATAACGCAGCACACGCTTCGCTATTGTCCAATGATTAGCCTTGGGGGCTGTCATGAAGCGTGATATGTAGCTCACTGCAAAACTAATGTCAGGTCTAGTAGCAGTAAGATAAATGAGGCTGCCTACTAGTTGCCGGAACAAAGATTCATCTACCACTAGTGAGGTGGACTGAGCTGACAATTTAAGCCCGGGTTCCATAGGAGTAGAGGCAGGTTTGCAATCCTGCATTCTGAACCTGTCCAGGAGGCTGCGAGCATACTTGGACTAAGAAAGAAAGATACTGTGCTGTCTGCCAAATCTCAACTCCAAGGCAATAATGCAACAAGCCCAAATCTGTCATATCAAAAGTATGGCACAAATCCTGTTTGATCTCAGCAATCAAATGTGCGGAACTGCCAAGTAATGATTAAGTCATCCACATAGACAACCACAAACAATATATCATCACCAGAAAGTTTGATATACAGATTTGAATCAGATGGACTTCGCTGAAAACCATGATCTGTCAGGTACTTATCTATTTTCACGTACCAAGCCCAAGGGGCTTGTTTCAGACCATAGAGAGCTTTGACGAGTCTACAGACCTTGTGTTCTTGACCAGCAACCTTAAAGCCTGGAGGTTGCGTCATGTAGACGTCTTCCTGCAAGTCACCATTCAGAAAAGCACTCTTAACGTCCATCTGATGGACTTTCCAACCAAACTGGGCTGCTAAGGCAAGAACAAACCGGATGGTACTCATTTTGGCTGTAGGAGCAAAGGTCTCCTCATAGTCAATGCCTTCCTTCTGTGAGAACCCACGAGCAACAAGACGAGCCTTATACTTGTCGAGGGTTCCGTCAGCTTTGTATTTCACCTTGTACACCCATTTGCAACTAATGGGTTTCTTCCCTGGAGGAAGATCTGAAAGTGCCCAAGTGTGATTCTTCTGAAGACTCTGGAACTCAGCTTCCATAGCCTGTTCCCACTCAGGTATACCTTTAGCTTCTGAGTATGTCTGAGGCTCAAAAACACTATTAATGTTAGCCATGAGAGCAAAATTGACTATAGGTTGCTGTTTGCTCTTATTTCTGAAAGTTCTACTCTCAATGAGCTCACCATCCCGGAGATCACTAATGGTTTTAGCATACCATTTAGGCCGGAGAGTAGAAGTGCTAACATCTGGAGGAGCTGGAAGAGGTTCAGGATCAGCAACAGGAGCAACAGGAAGAGGATTATTTTCCGGAGGAAACTCAGGTAGTGCATCATCAAAAACAGATTCTGCATCATCCCTCCCATCAGGTGGACCTAGTGGAAGAACACTGTGAGGCTGATCCTCAGAACACTGCTCAGAAGAAGACGACTAAAAAGGTCCTCTATCTTCATCAAAGACAACATCACAGCTGAAGATAAGACGATCAGTGTCAATATCTATCAGTCTGTAGGCCTTATGGTTGTCACTGTATCCTGTCATCATGAGCTTCTGACTCTTGGATTCCAACTTTGAGCGTTGAGCATCTGGAACCCAAACGTATGCAAGAGAGCCAAAAACCTTCAGGTGGCTGATCCTAGGCTTGCGACCAAACCAAACCTCTTCTGGAGTCTTCTCCTTAATAGCCTAAGTAGGAGAGCGATTAAGGAGATAGATGGCAGTAAAAACTACTTCTGCCCAATACTTATTAGGAACACTCCTGTGCTGTAACATAGAACGAGCCATCTCAACAACCATACGATTGCGATGCTCAACAACACTGTTTTGCTGCGGCGTGTAGGGTGTAGTCAACTGGCGTTTGATGCCATGGGTATCACAAAAGTCGGAGAATGTAGCAGAACAAAATTCCCCACCGTTATCTGTCCTAAGAGTGATGATGCTACAGCCAGACTCTTTTTCAACCAAGGACTTAAACTTCTGAAAGATACTAAATACATCTGATTTTTGTTTGAGAAAGTACACCCACATCTTTCTACTAAAATCATCAACAATAAGCAAGAAATATTTGCAACCAGTAACTGAAGATGTATTCATAGGACCACAAATATCAGCATGAAGTAATTGAAGTACCTTAGACGCACGCCAAGAATCTCCATCCTTGAAGGGAGTCCGATGTTGTTTGCCAGCTTAACAGGCGCCACATACTCCAAGATGTTGTGTCTGAATATCAGGTAGGCCAGAAACAAGTCCCTGCCGGGACAGTTGAGAGAGATAATGGATGTTGAGATGTCCATATCGCTGATGCCACAAAGTGCTGAGAGAAGAAACACGGGCTGCCATAGCAACTTCAGGAGAATCACTAGTATCAATGAGCCGATAAAGGCCATGATCCTCTAGTCCAACAGCAACAGTAAGACGGGTCTCTCGATCAATAATAGAGCACTTGTGAGCACTGAACACTACATCCAACTAAGGAGCATTCCTCATGATCTGACTCACTGAAAGCAGGTTGAGTTCCATACCAGGAACGTAGTACACATTTAGGAAGATAAGGTTCCTTCCACCAGACTGTATCTGAACAGTGCCTCTGCCAACAACTGTGTACTCCTCACCTCTGCCAAAGATAACGGAATCACTTAAGGGAGAAAATTCGGTAAACCAATCACGCCTGTGAGTAAAGTGACGTGAAGCACCAGAATCGATGTACCAAGCAGAAGTCTTGACAGGATCTGAAGACCTTTTAGCCATAAAACCGTAAAAGGCAAACTCCTTCTGCTCAGAAAGTTCAGCAACATGCACCTTCTGATGTGACCCTCCCTGCTTCTTCTGTTCAGAAGCTATCCTCTGACGGCAATCTTTCTTCATATGGCCGAATTTGTGATAGTAATTACAATGCACATTCTTCTTCCTAGGGTTGCCCAGAGGTTGATTTGAACCTTTCGGCTGCGATGACTGAGATAACTGAAATTTGTTGTTATCCTTCTGAAAGGATTTAGCTGCAAATGCCTATTCGGAAGAGGACGAAGGAGCACTGCTACCAAACTGTTGTGTCCAGCGATCCTGCTGCAGGAGTTTGTTGCATAATTCAGGAAACTTCAAATCAACATTTGTAGACGTAATGTTGAGAGTCTCGACAAAGTGCTCGTAGGATTTAGGTAGACTTTTGAGGGTGATGACTACCATATCCTCTTCCTCCATTTTTCGACCAATAGCCTCAAGCTGATCTCGAATGTCCTTAATCTTCGTGAGATGCTCCTGTAAGGACATACGTTCATCCATCATGATGGAGAACAACTGATTCTTCAAAAAGAAAGCTCGGCTTTTATCAAAGGTCTCATGAAGCTCCTTCAGGTGCTTCCAAATCTCAGCAACTGTCTTGCCTGAAGGAATCTGCGGCAACTGGTCATCTGTAACAGAAAGCTTAAGAAGCATGACAGCCTCTCTGTTACAATCATCAAACTTGTCCTGATCAGCACCAGCGGTGGGAGGACGAGTTTCGTTGCCCAAAACCAATTCATCAAGGCAGCGATACTCAAAAATAGTCAGCATACGCTGCTTCCAGATATTATAGTTTCTGCCATTAAATCGCTAACTGCCCTCCAACATCAAGTTGGTCACAAACGCCATTTGCACGTTTCCCAATGCAAGAAAATGACAAAAATCTGGACAACGTTTAACTGAGGAGCAGAACAGGATCAGGTACAAGATCCGAGATAGGTACAGTTGCACGAAAAATGAGGCACGAACTTCAAGGTACGAAATAAACGGACAGGTACCCACGAAAGGTCTCGAAAAACCCACCTCAAAACTGGTCTTGGAAAAAAATTTCGTCAATGTCTTGAGGATCAAACCCCTAGACGAAAATGGTAGGAACCCTAGGCGAGCAATATAGTTGCAGAAAAATTCAGAGGTATTTTGACCTCCAAACCATGAATTCACGGCCTCGAAATCGCGCAGATTAGATTGCAAAAATGCCAAAAAAAATCGTGGCCTGTGTAAAAACAAATCACGGCCTCTGAAAATCGCGGCCCAAACAACACACGATCTGTACGTCACAGAGCCTGCGGAAACAAAAGACATGGCCTGCGTGGGGAGGAGGTCGCGAGGAGGAGATCACGAGCTGGAGATCGCGGCCCTTACACGCGCCCACGAACCTGCGAAGAAAGCAAAACGCGCCCAAAAACCGCGGCCTAGAACCACGAGCGGAATACACAGAGGAAAACCCGCAGCCTTTGGAATGTCTTTCGCCTAACACAGGAACACAAGGCACACATTCAGGAATGAAGGAGAGAGCTCGAATTTGTAGGAGACTCCAGAAGCGAAAACCACGAATCAAAAAACCCGAATTCAAAATTTTCGGCGCCCAAAATCAAATTGCTCTGATACCATAAAGAATTTGAACAAATGCAAAATGAATTGATTATGAATTGAGATGTTTACAAATGAGCAAAAACGCTCAATATATACAATGTACAAAAGAGCAAGTTTTCTAAAAATAGAAAACTGCCGACATAGATGAGCATTAATAAAAAAATAGTCATGCCGACAAAGATGAGTATGAAAAAAATACTAATATATTTGTGGTATTTTTCTAATGCCAATTTTTTTGGTTTGTTGCTGATGTGTTGTTTGTTTGTTGTATTTGTTTGTTTGTGTTTTCATATTCAATAATGTAGAATAACAAGGAAATATGCAACATTCAACAATACCCAGATATAGGAAGATTATAAATAGCTTAAACTACGAATACCCAGATGGCAAAATAGCATAAACTTCAATTTAGAGACATGCCCATGTTCAGTTTTACAAGTTGCAGGTCTAAAATATAGAAAACCAGCGAACAGAAACTATAAAATCCCATCGAAAATCATCAATATGATGTCTCCCTCCTGTAATTGATAAGCAGTTATAGACAAACCCTAGGCACCCCTATTGCAAGAGAGAAAGGGCCTTAAACTAAAGTGTTTGATGCTAGGAGACCCCATGCCTGACTTGAGGATGTATGACCAGCTCTGGAGGTTGCAACAGCAGCAAGACTCATCAAAATCCTTCAGAAATCTGCTCCAATCAATCCTTAGAATATCAGCAATATAATCCTTATTCTCCAAGCCATGAATGTATAGAGTTAGCACTCAAAATGAACACCCAACCAGATGAAATGTAGTACGGCTCCCTCACAAAATAGTACGGCCAGCATAAGGAGGTCACAACAATTTCAATACACAAATAAACACCTCATTTCCATCCTAAGAGCTTCCCTTGAATGCTTCTCATAAATCTGCAACAAGAAAACTCAATGCAAAACCCTCAAATCTGCCAATGAACTCCCAACGTGATTCCTGTATGAAACCACCAGCAAACCTCCCAGATTGTATCTCTCAACAATGTAGGAAGTGTAGTCTGCAAGGGTTTCCATCCTCACAAACCCTAGAAGGAAAACAAGCTCCTCCAGCAAGAACAAAGTTCAAGAAAATACTATGCACAAGAATGTTCAAATGAGCTCCCATATTTCTCTTTTATTTTCTCTTCCCCTTCAACGCCCGAGTTGGAGTTTTAATATAATATTTCATTAAATGTTACTAACCCCTTATGACTCCCATAAGTTGAGCGCCCAACATCAAATGAATAACAATACTTATATCTCCTTAGTCACTTTAAAATAAAGTAACTTTATAACATTTATATATCATAAGTTAAATATTTAATTTAACTTTGATATTTTCGATATTTAAAATAATATTATTTAGTCACTTCAAATATCGAGAAACTAATACAAGTCGCTCCCACCGATGTCATTAAAAATAGAAATACCAACAACAGGCTCCATTAGTAACCCCACCCGACTTACTAAAAATAGTAAGTCCTAGAGAACTCATCCAATGACACTCCAGAAAGGAAAGATTTGCTCATGGCTATTGTCGGGACCCAACCAAACCTCCAATACATGTCACAACTGTTGGTAACCTCCACCAAAGTTCCCTATTCATCAAACATTGGCCTTCGGGAACCACTGAATAGGCTAACTGATGTCAACCTGTTGAACTGGCTAGGAAGGGGACATTATAGTCCGCCCTCCCCAAAATTGCTTGTCCTCAAGCAATCTCAACTCAGGATGCTGCAAAATTTGCTCGTTCTCCCATGTTGCATCCTCCACAGGTAAGTTCTTCTATTTGACCAAGTACTCTTTAATGGTCCTTCTCCGAAGAATCCACTCTCAAGAATCAATAATAGCCTCTGGAATCAGTATTTAACTTCCCCTCCTCATCCAACAATGGCAACTCTGATGAGAGAAACTACATTGTGTCTAAGTGCCTTCTTGAGCCTGGATACATGAAAAACATTATGCACTCTTCTGCTAGCTGGTAATTCAAGATCATAGGCAACCTCTTCAACTCTCCTAGACACCCTGAATGGACCATAAAATTTGGGTTCCAGCTTCTCTGCTCCACTCTTCTTGAGAGTAGATTGTTTGTCTGGCTGAAGTCTCAAATAAACCATGTCCCCAACCTCAAAACTGTGTTCCACTCGATGCTGATCAACATACAACTTCTGCTGATTTTGTGCCTGCTGCAAATTTTTCTTAAGTGCGTTCATGATGTCTTGACTTTCTTGTAGCAAATCCTTTGCCTTACGCACTCTACTATCACCAAGCAGTAAATCCATGAAGTTAGGGGCCTCATACCCATACAAAGCCATAAATGGTGACATCTTAATGGACATATGATAGGTAGTGTTATAACAATACTCCCCAAGGTGTAACCATTTGATCCACGCTCTTTGCTGTCCAGAAACATAGTTTCTGAAGTACCCTTCCACCCATTTGTTTACTATTTCTGTTTGCCCATCCGTCTGTTGGTTGTAGCTAGTCCTAGGAGTAAGCTTGATGCCACACAACCTGAAGAGCCCCTGCCATAAGAGACTTAGGAACTTGTTGTCCCTATCACTCACAATGCCCCTAGGCATCCCATGCAATCTGAAGATCTCCCTAAAGAACAAATCAGCCACCTAAACTACAATATATGTCACTAATATGGAAAAAAATGTGCAAATTTGGTCAATCTATCGACTACAACAAATATGCAATCTTTGCCTTGTACCGTAAGTAGCCTAGTAATGAAGTCCATGAAGATACATTCCCATTTCTGATTTGGAATGGGTAAAGGCTAAAGTAAACCAGCCGGATAGGTATGCTCATTCTTATTTTGTTGGCAAGTAGGGCACTCCCCGACATACTGAAGGACCTCACTCTTGAGTCCTTTTCAAGTAAAACGCTCCTGGATCTGCCTATAAATCTTAAAGAACCCGGGGTGACCAGCCATAGGTGCATCATGAAACGCCCTCAATATCTTGCCCTTAAACTATGAAGTAGGCACCAGAAAAATCCTCTCCTTATAAATAATCAAATTGTTAACAACGAAGTACCTGTCATCATGCATTGTGCCCTGTATGATTCATGTTGCCCAAGAATCCTTAGCATATTTTGCTGAAATCAACTCCCTCCAATCAGCAGAAATCTCCCCTAACAAACACAAGTGGGCCCTCCTAGAAAGTGCATCCGCCACTATGTTCTTCTTCCCTTCGACATATTCAATGTCAAAGTCATGTGCATGTAGTCTGCTCACCCAATTTTGTTGTTTGTCATTAAGGTCCTTCTGATTCATGAAGTACTTAATGCTATTGTGGTCCATTTTTAGGATAAACTTACCCCCAACTAGGTATGGCCTAAATTGGCCAATGCATGCATTATAGCCAACATCTCCCTATCATAAACTGAATAGTTCCTTTCCACACCTCTGAGCTTCTCAAATGCTATGGGGTGTTTCTCCTGAAGCAGCACTACCCCAATCCCCTCTCCTGAGGCATCACACTCCAACTCAAAGGGTTTGGAGAAATTTGGAATCGCCAACACAGGACACGAGGACATCAACTATTTGAAGTGCTCAAAACACTTTTGTGCTGAATCAGACTATATAAAAGCTCCTCTCTTGGTCAAGTCTATAAGTGGGGTTGCAGTCTATGAGAAACCTTTGACGAATCTCTTGTAAAAACCACATAAACCAAAGAATCCCTTACGCTGAGAAAGATTCGTAGGTGTAGACCATTCCATAATAGCCCTTATCTTCTCTAGATCAACTCTTACCCCCTCTGCACTGATAATATGACCAAGGTAATGAAGTTCAATCATGTCGAAGTCGCACTTAGACTCCTTAGCATACAAAGACTCACTCTCTAGTATGTTCAAAACCCCCTCAAGATGCCTCATGTGCTCCTCCTAGGTCCTACTGAAGATCAAGATATCGTCGAAGAATATCAACACAAATTTCCTCAACTGCTTCCTGAAAATCTGATTCATGCAACTCTAGAAAGTAGTCGGTGCATTAGTCAATCCAAACAGCATCACCAAAAACTCAAAATGACCGTAGTGGCACCTGAAAGAGGTCTTCTCTATGTCCTCCTTCCTCATCCTAATCTGATGGTAACCTGACCTCAAACCAATTTTGGAAAAATAACAAGCTCCGTGCAGCTCATCTATCAACTCGTCAATTCTAGGAATGGGGTATCTATTTTTATTGTCTTTTTATTCAATGCACGGCAGTCAATACACGTGTATTGTCCCATCCTCTTTTTGACTAGTACAACTGCAAAAGCAAATGGACTCTTGTTGGGTCTAATATGCCCCATCTCTAGTAGCTCCTCAATGATTTTCTCTATCTCATCTTTGAGTCTCTTAGGATGCATGTATGGTGTAGTAATAACTGGTTTTGCACCATCTTCTAACTCTATCACGTGCTCTATCCCAATATCGGGAGGTACTCTAGGTGGTATACTCCCAAACACCTTGGTATGCTTGATAGCAATTTCTAAATATCTGGATGATGGTTGTTCTTTTGTTGCTCTGGGAGGCACTCGGCTACCCACTCCACCTGATCGTGCCTAAGCATCCACTCCATCCTCTTGAGGGATACAACTCGGGGACCACCATCTGATAACGCTCTGAGCACAATCTTTTTCCCATTGGAATCAAACTTCATCTCCATGTTATGCAGATTCATAGTAAACTCCCCAAGGGTCATCATCTAATGCATACCTAAAACCACATCAGTGTCACCTATGCCAACTACGTAGAAATCATCCTTCAGCTCGTATTCGCCCAACTGAATACTCAGGCCAGAAATCCTCCGAGTACAAGTGAGTTTGAATCTATCTACAACCATCACCTTAAATCCTTCAAACTCCTCTGTTTTGAGTCCTCTTTTGGCGACAAGACCTTCATCAATAAAATTATGTGTAGCACTTGTATTGATGAGAGTAACTATTCGCTGCCCACAAAGAACTCCCCTAACTCTAAAGGACCCAATTTTTTGGAAGCTAGAGAGTTGAGCCATCACCCCTTCACTATCACTTCCCCCTTTTGATAAGTTTTCCTCTTCATTGTCCTCTATATCATATTACTAATCTGATTTCTCTGAGTTAGTTTCATCAGCAGAAAAGTATTCTATTTGTTTGGCTTTTGCTTTGTTAGAATATTTATGAGATGGGTCACATGGCTCTCTCCAATGGAAGCACAGTTTCTTCCTTCGATACTCATTAAGTTGTTCATTACTCAACTGATTTGTTTCCCTCTTTGGCTAGTTAACACCACACTGAATATGCTTTTTATCCTTGTCCCTCTTGTGTAGGAATCCCTTAGATTGAAATTTGCTCTTAGAAGTAGAGGACTCCATATCTCTCGCCTTCTTCATTGCTTCCTGTAGTGAAGGTGGTTTAAGTCCCTTAATCCAACCCCTCAATGGATCTATAAATCCATCTATGAAAAGAACTGCCAATCTCTGCTCCGAAATATCAATGACCATCACAGATAGCTTCTAAAACTCTGAGAAGTAGCTATCCACTGAACCCCATTATTTCAATTGAGCTAACTCCTTGAACTGCAACTCTCAGTCTTTCTTATCGAACCTGTCAATCAATCTCTCAGTGAACTCTGCATAGGAAGTAATCTAATCATGGCCAAGAGTGATCATCCCATGGTGCCACAACTCATGGGCACTACCATCAAGATGCAACACCGCATAGGTAATAGCCTCCTCCTCTGGCATAGGGCTGAGATGAAGATAACTATCCATTCTTTGTACCCATGCTCTCGCTGTTGTCTTCCCCGATCCATCAATGGACAATTTGCTCACCTTTTTCTATAACTCATGATTCTAGTGCCTGCTATCCCTGTTGGTTCTATGCCTCATTCTCAAATCCACATAATCTCTGAAAGACATTTCAGCCTGGAACTCTGCCCCGGAAGCCCTTCAGTCACTTATAACCTGATCCTGTAGTTCATGTTGAGCAGGCTCCATAACCTCAGGTGGGTTATCACGTGGGGGAAAAGTAGGCATGCATGGTCTAGTGTTGGTTGTCCCAGCCATAGTGCACTGGTTCACTGCCTGTTATTTACGGATCCATCCCCATCATTTCTCCTGTCACCATTGCCCACATTACCGTTTCCATTCCTGTTATTGTTATTATTTCCTTCAATCTATCTAGCCAATAGGGCACCAATCTGGTTCAAATTTTGCTATAACTCACATTATCCCCTAGCCAAATCATTTAATATGTCCCTGGTGCTTGGTTCACCATGCTCTTTGTCACCCATCTCTACCTATACCTTGTCAACACCTGCAAACGGGTCTATATGTGGTGGTACTTCGAGATTTGGATGTGACCTATTTCTCCTCAAATAATACTGGTGTGTGTTGGGCTGCATCACTTACTGAAAACACTGCATGTTTTATCTACTCAAACACAAGATGGCAAGAAGAGCTGTGCTCTGATACCACTGTAATATACACCCCTATTTGTGGTATTTTTCTGATGCCAATTTTTTTGGTTTGTTGTTGATGTGTTGTTTGTTTGTTGTATTTGTTTGTTTGTGTTTTCATATTCAATAATGCAAAATAACAAAAAAATATGAAACATTCAATAATACCCAAATATAGGAAGATTATAAATAGCTTAAACTACGAATACTCAAATGGCAAAATAGCATAAACTTCAATTTAGAGACATACCCATGTTCAGTTTTACAAGTTGCAGGTCTGAAATAAAGAAAACCAGTGAACAAAAATTATAAAATCCCATCCAAAATCATCAATATGCTATTTCTCCCTCCTGGAATTGATAAGCAGCTATAGGCAAACCCTAGGCGCTCCTATTGCAAGAGAGAAAGGGCCTTAAACTGAAGCGTTTGATGCTAGAAGTCCCCACGCCTGACTTGAGGATGTATGGCCAGCTCTGGAGGTTGCAACAGCAGCAAGACTCATCAAAATCCTTCAAAAATCTGCTCCAATCAATCCCTAGAATATTAGCAATATAATCCTTATTCTCCACGCCATGAATGTATAGAGTTAGCACTCAAAATGAACACCCAACCAGATGAAATGTAGTACGGCTCCCTCACAAAATAGTACAGCCAGCATAAGGAGGTCACAACAATTTCTGAATTTCAATACACAAATAAACACCTCATTTCCATCCTAAGAGCTTCCCTTGAATGCTTCTCATAAATCTGCAACAAGAAAACTCAATGCAAAACCCTCAAATCTGCCAATGAAGTCCCAACGTGATTCCTGTATGAAATCACCAGCAAACCTCCCAGATTGTATCTCTCAACAACGTAGGAAGTGTAATCTGCAAGGGTTTTCGTCTTCACAAACCTTAGAAGGAAAACCATCTCCTCCAGCAAGAACAAAGTTCAAGAAAATACTATGCACAAGAATGTTCAAATGAGCTCCCATATTTCTCTTTTATTTTCTCTTCCCCTTCAACGCCCAAGTTGGAGTTTTAATATAATATTTCATTAAATGTATGTTAGGAAATATCAGTTAGTGCTCAATGTATGTGGGTAAATAATAATTACGTGAGTAATTATTATCATGTAAATGTTAGTAGTTAGTAATATTATTGTTATATTAACAATAATATATATAACGGTTTGGAGTTGTTTTAACAACTCATATGATTTGAGTTGTGTATTGTTATGTGAGTAACAATCACAACTAAATACGGATTTATGGAGATAATCTCTCCTTGAATATAGGAATATACTCTCCTATATATATGTTATGTATTTGAATGAAAAGGAAAAAACGTTTTATTTTTCAAGCTTTTATATGTCTCTGCCAATATTTCTAATATGGTAATAGAGCAAGGACAGCCTTGACTCTCTCTTACGAAAGGGGCTGGAATAGGAATTTACTGTAATCTTTCTAACAGTCTGCTCATTCGATCGGGCTGGATTTGAACTTGTACCAAACAAGGATGCATCGACGAGTTTCCTTCACGACATATTTGCTCTCGATTAGTAGATATTTCTTGTTCTACAGAACCTAGTGATTGTGTGAAGACTATCTGCAAGGTCACTCTTCATTGGTTGTCCTCCTTCACAGGATTTTCATTGCAACTCAACATTGTTTATATTGTCATGATTTCTAACCAACGCTGTGAATAGCTTCATATTGTTTACCCGTATTTGGTGTGGTGACTCAGATCGAGGTCAACATTCATTTATTTCTACAAGCTCTTCAAAGCTTTGGCATAGCTTTATTGGCTATCACATCTCTTAGCCATGGCCTCTTTTCTCATGCCGGTCTGAGGTTCATTTTATCAGGAGCATTTTATCGGCCATAACTTTCCTGGCATCGGATTGTTTCCTCTCATTGGTGGAGGTGGCTTATTGGCAGTCTTATTATCTCTGATTTCCAAAATTGGCTCTGTAATCGGCTTGCTATCCACCTTGTTTTGCTGCAGAGATCACGGCCATATCGGATCAGGATATTGATAAGATCGGCATTCTGCATTGCATAGCTGATGCGTGCTTGAGGGTTGATGTTTTTATGCATCATTGGGTCGCGGGCGGAGGAATAACTCAAACACATCGGCTCTTATTTGGTCGACAATCGGGCTCTCATTCATTCATACCACCGGCGGCTGTTATTTCGTCGCCCTTTGCTATTCTTTTTTTTTGGGTCTTAGATTTGGTTTATGGGTGACAAACTTTATTTGTAGCAACAGTGTTATTTTAGCCGACTTGTTCTGTTGGGTAGCCTTGGTGTTTATGGGCGTGCTCTTTTATATTGGTAGAAAAAACTTTTGAATGCTTGTGCATCGCGAAAACCACTTTGCTCTCAGTGATGTAGCAGAGTTGAAGATGGTCTTGAGGTACATCCCATGATGTCAGTGTTGAAGGTTGAGAAAGCACCTGTGGAGTCCATGGATCGTCAATTGAAAAGCTCTGTTGGGAGCATGGAAAATATTACTCTGCATTCTTTGTCTCGAACTGGTCCTCCTATAACAACCCATATCCTGGATGTTTCTTGTGGGAAGCCTTGGGTAGGGATTGAAGTCCTGCTAGTGTCATGGAAGGGTCCTTCGACAGTTATTGCTACCTTGCCTCGTTTGAGAGATGCTATTGGCTGGGTTTTATTAGAATCCTTAACTACAGATGATGATGGGCGGGGTGGATCACTAATGCCTTTACTCGATTATGTACCAACTGATCTTTACAGGATTAGCTTCAACACCAATGAGTGTTACATAAAAATAGATGTTGATATACCAATAAGTGAGACAAAAGGAGGATTTTATCCATGTGTCCATCTTCTTTGAAATTAAAATCCTTTAAATATTAGAGCATTTCCACGTTGACTGGAGGATGGAGGCACCGGAGGCTGGAGGACACTCAGCGACCTCTCGTCAGTCGCCAACAACGGGGCCACGCAACTAATTTGGTGACCAGTGTGCAGTGTGTTTTTCAGATTTTTAGTGTGGTGTGTGGATACTGGAAAAACAATTGTATTGGAGAGTAGATGACTACAGAGATCCTCTGACTACGGAGATCCTCTGAGTGTCGTACTTCGCTGGAAGATGGTCAACTGGTGGATACGTTCACTGGCAATAATGGCCATGTGCAACAAGATCTAGACAACAAGATCCAGACAGTAGTATGCAGTATGGTATGATTTTCTTTTCAGTATTCCTGTTTGTGTGAATAAATGGAATTTCACAATGTGGGGGGGAATAATAACCAATGTTCCATTCCCATTTGGTGCCAAACCGGCTAAAGTCAAGGACAACTTCCAGTGGCAGTGGCAGTTGTAGATATGTTGTTCGAGATCGAGTGGCAGCGATCGATAACAGTGACTACAATTAAGAACATTGTGCTCTTATAGAATGTAATGTGAAAACTTTTGATATGTATGTTGATTCCTATATACTTACCTGATGTACCAGAGTAAGTCAATTCATGGATCTTGAAAGGGTTTGTGGGAGGATCCAAAAAACCACACGAGGTGGACAGTTGTTGAGTTCCTGTCACGTCAAGGTTTGTGGTAAGCCTGTTTAAAAACATGTAAGGAGAGAGCCTTTCTTTTGGATCAAAGTCATGAGTCACATAGTTGAACATGCCACAGGGGTGAGCATACTGTAGAGGAGTGTGTGAATGTCTTTCTACCATGTTCGCACTAAGGGGGAGTGTTAGGAAATATGACTTAGTGCTCAATGTATGTGGGTAAATAATAATTACGTGAGTAATTATTATCATGTAAATGTTAGTAGTTAGTAATATTATTGTTATATTAACAATAATATATATAACGGTTTGGAGTTGTTTTAACAACTCATGATTTGAGTTGTGTATTGTTACGTGAGTAACAATCACAACTAAATAGGGATTTATGGAGATAATCTCTCCTTGAATATAAGTGTAAACTCTCCTATATATATGTTATGTATTTGAATGAAAAAGAAAAAACGTATTATTTTTCAAGCTTTAATATGTCTCTGCCCATATTTCTAATAATGTAAATAACCCCTTATGACTCCCATAAGTTGAGCGCCCAACATGAAATGAATAACAACACTTATATCCCCTTAGTTACTTTAAAATAAAGTAACTTTATAACATTTAAATATCATAAGTTAAATATTTAATTTAACATTGATATTTTTGATATTTAAAATAATATTCTTTAGTCATTTCAAATATCGAGAAACTAATACAAGTCGCTCCCACCAATGTCATTAAAAATAGAAATACCGACAAGGTAGGTCCATCGATAACCCCACTCGACTTACTAAAAATAGTAAGTCCTAGAGAACTCGTCTAATGACACTCCGAAAAGGAAAGATTTGCTCATGGCTATTGTCGAAACTCAACCAAACCTCCAATACATGTCACAACTGCTGGTAACCTCCACCAAAGTTCCCTATTCATCAAACATTAGCCTACAGGAACCACTAAATAGGCTAACTGATGTCAACCTGTTGAACTAGCTAGGAAGGGGACATTACACTTACTCAGTCCACACCATTTTCACAATAACCCCATTTTGTTCTAGTTGCTCTGGCTCTGGTAGTCTCTTGCAAAGTGGCCCATTCGTTACAATGTTGGCACTGTATCATAGAGCACACTTTTAAGTCATATTGTATTTGACGCCTACTTCCACCATTATTGTTATTATTGAATCTATTATTATTACCTCTTTTGTTCCGATAGCCACCTGGAGATGCATTGTTTTTCTATGGTTTTAGGTGGAGAGGACTACTCTCCTTGTAAAAAGCACTTGTGTGCTCCTGGTCTTCAAATTTGGGCACTCTTTTATTGAGTGACCCAAAACTTGGCAAATGTCACAAAATAGTTTCTTGGGACAATTGATTTTGATGTGGCCTTCGCTTTTGCAATCCGTACACCAAAGTTCTTTGGGTTCTTTGTTAGTCTTTTTCCCTACTTTTAGTTCTTTCATCATCTGGAACATGTCCCTCCTTAGTGCTTATACTCTAGATTCATTGTCACTATACCTGTCCAAACTATCATCTTCATCAATTTTTCTTTCCATTCAAGAAGACATCCTATCTTCACTCTCTATATCCATTGCCCTGTTATAGGCTTCTGAATATGATGAGGGCGGTACCACTTTCAATTTTTTCCTTAGTAATGAAATAAGTCCCTCAATAAACCATCTTTTCTTCAAACTATCAACCGGTTCCTTCTCTCGTTTTACCAATAATTCTTTTAGCCTATGATTGTAAGCTCTTACATTCTCATGCTTTCTTTGTTTTGTATTACAAATTTCTGCTACTAGCTCATTATCGTCTCATAGGAGCTTGAACTCTTCTTGAAATAATTTCTTTAATCTTTCACACATATTTCTAGAAGTTGGTTGAATTTTTGTATACCAATCAATAGCTATACCTCTTAGAGTAGCTAGAAAAGAGCATAGCCAATATGCTCTATCATCCTGCCCATTTGTTGTCCAGATTGTTTCACAAGTCTTACAATGCCTTATGGGATCCTTTGTGTCATTGCCTATGAACTTGGGTAGTTTCTGACTTCCTACACCAAGGCTTGATAGTGGAGTCACCATGTTTTTATTCTGATACAACCTTAGTGCTTGAAACTTGCTCACCAAGGAGTTTTTATTTGGACATTCCAGTGCTCTTATCGCACTGGTGGCCACGTGTTCCGTGCACTTGTATCACCTTTAAATTTTCTTTTATACACCCTTATCCCTGGGGTTTTTGGCTTGGTTTCTTCAACTCGCAACTCTTCAATGCCTTGAAGGTTACTCTCATATGCTTCTCTTTCTTCGTCTATAAGGGAATCTCTATCCCAACTTCCTTTGTCTAGAGGGAGTTGTATTGACTTTTCAACTTGGTCGAAAAGATCGACCCACGCTTCGTCCAATAGTGGTAGATGTCTTGCTATCTCATCCCAATCTTTCTTTGTACACTTATTTGTAGTAGAAATATTCTCATCTCTATTTTCTCAACTACAACTTTGATCTCTAATTTCCTAACTACGGTTTTGACTCACGCTTCGACTGCGACTTCTTTCTCAAGATGGACTTCGACTTTGGATTTGTAGGTCTTTAGTCTCTTTTTGTAGCCATCTCCTTCATTCTCTTTCTTCTATGATCCTTTGTGATCATCTCACCTCTTGCTCTATTCCTTGACCGCTTCATGATCTCTTCCCGTTTTTGTTTCGGTATAAGGGCATTAATTTTGATAAATACATCGGTATGTGCTTCATTCGTCTTCTTCTCATCTTCTCTCCTTGTAACATTGTTTTACTTGTTGTTTGTGTACTTCATGGTCTCCTTCAGCACATAACTCTTGTAGTATTATAAAATGTTGTGCAAGGAGTCTGGGAAGGCGGTCGAGGAGTGTATCAACTTCTTTACTCACTTCTAGATTGTTCCAAATTGCATCTTGCAAAACTTGTCTTCTTTCAGCTTCCTTCTACACGTGTTCTTTTACAGATATATCTCTCAAATATACTAGATCTTCTATGAGGTCATCCTCTCATTGTTGATTAGATTCCACTGGTTCTTCAACCAGCTGTCCCATTTATATAGCCATCTTTTAACCTAACTTCTTTAAAGGCAACGACGCCAAATGTTTACTATTCAATTGATAAAGACTTTCTAATGTAGAGTAAACAAATAAATACACATAAATGATTTATACGAGAATTGCAGAGTAATATCGACAAACTTACAGTGTAATACAACAGATGCTTTTATTCATTTTATATATTGCACTTATACAAAAACTGTAATAGGGAACAATTCCAACATGTAGTGTCCCCTTTCCTGACTACACAAGTTCTATTTTGTTTACTCACCTATCTAATAAAATGAATACTTGAAATAATTTACAGAATTACCAATACATACCAAATAGAGGAGTAAAAGTATATCATTATTAGCACATGAGAGTATTACAGAAGTAGACCAGAGATGGTCGGCCAAGGATCAGAGTTGATCCAACTACATCATACTACCTTCCTTGACAATACAATGACTATTTAAAAGACCCGACGGTTGCTAAGAGGAATACAACCGTCAACTAACTAACTTGGACAAACTGACTCTTACAACCACTCATGAGCCAACAAACAATTAATACATAGTTGGATAACCCAAATTATCAATTATAATAATCAGCATTTTACATTGACTACATCACCCCCCCAAAAGAAAGTCATCTTCCAAATGAAAGAAAACCATGAAGTATCAAGTGACATTAGGTAAGCTCTGCCAAACTGACGACAACATTGAAAAACCTGGAGGAGAATCTAGAAGTACAAACGGAATAGACGTAGAACCAACACATCCTTAACACCTGCCAGTAGACGGACAATGGTGAAGACCAACCAACCAAAGAACCCAATCTAATTGCACTGTAGAGGCTGAGAATGTTGTACCCAATCAAGCACTAAACCAAGATAGTACTGCAATCATCTTAGAAGCACTTTGATCATGAAAAGATTGTTTAGTGTCCCCATATGCCATGAATGTACATCCATTTAATTCACCAACCAACAAGAATGATTATGCCTGGTTTGATGGGGGTCTAGGGGCAGTGCCCCCAACGGAGTCGAGTGGCAGCCCCTGCCGCCAAGCCCAAATTAAGACCTTCAAAACCACACAGACCTTCATGGCGCACACCATTTTTGCTCTCCAAGACCATATTGTTTGCTCTATGATTTTTCTGAGATTTTGCATGCCCTCTCCAAGTCTATACGATGGCCAATAATTAAAGGTCTCCTCCTTGAATCTGTACAACGGCTAGTAATGTTTTGTAACTCCACGCCCAAATCTGTACAGCGCCATATGCTATATACAGGTTTGTCCAGTGCCAAAGGTGAACTGAAACTCACAAAGCCAAGTGATTGTACTAGAAATGAACTCGTCAAGATAGAAGCAGTCAGGAATGCACTTGCCAGTACCAATGAATTCGCCAGGACGTAGGAAGAGCTCGCCAGACTCGTCAGCAAGAAGAATAGAGTGCTTGGTAGGAAAAAGGAGCTCACCTGGAAAGGACTCGGCAAGAATAGGGGACCTCACAGGCGTACGGATATGAGGCTAGCCAACAGAAATGATGCTATACTCAACAGGCTTGATGAACTTGACAGGGTTAATGGTATGCTCGACAGGCGACCGATACTCAGAGTCGTACGGCAAGTATTGATTAAATCCGCCATAGAGCAACACGTCCAGTGGTGGGTCGACGACGAGAGGCAACTCGACAAGGGCAGAACATGACTCAACATGCGGTGTCAAGCACTCGACAGGAGGTATGAAAAGGGACTCGACATGATATCTATTCACCAAGCAAGTAGACTCGACCAGAGGTAGGTTCTCCAAGCAATAAGACTCACCAAGTGAAATCTTTGCCAAGGGATGACTCAACAAGAGAGGTATCTGCCATATAGGAAGACTCGACAAGGTATGTTTTCGCCAAAGGATACTCGACAGGAATAATATTCGCCAAGTGGGGATATCGACAAGAAGTACATTTGCCACGTGAGAATACTCGACAGGGAGAAATGACTCAACAAGATGTATGCTCGACGGAAGGTATACTCGACATGAGGTTTAACTCCTCAATTGGCAACTCGTCGGGGAATTGACTCGCCAAATGAAAATAAGTCGACAAGAAAGACCAACTCATCAGGAGCTAAGTCGATAGGTAATGCTAAGTCATCCAGTATTAGCAAGTCGTCAACAAGTGCAAGTCGTCAGGGAACAAAGTGAACTAGTCTGGAAAAGACAAGGTGAACTCATCTAGCAAGGGGAACTTGCCCTGCAATGTGAACTCAACAGGCAAAGTGAACTCGTCTGGCAAAGTAAACTCGACAGAAGAGGGATACTCGACAAGAACAATCAACTCGACAGGAGGGGGCGACTTGACAGAAGCCAACAACTCGTCAAGAAGGGGTGACTCAACAGGACAAAACAACTCGTCAGGAAGGGGCGACTCGACAGAACAAAATAACTCGTCAAGAAGGGGCAACTCATCTAAGAGTAAGTCGACAACAAGGAGGGAGTCGCTCCCTTCTTTGTATTCTTCATATGCAGACGGGAATGTGTGACTCGTCATCTCTCCAATCTCTCCATGGTTCCCTTCATGTGTAGTCAGTCGACTTGTCATTAGCTAGCTTTCCCTCAACGGACTTGTCCACCCTTAAGGGTGTTTTTCAATTTCTCCTACCTCAATCATATTCCACTCTGGTTGGAACACCGCATAGTCTTCTAGTTGCCAATAAAACAACCCGCCAAGCAAACTTGTTTCGTCGTCAGAACATTGTTGTAATTCCAATATTCCTTAATGATTCGGCTCCATGGGCCCTTTTTCTTCTCCTGACGAGGTATCCCCTATGTCGGATTCAGAGTTAGAGGAAGCCATCTTCTCACCCACAACTTGCGTTTTCATATCAATAACAAATTTCCTACCCTTATTTTCAATGGATATGGTATTTCTCTTCCAATTATGATCAGCCTTCGCTGCTCTCAGCCATCCTCGGCCAAGAAGTGCATTGCAATATTTTTATCAAACTCCAACCGCATAGACGTGCTTGTTTTCACATTAGAGTGCCTCTGTTCTTTTTCCACGGCCTTTTCAACTTCGAGTCATGCTTCTCGAAGTCTTTCCTTCTCTATATGAGGGTCAGGGTAACTCGCCTTCTTCGTTTGTGCTCGAGTGATGGCAAGAACTGCTTCCTCGTCGTCTTCTATGTCAATATGATTAATACTAACCTTCTGTTTCGAGTAGTTGTTATCTTCGTGGTCACTCAATCCACACCATTTACATAGCATGCTTACTTTATTCCAATTGTTCTGGCATTCCTTGGCAAAGTTCCCCCATTCGTTGCACTGACGACATTGGATCACTAGTCATCCTTTCGCATCGTATTGTATTTGACTTCGACCTCCTCTTTGATTTCGATAACCGCCTGGAAATGCATTCTATGGCTTTGATGGAGGGGACTGCTCTCCCTGTGTAAAGAGTACTTGTGTACTCCTAGTCTTCAAGTTATACGAATAGTCTTTTATCGAATGACCCATAACCTAGCAAAATCTCACAAAACAATTTTTTGGGACAGTTACCTTTGGTATGACCTTCACTTTAGCACTCAGTACACCAAAGTTCAGTGGATTCTTTGTTGGTTTCTTTCTTTGTCGTCAATTCTTTCGTCATCTGGAGCATGTCCCTCTGGAGCGCTTGTACCATTCCTAATTCCCTATCATTGTCGTCATCTGAACTTCTATCTTCCTCTATTTTCCTTTTGCTACAGGAAGACATTTTGTCTTCACTTTCTATGTCCATCGCCCGATTGTAGACTTCTACGTACAAAGAGGGTGGTACTATCTTCATCTTTTTTCTTAATGACGAAATTAAGCCTTCGATGAGCCACCTTTTCTTGAGACTGTCAGTCGGTTCTTTTTCCAACTTTATAAGTAGTTCTTTAAGTCTTCAATTATAAGCTCGTATGTTCTCATGCTTGCCTTGTATTGTAAATTCCGGCTACTATTTCATTATCATCTCACAGCAACTTAAATTCTTCTTCAAAGGCCTTGTTTAATTTCTCCCATGTGTTCCGGGACGGTTGGTCAAGTTCGACATACCAATCAATTGCTACACCTCACAAGGTGACTGGGAAATACTGTATCCAAATTGCTTTATCATCTTGCCCATTTGTTGTCTAGATTGTCTCACAAGTCTTACAGTGCCTGGCCGGATCCTCCGATCCGTTGCCTATGAATTTGGGCAACTTTTGCTTTTCTCCACTAGGGCTTACCATGGTTTTGTTCTGATGCAAACCTCGCGCCTAGAACCCACTTGCTGAGGAGTATCGATTCAAACGTTCCAGTGCTTCTCTCGCACTCTCGACCACGTGAGAACTGTGCTCTCCTCACAACGTCAGCGTTCCAGGCACTTGTTTCGCCGTCAGATTTGCTTTTATACACCCTTGGCTCGGCTTCTTCTCCTTCGATTGACAGCCCTTCGATGCCTCGAAGGTTTCTCTTGTACGCTTCTATGAAGGAATCTGACTTTGACTTCCAACGTCCCTCATCCAGAGACTGTTGTCTTGACTTTTCAACTTGGTCGAAAGAATCAATGCACTCTTCATCTAGCAGTGAAAGGTGTCTGACGATTGCCTCCCACTCTGCCCTCGTGTGAATATTTTTAGTGGAAATATGTTCCCTCTCACGCTCCCACTCCGACTTTTACTGCAGGATGGACTTCGGCTTCGGACTTCGACAATCCCTCTTAGTCTTCTTCTGCGTTCTCTTTGTTCTACCAACCTAAGAGATCTTCTGATCTCTTGATCTTGACCACGTGGTCTCTTCTCGCCTTTATTGGGGTCTAAGGGCATGAATCTCTTCTATCGGACCCGATTTCTTTTAAGGCAACGGTGCCAATGTTTACTCGCCTATCTGATAAAATGAATACTTGAAATAATTTATAGAATTACCAATACATACCAGATAGAGTAAAAGTATATCTTCATTAGCACATGAGAGTATTACAGAAGTAGACCAGAGATGGTCAGCCAAGGATCAGAGTTGACTCGACTACATCATACTACCTTCCTTGACAATAAAATGACTATTTAAAAGACCCGACGATTGCCAAGAGGAACATGACCGTCAATTGACTCGGACAAACTGACTCTTACAACCACCCGAGAGCCGACAAACAATTAATACATAATCGGATAACCCAAATTATCAATTATAATAATCAGCATTTTACATTGACTACATATTTAAACTCTCTGATGGTTGCCAAGCAACTACAACCATCAACAAGTACCAAAAACTAATTCCTTATAACTTCCATAAGCCAACATACCAGTCAAAGATAATAATCAAAATTACAGCATAACTAAGATACATTACGCAGACAAGATATATTAAGTCGACTACGGGTTTTCGTCCTCAACTCCATTTGCCAATAGGGCTTTTGTCTTGGGGTAAAGAAATGAACACAAAGGCTTCATTTCAGAAACAAAGGTTTTTTGATACAATGACGAAGAGTTGCCAATGAGCCCTCACTCTCTTTTTATAGACTCTTGATGGATATAAAATAATAATATTTACTTTTCGCGCCCAAAAACATATTTTAATTTACTTTTGTAACTCTACCCCAAAAATAATAAAACATTACTAAGAATTACATAAGGCTTTATTATGCCCCATTTAGGAAGTATGAAAAATAATAATAAAATTGTTTTTTACAATGTTTGCAAACATTAAGACTAACTTTAATCATTATTTATTAACATATTTCCCTAACCCAACCCATTAACCTACGGGAAATTAAATAATAGGCTAAGGGGTTGTAATGTCCCTAACACAAATTTTGAACCCAACTTGCAATATTGTTTATTTTTAACTCATTGGCATTTCGTCAAACAGTTTGCATAATGCTTATCACATAGAATTTCTTAGTACTTTGTTATAGAACAGCTTGTCTGATAATTTAGATCATGAACCATTCAAATTACATCACAATGCTCAAGGGAAAAAAGAGGGACATTTTATCAAACAGTTGTCAGACAACCCACATTTGATAAATTATTCATAACAAACTCAAGATTTAAAGATGCATTCCTGAAAACAGCTGCAGAAATTATCAGAACTGAAATGATATACACTCTGACCTTTTCAACTGTCATAAATGTTGATGGAGACTTTGAAATATTAATTCTAAATACTGAAATCTGAAGGTACAGTGAAATCTGCCAGCATATGCAATGAATTCTAACAGAGTTGCTGATTTGGAAGCCTGCTGGGACTGATGTAACTGAACTGAGAATTCAATGTATTAAAATCTGTCAATTCCCTTGTTGCCTGGACCATGAAACTGTCCCCATAAAGCTGTGACCAGTTCTAAAAGGACACAATGCTCTTAATGGGTGCAGCTAGGGTTTGTATAGCTGCCAAACCTTTCAACAACAGCTGCCTCCTCTCCTTAATCTTCAATCACCCTAATGGAAAGAATGTATGGCCTTTGATCATCTAACAAGGTCTCAAACAGCTGCGACTCCCTTTAACACTCCAAATGCCTCATTCAATGTCAAGCAATCAGCAATAGATATGGTACACCTTGGGTGGGAGATAGAGCAACCTGCTAACAAGAGATTTCTCTTCCAATATATGCTATAATTTGCTTTGCAAATGATTTCGATAAACCTCCATTCTTCAACTCACTAAAATCTTAATCAAGCTGAAATCTTCAACCAAACATAATTCCAAAAATGAAATAATATCTATTCAATACACACTGTGATCCTAAATGAATCACACAATATTCACTAGGGAAGATCTTTTACTCCCGAAACCAATCTTACCTTAGGATTTCATCTAAGGCGGAAGAAATGAACAACATTCAACCTCACAGAGATAATAAGGGTTTCATAAAATATTCAGAATGAGCTTCTTCTCCTCCAAATTCCCTTTTATAAGCACTTTTGAAACTTTCGGGAAATTATAATTTTAAATCATTTTTTAATAATAAACCTTCATCTCCAAATAAGTGACTTTATTTTATTATTTACTTTTTGAGCCCAAAGTCACTTAAAATCACCTTTAAAAATAATTAATATAAGTTGTCTTTTAATTCACCTTTTGACAACTTAAATATTAATTATTTAATATTTTAATTATTTTCCACACATCCGCCCAAAGTTGCGGAAAATACAAAGATAGCCCGAGAGTGAATTCTGATAATGCCACATACTCTGAAACTCACTGGAGATTCAACTTAATGAAAAATTAATACTTTCCAAATTTAGCAATCTTCTCCAAGAAATGTGGAATGCACCTGAAATGTCATAATTGCTCCCAAAAAGAACCAACAGGCTCATCTTGATCCCCTAAACACAATACCACTAACTGAATTCCATTCCAAAAATGCTGACACTCTCCAAGAAAGTTGGAGCTTCCAAAATTGTTGAAAGCCTATAAAAAAGGGACATTATAGGGATCATGTCGAATGCTTAAGGCCGAAAAGGGGACATGACATTCTCCCCAAAATATTCACACTTGGGTATAGACATTTTTAATATCTAAAGTAACTTAAAGCCATATATTTGTAGAAAAAGACCATAGCATAGAATCATGAGTAACCATCACAAGAAAAGGAAAACATAACATGAGAAGGGGCATATCTAAGAATATTAATGACATCTAGAACTGTTTAATGTGGTTTACTCTTAGGCTACAAGAATTCCACCTGGTTGCACAAAGATGACCAATGGAAGGATTTAGTACAAGGCTTCTTAGCTTTCGCTTGTGTTGACTAGGAACATAGCTTGGGTGGAAAAACTGCATGGTAGATGCAGATTTACTGCTATGTATTTCTGAAATCAAATCAGCGTGCTCTCTACCATCTGCACAATCAAAGAACAATATTTGCAGATTAATACAAAAACTCCAACAAGATTGGCTTGCAGTCTCTATAAGTTTCCTTGTCATATTTTAAAGATTTTTAAATATATAAAACCACCTTCCTACTCATTCTGAATCAAAACATTTAATGCACACACTAGCCAAACATTTATTATCAGATAACAAATGTCAAAAATGTCAAAACAAATAAGGAGACGGTTTTAAAAGGATATAAAAAGAGCTTACCAAAATTATCTTGTCACAAGAATTGATAAGGCAAGAAAATTTACAAGATCTATTGCAAGTAAAATACAAAAAACTATCTATGACCATGAAATTCCATATACCTAGGAATAAATCTTTCAATCACTATAGAAACAGAGCATTTAGAAAACAAAACAACAATTATAAAAACTAACAGCAAATGTAGTATGTCATCATAGACAGAACAAATACTGAGGATAAATACCTACTTTAGATATAGGAACAGTAACTGAATGCTTGATTGCATCTTCACTAGAATTGTTTTTTGCTCAATCCCAACTAAACTTGACAAAAATAACTAACTTGTGTGTCATATCCCCTATATTTACATTATATTATACATTATGATTCACATGAATTCAAGTGTACACCTTGTATATCCAAATGTATATTTTGCGATTTACCAGTGATTTACATATATCCATATGATGTATACAAGTATTCATATTGTGAGAATAATTGTTATATTTTCCAATCAAATATCTACATGATAATTATATATATATATATATAAGAACAATTATAAATCATACATATATATAAATATATATGTAATATAGAACAATTATATATATTATACTAATATATTTATATATGTATGATTTATAATTGTTCTTATATATATATAATTATCATGTGAATACTATATAATTAAATTATACTAAAATATAACAATTATTCTCACAATATGAATACCATATATATATTTGTGTGTGTATTATCTTAATATATATATATGTGTGTGTGTGTGTGTGTGTATATATATACATATATATATATATATAAATATAATAATAATGTAATTCATAATAATAAGATTATAATTAATAATAGTTAGTGCACATTGTATGAGGATCGGGCCTTATAAGAAGAGACAGCCAATATCTAATTAAGCAAATAAGAAACAGCGAATACCTCGTAAAGGAAATCGCTGTCCAAGGGAGGTGACGTTTGGGTCTAAGTGGCCTTTCAAATTGTTTAAAAAGGGATCGGTCCCTCCTCCAAAAAGAGGGAGAAGATCATTCGATCAGGAACATTGGTATACAGTTCTGCAGGAGATAAATTCAGAAATTTATAACAGTTCAGGTCTGCACTAAAATAAATAAGATATGTATTATTAATTTTAACATTGATTGTTTAAATACATAATGTATATAAAAGTTATAAGAATTATGTATATATATGTAAATATATTCATAAACATATCCATGTATGCATAATCAAGAATAGATCTATATATACATCAATCACATCATTATTGCCAATCAAGAATAAGAATGTTAATAACAAAGGAAGGACAAGGTCCGATTCCTCTAAGAAAGAATGATGCCATAGTAATAAATATGATATAGATATATGGCAATCAATGTATTATTCTTAACCATCACATGAGATGGTACACTGATAAGTTCCCGTAGAGGAACAATGTGATCAAATGTACTATCTCATGACCCATGGGATCACAAGATGGTACGAATAAATTCCTATAAGGTATAATTCATAATTCTAATCATGGTATACTCGGACGAGAGGAGGTAGCCTCACCGTTAATCTATCTATCACCCTACGAGTATGGTGGTGAGTTAGGGAAGGGCAGTTTAGGATCTAGCACCTAGGTGACTCTCAAGTGAGTGAAGTATCACCGGTTGCATAGCGTGAAGCCCCTTGAGCCAAGTGGTGAAGTATCGTCGGCTGCATAGCGTGAAGCCCTTGGGCCTATAGTTGCGTAGACCTAATTATTATTATAATGGCTTAAGGATAGGTGACTCTCAAGAGGGTGAAGTATCGCCGGATGTATAGCATGAAGCCCCTTGAGCCAAGAGGTGAAGAATTGCCGGATGTAGCAATGAAACCCTTGGGCCTATGGCAGTGGGTCTCGTTATACCAGCGCCCTAACATAACCGTACTCATATGGGGTGGGTGAAGTAGAGTATATTAACGATCAGGCTCATGGATGACTCTCCCAAGGTATATCATGGAATCTCTATATGATAGAAATAAGAAAATGTGAGATGCATATATGTTAATGAACTTTGATATTGATTATGATTATGTGGTTACTAACCCTAATTGCAATATTATGATGTTATAAGGATTTATTGGTTACTAATGTTCTCTTCAAGAAGTTAAATTGTGTGCAGGGTAAAGAAATTTTGAGCTTCCTAAAAGGGGACATTACAAGTGGTATCGGAGCAGTCATCCTGCCATCCTGTGTATACTATGTGTGCCTTACATGTATTCAAGTGTATACTTTGTGATTTATGTGTATTCAAGTGTATTCAAAGGTTTACTTTGTGACCCATGTGGATGCGTTGTAACATATGTTCATGTGAATACTTTGTGTATTACGTGTATTCGTGTGTATGCTTCATACTCATGTGTATACTTGGTGACCTTGGGATGGTGGACGGGTCCATGGTGTAGTATGAGATGCACCCAATCCTCTTTCCAATTGTCCGACGGTATACTTCATGACTATGTATTTGAGTGTACTTGTGTTCGAGTGTATACTCTGACTTTGTAATTGTATTCGAGTGTATACTCTATGACTTTGTATTTAAGTGTATACTCTATGATTGTATTTGTATACTCTATGACTTTGTATTTGAGGGTAAACTCTATGATTGTATTTGTACTTGAGTGTATGCTCTATGACTTTGTATTGAAGTGTATACTCTATGATTGTATTTGTACTTGAGTGTATGCTCTATGACTTTGTATTGAAGTGTATACTCTATGATTGTATTTGTATACTCTATGACTTGTATTTAAATTTGAGTGTATATTCTATGACTTGTGATTGTATTTGTATTTGAGTGTATATTCTATGACATTGTGTATTCAATTGTATACTTCATGACTTCGTGTATTTGAGTGTATACTCCATGACTTTGTACTCAAGAATATGCATTCGAGTGTACACTCTGACTTTGTATTTGTATACTCTGTGACTTTGTATTCAAGTGTATACTTCATAACTGTGTATTCGAATGTATACTCTATGACTTTGTATTTGTATTCAAGTGTATACTCCATGACTTATGTGTATTCAAGTGTATATTTTGTGGCTTATGTGTATTCAAGTGTATATTCTGTGGCTTATGTGTATTCAAGTGTATTCAGGTGTATACCTTGTGGCTTATGTGTATACATGTATTCATGTGACTTATGTATTTAAGTGTATACTTTACGACTTACATGTATGCTTTGTGACTTGATGAACTCATACATTATTGGCATATATGCTTCATGCTTCTTGTATATACTCTATTTATAATTTATGTATCACATGTATTGATGTGTTACTTCATGTGTTCTTATAATTACTTTTAAAAACTATGAGAATGTTAAAGATGTCTTTCCAGTGGCTCAAGCTACTCAGTTGTGTGCTTGAGCTACTCAATTGTGTGCTTGAGCTACCTAGTTGCATGCTTAAGCTACTTGCCTACCTGCTTGAGCTGGTCGCCTACGTGCTTGAGCTACTTACCTACTTGCTTGAGCTGGTTGCTTGCATGCTTGAGCTACTTGCTTGTCTACTTGAGCTACTTGCCTACTTGCTTGAGCTGGTTGCTTGCGTGCTTGAGCTACTTGCCTACTTGCTTGAGCTGGTTTCTTACGTTCTTGAGCTACTTGGTTGTCTACTTCAATTTTATTATGTAATTAAATGGCAATACATGTAACCTACAAATTGATGTAATCACTTCTATATTTAACATCCTGAGGAGATCACTCACCACCATTCGACCTTGAAGTGAAAAAGGGAAGAGCATTTCATCTAAGAAAGATATCCAAAACATCATTTAAGAATTCAATTGAGATTTAGGACCACTAAGGTATCATATCAACCTAGGAGGGTCAATCTCTTAAAATCCAAAACAACAAATTTGAGGGGGCATGATAAAGACAACGAGGAACCCACAAATGGGGAGAAAAATCTTAAAAGAAATGTGGAAATTTTTAATACATATATTCATCGAACTTAAACGAGATCAAATGTACTCACTCATTGAAACATTATGCCTTGACTCTAAAATATAAGTGCTAGGTTCAATTTTCACTAGGGTTTGTCATACAATTTTGCCTTTCTACTATTGCTTCCATCTTTTCATTGGACTGATACAATGTAGTGACCTCAACCCAACTATTATATAGAGATCTAGCACTATGCTATATAGGCTATGTTCAATCAAGTATCTAAGGTAAAATACAATTAACCTTTGGTAGCAGGGAAGACCAATGGATTCAGTGTCTCTTCATAGCTGTCCTTACTGTTATCTTGATTGGCAGCAGAAACTTGGTTTTTTTAGACTGTTACTTCCAAATAATATTCATTATAATTGGGATCTTAACTAGATGTTGTTTCAGTTCCATAACAACCTTATCACTCAGAATTTAGTGATTTACCTTGAGAACAACCAAATTTGAGATTCATTATACCCCTTCATCTTGTAAGGCCCTGATGTCACAAGGCATGCATTTGATAGTGAGATGGAATACTTTAAAACCTTGTAAAGATGCATTGATAAATATGGGATTGTGAGGACTCCTTATGGCAGTCTTCATGAACTTGAACAAATCTAGTCTCAGTTTAATATGGCCATTGGAATCACTGGGGTAACTGCACCTTCATCATCCAAACCCAAAATTGCTTGAGGACAAGCAATCTCGAGTGGGAAGGACTATCATATACCCTATATTTACATTATATTATACATTATGATTCACATGAATTCAAGTGTACACCTTGTATATCTAAATGTATATTTTGCGATTTACTAGTGATTTACATATATTCATATGATGTATACAAGTATTCATATTGTGAGAATAATAGCTATATTTTCCAATCAAATATCTACATGATAATTTATATATATATGACATAAGAACAATTATAAATCATACATATATAAATATATTACTATAATATATAAATATATATGTAATATAGAACAATTATAGATTATATATACATTTCCATAATATATATATATATATGTGTGTGTGTGTGTGTGTGTGTGTGTGCGTGCGTGTATTATCTTAATATATAAATATATATATATAATAACAATGTAATTCATAATAATAAGATTATAATTAATAATAGTTAGTTCACTTTGTATGAGAATCGGGCCTTATAAGAAGAGACAGCCGATCTCTAATTAAGCAAATAAGAAACAGCGAATACCTCATAAAGGAAATCGCTGTCCAAGGGAGGTGATGTTTGGGTCTAAGTGACCTTTCAAATTGTTTAAAAAGGGATCGGTCCCTCCTCCAAAAAGAGGGAGAAGATCATTCGATCAGGAAGATTGGTATACAATTCTGCAGGAGATAAATTCAGAAATTTATATAACAGTTCAGGTCTGCACTAAAATAAATAAGGTATGTATTATTAATTTTAACATTGATTGTTTAAATACATAATGAATATAAAAGTTATAAGAATTATGTATATATATATATATATATGTAAATATATTCATATACATATCCATATATGCAAAATCAAGAATTCATCTATATATACATCAATCACATCATCATTGCCAATCAAGAATAAGAATGTTAATAACAAAGGAAGGACAAGGTCCGATTCCACTAAGATAGAATGATGCCATAGTAATAAATATGATATAGATATATGGCAATCAATGTATTATACTTAACCATCACATGAGACGGTACAATGATAAGTTCCCGTAGAGGAACAATGTGATCAAATGTACTATCTCGTGACCCATGGGATCACGAGATGGTAAGAATAAATTCCTATAAGGTATAATTCATAATTCTAATTATGGTATACTCAGACGAGAGTAGGTAGCCTCACCGTTAATCTATCCATCACCCTACGATTATGGTGGTGAGTTAGGGAGGGGCAGTTTAGGATTTAGCACCTAGGTGACTCTCAAGTGGGTGAAGTATCGTTGGTTGCATAGCGTGAAGCCCTTGGGCCTATGGTTGCATAGAGCTAATTATTATTATAATGGCTTAACAATAGGTGACTCTCAAGAGGGTGAAGTATCGCCGGATGTACAGCGTGAAGCCCCTTGAGCCAAGAGGTGAAAAATTGTCGGATGTAGCAATGAAACCCTTGGGCCTATGGCAGTGGGTCTCGTTATACGAGCGCCCTAATGTAGCCGTACTCATATGGGGTGGGTGAAGTAGAGTAGATTAACGATCAAGCTCATGGATGACTCTCCCGTGGTATATCATGGAATCTCTATATGATAGAAATAAGAAAATGTGAGGTGCATATATGTTAATGAACGTTGATATTGATTATGATTATATGGTTACTAACCCTAATTGCAATATTATGATGTTATAAGGATTTATTGGTTACTAATGTTCTCTTCAAGAAGTTAAATTGTGTGCAGGGTAAAGAAATTTTGAGCTTCCTAAAAGGGGACATTACATTGTGGCTTAATCAAGTTCTTCTTGCATATGCAAGAGTGTGAATGTGGAAACTAGCTTCTTAGGTGTTATAATCTGGGTTATTTCATGCTCAATCAAGCTTTACTTGATTATACAAGAGCATGAATAGCAAACTAGCTTCTTAGGTGTTATAATCTGGGTTAATCAATGACGTGATTCCTGTCAAAAAGTTTCTATGCTTTAGTGAATAAAAATGTGTACATATTCGTCCTTATGCTTTTGAAAACCTTATAACATTTGTCTAGTCCTTTGCAAAAGTGAAGTCAACAAAACTGGTAGTGAAAAAATAACCTTAAGCTTTGATTAGTTACTGAGACATCCCTAAATTATCCATTTAGATTTCACAGTTATCTTACATTGGCAAGGAAAATGCCCAAAATCCAATAACATGAGAGTCTCAGCCAAATGTTGCAAAGGTAGTTTTTAGGACTGGATCCAGCAGAGCAAATAATCATACTAGTAAATTTCTACCTTGAACTTGAGCTCCTCATTTCACATATGTTCTTTGAAGATTAGTACTTATAAGAGACATTCTGAACTAGCATCAGCAATTACTGTCATTGATAACTCAAACAAGGAACGGCCACATACGCTTCTTCTATCTTTTCACCCAAGGTATTTGGTAATCCTCAGTTACATTATTCCCTTTGTTCACATTGCAAAATAATTTTGACTCGGTCTCACCATTGCCCCCTTATACCCTACCAATACTGTTATCAGCCATTGATACCAAGTAAAATTGTAATGCAACAATATGTAGGCCTACAAGATTTCCAATTATGAAGTTCTCGGTGCTGCCAGCACCAACAACGGCTACCAAAGTTCTACTCTTCACCTTTTTTATAGCTTTTACCCTCCAAATGTTGGTATTATTTAATTCTCATGGCAGCAAAACTAAGAAGTAGGCATTTCTTTGTAATGTCCCCTTCTAGCAAGCCAAAATTTTCGCAACCTTGCAAATAATTTCAACTTGTAAAAGAGCACATTAGCATACAAATCATTTCATCATGTTCACATAAAGATCTTAACACTAATAAACTCTATCTATTTCATATCCTTTCTAGTCATATATCCATGTTCATGATCTATCTTATATCATTAATCACACGAGTCATGGACATACCTCAGGGAGGACGTTCGTAATCCTACCCATTAATCAAACCACTCACCTAATATGAGAGGGTGTGTTAAGGTTTCCAAGATCCACGGCCGTAGGCCCAAGGCTTCGCCTCATGATCCGGAGGTACTTCACACTTGGCTCGGAGGGGCTTAAAGCCAGCTCGAGGTTCACCTACCATTAGGCCATTAATATTATCTAGGTCCTACGCAACCATAGGGTCAAGAACTTCATGCTACACTCGGCAATACTTCGTTCTTACCCTAGGTCTAAGAGCTTCATGCTACACCCGGCAATACTTCGCTCTTAGCTCGGAGGGGGCAATGACTTGCCAGCGTGAGTGTTAGACACTAGATTCCCTCTAACCACCAGTCTCATACTTATAAGGTGTGTAGGTGGATTAAGGGGAAGGCTACTAATCCTAGCCCGGTAGTCCATGGTCATGTTGATTGTTTCTTAAGGATGATTTCATAATCAATCTCTTTATAGAACATACTTATTATTCTAGGCATCATGCCTTCCATTTAAAAATTCACTTTCTTGGATATTCAATAATTACTAGTATATTGATATTTCTCTTGGAATGCATATTTCATTAGATGTTTACTCTACTATTATTAACTTTTCCTAATATGAGATTATTAGAGCTTCCTAACATTCAATGGATTATCCACAACATTCATAACCTTATTGGAAGCATTTGATCTTATGGTCCTTATCCTTCCTAAACATTCATATACATTTAACTTATAGATCTGCCTTTATTGTACTATGATAAATCAATCATGAAATGCACTTAATACTGCTAATGCTGATCAATATGATGACACAGTCCTATATATACATGTTCTACTTCATGCAAATAATATGCATTTACATTATTAAAGTATATTCGATGCTTTGAAGACATCTTTAGTTATCATCAGAAATTAGCACCTATTTCATAAGCTGCAAAACATAATATATATCAATAGCATTTATTCATGGATTGGTGCATCGATGCATACCTTAATGGCAGTGTGATGGATTATCCTTGGTGGCTCTTTGCTGTAGTTTTGACAGTCCTGCTTCAGCAGGGAGTAGATATATTTTGTTATCAATAGAATATGTTTGGATATGCCTTGGCAGTCCTCCTTGGACGGTTTGCTAGCTTTGGTAAATATTCTTTGGTGTATAGGAGGTCAGAACTTTTTCACTGCCTGTAGCAGAGATCACAATTTCCTTCGATGCTCTTATGAAAGATATTAACTTCCTTCGATGATGATCTAAGAGATCTCAATTATGTTCGATGCTTGATTCCCTCTCCCATCGATTCTTTCTATCCTCTTTATAGTTGTTGGACCGGTGGTCCTCCAACCGTTGCTTCCTTTTAAGTGCCTTTACATAAGCGTTAGTATATGTTAACTATACTTTTATGTTATCTTTTGTTCATCGAAGATTGCTTGGAACGGCCGCTCCATATATGGAGATTTCGATGTCTATAATTTATTTAATATTTATATTGATGTAATTTTGTTTTATCCCTTATCGGGATTGTTGCCTTTATTAAGGCTTTCAATTTGGGATCCTTCTTACTTATAATATTAATTTATAATATTTATTATAATGACATTTAATTTATTATATATATTATTTAATTCATAGTATTTATATATATATATATATATATTTGATAATTATAATTTATTGTCATATAATAATAATATTTGGAATGAGATCGGTTTTATCACAATGTTTAAATCTTTAATTTAAACAATGCCTTAATATCGGGACATGACATTCTTGTTGTTCTCAGTCCTTTATATGGGCATTTTCCCACATTCCACTAATTTATGATCAGTTCCAGCCTTCTCCTTATGATCTTCATTCATGAAATCAATCGCATAGATCCTTCTAGAGGCTTCAGAGATACTTGAACCATTTTGCAGCCAAAACAAAGTCCCTTTTAACATAAATCGGCAATATGATCTACTATTCTTCTTGTGACTGTCCAACTGTAAAGTCTAGAAAAGAATTAGCTTTCACATAAACTTTGGATTCTTCCTTGGCTATCGTCATCTTTGTTAGCCTTTTAATTTGTCCCTTTCAGAACAAAACAAAATGTAACAGCATCTAAGGATGAAAGGGTAAGCTCCCTTGTAACAAAATAGAAATAACCTAGGACTATTACAACAATCTTTTGCTTTTAGTATGCAATACAAACAAACTTAAGTAAAACCTATCTTTTTGTTCTCGAGTATGAGCACAAAGATATTCAACACTTCCACACAAGACGAGATTTGATAATATTTATCCAACACAAACGACCTACTCTATTTGAAGCAAACACCCACTCACCTATTCTGGCTAAAAGCAGAGACCAGAAAAAGATGAGCACACACTAGAATTGGATTGAAAACAAACACACACGATTCTGCAAATAGAACAAAGCAAAATGCATACAAAGCTACATTCACCACTTCAATGAATACTGCAATACAAAGCCTGCAATATTCAATAATAGCTATTTGATTCACTAAATCAACACACAAGATAACACAAAGGCAGCTTGAACAATAATTCAGCAGCAGGCGGGCATAAAATTATTATTGACTAAAAATCTATGTGCATGAAGCATTTATTTATAATTGCTTACAGTATTTTGCATGCGATTTATTCCAGATAAATAAAAAGCACACCACTGGAGTTCCTATGCTAAAAATAGCTTTCTAGCAAACCAAGCGAGCCCTAAACACAAAATAGTCCGAAAATATATCATCTAAAATAAGAAATCTTCAGATACTGCACCTCTAAATAGATCATCTAGAAGATCATCTCAGAATAGCAGCAATAGCCATCCTCCACTAATAGCCATGGCTAAAAATAGCCAGTCTGATGCGTCGAACAGATCATCAGTAACTCTGATGTGCGCAAGTGACTTCCATGTTCTGAAAATGACAGGCCCTTGGAAGATGCTTGCAATCCTATTAACCGTTGACAGATCACCAGAAAATCTTGGTGACTTGAATCTGACTTCTTCTCGAAAGCCCCCTTATGAACCCTTGTTGTCTCTGAAAACATGCAAAAATTTATGCTTTGAAACTTGACTCCTTTAAAGATCACCTCATAAAATCCATCCTTAGCATGGTTGTTACCAAAAACTTGAGTACAAAACTTTAGGCGCCATTATCTAAGGCAATTCTGCAACTCCATATCTCGGAAGTCCTGAAAGATGGCCACCTTCATGCTGTCTTCGTTAATGAAAATCAGAAAGTCAAACCTTAGGCACTCTGAACTAAGAGCAGAAAGATCAACACTAGGCATCTTTACAAACTGCTGATTAATGTTCTTTCATGACTGGAAAATCTATGGTACCTGCTGTAGATGGAGGTCAAATAAGATTCAAAATTCAGAAAACTGCAATAAAGCTCACTGAAAACCTGCTGTAGATGTTTGACCTGAAAACCTGCTATTAACCCTTTTGCAAATCTTGTGAAAACCCTACAAGCTGCTTCCAACAATTAATAATAGCAATTGAGCTCCTTTCACAAGCTGCTGAATTTTTATTTTTGTGAAAAAAAGGGAGTGAATGGCTAAGTACACGCTAGGGTTATGAACACAATTTTATGATGTTTAAAACACTTTTTGCCCAATCTGCATTGTGGTGCACTCCTCATAACTTGCTTCTGCTTTTTGGCATTCTGAAAACTTGTCCATTTCCCATCATGAAGCACCTCTGGAATTGAATGCCCACGTTTTGAATTTTTTAATTTTTTAATCCAAACCTCTTTATTTTGTGTGCCCTAGGGTATTTTGGACACTTTAGTTTTCTTTAGATTTTTGGACGAGACTGATTATTGTTGAAAATGTTGTCATTGATGTCAAAGAACAAAATCACTGCCACCACATTACTGCTATCAAAGAAGGAAATCGTATGTAGTGATGAGAAATTGTTAAGGCCAAATGCCACTAAATCGCACCATTCCAATGCATATGACAGCGCTGGATCTATTTCATAAATGGGCCGACCCATGAAGCATTCTTTAATTATAATTCCTATGCAAAAGCTGGCGGACTATGTGAGAAGCATTTTATATTTTTATTTTTATTTTTTGCTGGCCGACCCATGATTAGCACCACCTTTGGAAGGAGACATCTCCCTTGGAGAAGTCGTCTCCCTTGGGAGAAATTGCATCCTCTCAATGAAGAGGCAAGAAGGTGACTGGTATAAAAGAAGATGGAATAGAAAAGTTGAAAGATATGCAAGCAATAAAATGTAATATCAATCCTATATCAGCAGATTTGTGAAGGAGAGTGTATGTATGAAAATATGATATCATTCTAGATCCAAGCAGATTTCTAAAGAAGGAGAATACAAGTGTGAAAAACACTGCATCATTTACAAGGACATTTTATGAAGGAGATTCAAATGATCATCATTCATTGAAGAAGCAATACTCAAGAAGGCGAAAACTTTGTTCATTTGGAGGTTGGTGCCTCCTAAAAGAAGGGATTGGTGTCTCTTGCTAAGTTGGTGCTAAGCAGTTGTTGTCTCCAGTAAGTTGGTGCCTACAAATTGCTTAGCAGTGGGGATTGGTGTGTCCAGTGGGTTGGTGCCTACAAATATTTTAAGAGAATTTTATTTTTCATGGCTGGATTTGGACAGTAGATCCAAGCAGTCTTTCCTTGTGGTTTTCTCCCGAAAGGGTTTCCACGTAAATCTTGTGTCTCTTAATTGTTAGATCTTGCTCAATAGTTTTTTCGGAACTTCTGATGTTTTTTAAAATTCTGTTCCAATCACCTTCAGGCATGCACTCAGCAATTTTTTGGGAACTTCTGATGTTTTTTAAATTCTGTTGCAATCACCTTCAGGCACGCGCCTCTGCAACAAACAGAGAATTGTTTTTACCTCGACAAATTTTGCCCATTTAGGGTTAGGATGCACACTCAGCAGCAGATCTCCATTTTTTTAGTTTTTTTATTTCCTTTAAACTCTGTCCAAAACCCTCATGAGCACATGCTAGGATTTTATTGGACAATTTAGTATTTTCAAACTTTTTGGGCAAATGGGGTTATGACGTGCACTGCTAGACCAAATGGCCATTTTTCTGTAACCTCAATTTTTGGACAATCTGTCTGCTGGTGCACGCTTCTGATCTGCCTGTCCATTTTCTGATTTTTTGTTCAAACTTGACCAATCCCTGTCTAAGTGTGTGCTATGGTTTTACGCGATCATTTTGTAATCAAAACATTTTGATCTTCCTTCACTGCAGCACACCTGCGATCTTACTGGGACTTCTGCCGATTTTTACAGCCCTTTGACAGTTGTTTGCAATGGCGCATGCCAAGGGTATAGATGGCTCTTTTTCAAAACCTCAAACTTTGGCCCCACCTTCAGCTGTTGGCATGCACTGTTGACTTGAATGGTCATATTTGATTTTTTTAAACTTCTATTCCATTATCCTTGTCCTGAATTCTCAGCAACCTCTGAATTGACATGAAATCAGGGACAAAATAAGCAGGCCTTTGTGCAATACACCCAACTGCTAGCGTTTCCAACAGCTCTGCCTACCCTCAACATAAGTCATTGGTGAATTACAAACTACATCTACAAGAGAAGTCGTCAATTTTCTTACAGGCATGTCCTTGAAACCTAAAACATTCTCAATCATATCCTGTTATTTTTCTTCAATTGCCCACTCAGCTCTGCACCTCTCAACATTAGTTTGAACTCATCTTTAGTGACAAGGGGTTCACACAAAATGTGTCACTTCTGTTGCATTATGAACGGCTATGCTTGTAGGGGTAATTTCAGTAAGCACTAAAATAACTACCTACTCTCATGGCTCCAATTGCTGCACTGATTCCACTCTATGGAAAACAACAATGTTTTGACTCGGAAAATGACTCTATATGAAGAATTTTGCAAGGGTGAAACAGTATTGTATGAGGTAGTTCCTACTGTAAGACAACTCCTCACAACCTTCAAATAAGCCTCTGCTGGTTGAATGTTGACCTTAAGAGTTGCAGGCTCAAGACCTTGGCAACCCCCTCCTAGAATCTTTTATACTCTGTCATTAAACATTACAACAACACATACAGGGAAAATGAAAGTACCGTGCCTTCACAGAATTTCTTGAGTACTAAGTTGTGACACCTTGTTTCTTCAGATTTTTGAGATCCAAGAATTAATCTTCTTGGGGGTATGACTCAAATTTATGGTAAAACGCTGTACCAATTGGTCCCAAAGAGTTATCTCTAGCCGATCCTCCTCGTCCCAACCTTGTCCTATTATTTGGCATCAATCAAAGGCTGACTGTTTGATGTGTGAAGTGAAAAAATGAATCTCTTAATAATCCCTCATAGAATGAACTTTTTAAGTGAATAAAAATGTATTAACTTGCCTATCCAAGTTCTGGATTTGATGTCTTTGATGAACCCATCAAACGTCAGAATATGAACATGGTCATGACTCGTGACAACTATCCTCTCATCTCCAATTTAGAGGCCCATAATGACCACCTTCTCCACCAATGCCAATTCTGTAACCTCCCATAGCCACAATCAATAAACATGAGGTTTGGCACATTGTTCATTAGTGTCTGTTATCCTGTCCTAGGGTCTGCCCCTTACTGCTTCCTCCACATAGAATGCAATTTCTAATTTCCTGCTGCCATGAGGGTTTGTATATTAAGCCATTGGTGGTCTGTCCATGACATTCAAAAAGCATCCTGATGCCACTTTTACAAGTACCCAAAAACTTGCTACAACTAATGTAAACCCTAGGGAATAAACCATAGGTCAGAAAAAGAGAAAAATCTAAATGAATTATTATATGGGGGGCACATCCCCTAAGGAATTCCAGTTGTTCCCATTCCTGGTATGTTTCGAGGATGCAGGGATGGCTAGGAAATGTCCCCAGGGCTGTCCCCTATCTGGGAAAACATAGGGGGCGCCCTAGAACTTCTGAAAATCAGCAGGGGGCAACCAGGGGATGCCCAGACATTCCCCCAACCATCCTGGGAACACAGAGCCATCCCCTATGGCCCCAGCAGTAAAAAAAAAAACAGTAAATAAAAAATCAAAAATAATAATAGTATGTCATGTCCCCTTTTTTTTAATTAAAAATTAATAAAATTGGGCCCAAACACTTTATATTATTATAGGTCCTATGTAATAAAAAAGTGTTTTGACACTTTATGCAAATAAATTCTAAAAGGGGACCTATGGATGTAATTCAAAAAGTGTTTTAATATTTGGAGGGCAAAATAAAATAAATAGAGGGGCCGAAAGAGGCAACTATAAATAAAGGACAAAGGCATCAAGTAAATCATGCAATTCGTCATTTTCAATTGTTCCTTCCAATTTGGAGTTTTCTTAGCATTCAAGGACGGAAACCCTTGGTGCAAGCAATCAGAAGACGAAAACCCTTTGATTTTCCATCACAAGCTTGAGGACGAAAACCCTCTCGCTCTTCAGAGGCAATTCCACCCAGGGATAGCACTTGTGCTGTCACGATTTGGATTTGCAAGCAAATTTTTTTATCAGTAATATTGATGAAGGATGCAGATTTCAATTAAGGTTTGGTTGAGTCCCAGATCTTCAACTTGTACTTGGACGGTTGAAGAATTTAATGAGATATTTGTTCTATTCACTAGTCTGAGCATTGTTGCATATTCAGTATATTGTATGATTCCATTTCATATTTAGCTTTGGAGTAATATGAATTTTGTTCTAGACCCCAGGGTGTAGACCAGTTGGTCGAGCCATTGAAAGACACGGACGATCAACGCAGGTTCGAGCCTCGTCTAGTACCCAATCTGGTTTAACCAGTCACATCCAGGGTGGGTCCCCTGCGGGTTAGCGCATGGCCATAGGAGGATTAGTCTCGCCCGCTATCGGAAACTTAAGCAAAGCCTGGCCGGTTGCGGCGACACCTCCTGCCAGTAACAAACAAAAAAAATATATATGGATTTTGTTCTGTGTATGGCGCTGCTAGCAATCTATAGTCGAGTTGAATCTTTGGCATAGCTTAAATGTATCGCAGCCTGAGTATTGTTGGTATTGTATGATGATTATTCTGTTTGCTTTTTTCAATACTTCCAATTGCTAAGAACCATGGAACACTTTAATGCATGTTTGGATGGTGACTTAGTAATTCGCTGAGTATGTATTGACCATTCCATGTTTGCAAGGATCCACGCTGGTGTTTGATATATCCGAATCTATTGTTAAGTCCAAGTCCACGTTAATATTTTGATTGCTGAGTCTCCAGAGGTCGTATCTGCAGGGTTTGTTAACTACCATATATTATGTATTCTGTCAGCCACTCGGATTGAAGCGTGAGTTTAACCTTGCCGCGATTTTGGTTGTGGAATATATACATGTGTGGAGGATTTTGCCGTAGAAATCATCAAGGAACTGTAAGAATCCTCAAGCGGCATTATTGCTGAGTAATCGTTGGTGGGCCCAAGCACACCAATAGCTAATCACACAAGAATCACACATTAAAGAAGACTGCGATTGGTGCTATTGATAAGGAATTGCATATAATTGTTGTGGTAGTTAGTTGGAATTGTGATAAGTCGAATCATTTTGAGTGAAAGGTGGGGCCCCCTTTCTGCCAAATTTGTCTCTGTCTGTTGGATATATATAGATATAAAAGAACTGATTTAATTTCATTTCTGCTGCTCACCAATCAGTGCTATTGGGATTTGGCATCATTTGTATAAGCAAACTGGATAATATGAGTTTGATGAATTAAGACTGATATGGTTATTATTGAAAGTTAGAATTGATGATTGATTTCATTGGTTGAAATCTAGGTAGCCTTATTTCACACTTGCAGTTAGTATAATAAGAAAATTAAATAAAACTGGTCAATTTCTTATAAATATCCGATTGATGACTGTTGATGTGTTTTTTATGCACATGCAAACTCAGAATAAAATACCAAGTATTCTATCCTCTCTTGAACAAAGTCTCTCAAAGGCTAAACAATGTGATCCAATGAGACAACTCCAAGGTTCCAGATCTCAGGTCTTGACTTGCAATGGATAGACTCAGTAGTTGATGTGATAATGCTGGTAATCACAAAGGGACTTACGCTAAATATACTCCTTACTCCACTCAAATATGTTACTTCCTTCTTATGAAATGGAACTTCTTCTAACCAACTATGAAAAGAAAAGGCAAAAGATAAGGGTTTAGAAAACTATTCTAAGGACAATGAGATAATGAAATATGCCAAGATAGACAAACTCCTCATGAAACCAGACTTCGCTTCGCCATGAGAACCAACAACTACACAAAGCCGATGCAATCTTCTAAGGAAACTCAAGGATTTTCATGTTGCGAATCTCCATCCAAACACCCACTGCTAGCGCAGCTTGAATGAGCATCCACAACTGAACTAAAACAAATGTGGTTCAGGCTAACAAATGTGGTTCAGGCTAACTTTGCAAAATGACTTATCAGCGACAAATCATAAAAAGTATGAACCATTCAAGGAATTCATCAATTATCTCCACATATAAACATTACATCAATGAACTTCTAATCTAATTCTACTCTACTTGGAAACATCTTCTCTATCATATTTGAGAATTGGAAACCATGCTAACATTCCATCACCACACAAATCATCATGAGAACCAACAATGAGCTTGTATTGATTTTGGAAATGTATTTTTTTTACAACAATTTCATATCTCCTCTTAATGATTTTGAAGAGTCTCCTCTACTCTACTTCTACTTTAACAACATCTACTCCTACTCTTCTAATTCCTCTCTACATACAAATGAGAGAAATGGACCTTATATAGGCTCCAAAATTACATGAATGGCCAAGATTGATTTGAGAATCAATGGCCCAGATTGAGACAACAAAGCAGTTTGTTACAAAAATTACTATTTTTAGAACATTGAATGCAAATGGATGATGTGGTAGACTGTGATTGGCTTGATGTTGTGCACATGCCACCTCAGCATCGAACAAACTGGTTTGATTTTCTTTGTGTTCATATTGCTCGGAATACTTTCCCAAATCGTTTCATCTTTTGTAGTAGTCTTTGAGTCTTCGAATTTTCACCTTTGGAACTTAACCTCTTTGAACTTGCGACTTGGGAATTTTGAATTTTTTCATGTTGTCCTTCATGCAATTGTACTTTTGAATGTAATTCATGGATCGCTTGATGAACTTGCTCATTTCTCTTCTCATGTTGTACTTGTGCAGGATGTCTTCATTTTGGCTCGTTGACAGTACCATGAACGTGACCTTGTGGAATAGATTAGTGCGTGATGAAGGTCCTTCCTCTTTCTGCTTGATCTTGATGTAGACATTCCTCCGTGTGTTGCAATGAAGTGCTTGGATCTTGAACATTTGGAATGAGATTTCCTCCAATTGGAACAACTTCAGTGACCTCTAGCAATACTTCTTTCATCCCTTGGACTCTCTTTGTGCAAGCTTCTGTCTCCCGAATTCTCCATCACAATGCAAGGATGCTCCAAATCAGCACCAATCTGCAAATACCAGCATTTGAATTAATGTTTGAAATAATAATTTCAACTTGCATATATATATCACCTCAAACCTAACTCGCTAAGTCAGCTTCCTTGTGGTTTTCCATGATTTATCAAATACTAAAAACTTGTTCTTTATCTCCTTTAAGGCTGACTTGCCTTCAATCCAAGCACAGATTTGAAATGCCTATGTTTTGAGCGCTATTTTGAAGGTTGTATGTATTGGGCGCAAATTTGGAGGTATCATGTATGAGCGTAGATTTGATATATGCTTGCATTGGCGCAGATTCCACACTTATCTGAATTGAATTTTGGAATGCAAAGTGGTTCAAAATGGGCGCTAGAGGTGAATGGGGCTGATTTATCCTGAGTGTGTAATGTATTCAAGATTTCATAATGCAAACCCTGCCTTGAAGTGCACCTAGGAGAAAAAAAACACAGATTTCGTGCTAGTATGTATGAAGCCCCTTATGCAGGAGAGGCTGGAAAGTGTGCCTAGAGGTTTGATCTTCATCACTCATGTATGGAGCACAAATTCGGAGTATGCATGTATTGAGACTAAGCATTGTCTACAAAGCAGCATCGAAAGTGCGCCCAAAGGAGGATGAAGTGAAGCGCTGATTTGAGGGGGTCATGTATAATGACATGTGAAGTCTGGTTAAAAGTCCGCCAAAGGAATGAGCGGAGGTTTTTATCAGTCATGTATAAACTTTCAATGCAGACCTCCTCTCCAAGTCCGCCTAGAGGAAAAGCGGAGTTTTTGCATGCATATGTATAATTTTGAAATTCCACTTATGCAAAGTAACCATGAATGTGCGCTTTTTGAATTTTATGAATGCAAAGTCTTGAGCGGACTTTTTAAACCTTAATGCATAAGTTGGAAAATGCGGAATGCAAAATTGAAATGGATATGCGCTAAGGAAGCTAGCGGGCATTTGGATATGCGATGTATAATTTGACATTTCATGTCGATGCAAAGTATTATCGGATGTGCGCTTAGATGAGCTTACAGGACCCACGTGCAAGTTAAGAAGAATGCAAATATGGACAATCCATAGAAGTGCGCTTAGAAAATTATAAGCGGAGATAGATTTGGAAACTTTATTGCAAGGTGGGTGGAGTCTTATGCAAAATCCATCGAATGTCTTATGCATGAATTTGAAATCTTATTCAATCACTTTTCTGCGCTTAGCCTTAAAATTTTGGGCTACCACATATGCATAATGTTCAACACTTATACTTTGTAAACTCCTTATGTGCACCCATCACCATCCTCTTCAAACGCTTAATAATAAACAAGAAAAACTTTGGCGCTCGACACATTGTAAAGGGACAACCAATGAACGCCCAAGCCGAAACCTTAGAACGTGATGTTGAGATTTCGCACTATGCAGAATGATTATAAACTCACACCTAGAGTAAACTTTTGGGACCGATATGCAAGTTAGAAGGATACAAAATGTAAAGTGAAGTCATAAGTGCACCAAGGAAAATAAACGAAAACTTTGGACCATTGAGCACGGATTCACATTGCAAGGTGAGCGCAGTGTTTGTCTAAGTGGCATTTCATTACGTACTGTTTAAAAATGCAAATGTAAACCCGCATTCGAGATGCGCTTGGTGTTGATTTTGGACTTGCATGCGTAGGTTCGAGCTTTACGACAAACTTCACATTTAACCCATGCCTTAGACAATTTTTGAATTTCCTTCAAATTTGGGAACGAGAATGCTCTGTTTGACTTTTACAACGACCGACTTCTAAAGCATTCGATGAATAAGACCATTGCCAAAACAATGCAACCTCAAGCCAAAACGAACAAACCAAAAAGAGGGGGTCCCCGTCTGTGATGGGGCGATGTTGTGAATAGGTCACAACAGGGACATCTCATAGTATTTGTAGAGGTTGACTGAATGTTAAAATAAAACATAATTTTCTAATTTTTACTTCTCTTTTTCAACTATTTTACTCTTACTGCACTACAAAGCATTTCTTGTCGCAGTAGCAATTAAAGTTTCCAAGGAAATCACTAGACAATCTGGCAATTTTCTTAAGACTTAATCAGAACAGAATATGGAGCAGGGCTAATTCCTGTTACAATAGTGAAACTACATCTAATTCTTTGTGATATGGGATTTCTGCTGATGATAATTGTATGAGTTTCATAACATTAAAGTATATGTTCTATCATTATAAGGTTTAATACTCTAAATGAATTAAAGCAAATTGCATCAAAAGTTAGTGACCTAATTGAATATGTTAATGATACAGCTCTGAAGTCTTTCTGCTCGTTCACATCAATGGAAGAAAATCTGAAAAACGTATGAACTTCAGCAACTAACAATTGAAATATAGACAAAGAAGTCCACTGAAGTCTGAAACAAATAAGAATTGACCAAATATGCAAGTGGATATATTTGTATCAGAATATAACAATTTTAGGTACAATAGTACAAGTCCCAGAAATGCCATATCCGGGAAATTACTAGCTATTTATTTGGAAGAGTCTATTTATTTCTACAAATACTAATTTCTACAGAGCCTGGTTGCAGACCAATTTTTTGGGATAAGGAGCTTCAGTGGAATCTTCTCCTATTAGATTGATTTTTAGGCTGGAAATGCCACTTTTCCGAGCATTCCAGCAGTTAAATATCAAAATAAGTAACATGTATGTAGTAGCTAGAATTCTAAAACCTACTGCCACGTAGCCAATGCTACATATCCCACAAGGGGAAACCCCAAAGATGTACAAACTAGCTTAGTCAAGAACCATCTGTTCCTTTGCATAACTTGCATCCAAAACCTTTCAAAAAAAATCTTAATACTTGATAGGGGCACTGCTAACAAGAAAAATTGTAATTGCCCTGGGAAAAATCATCAATGTCAATATGTAATACAGCAGTGCGCTGGGGACCTGCTTCTCCTCCTTTAATCTAAACCTCACACTCACAATACAATCTTTATTGCAATGTTACATAGATAAATGCTTAATTTTTACATGCCATACATGATACAAATGATGGTCGAAACAACAAATACCTATACTCCTTGTAAAATAGTTGCTGCCTCTAAAACAGCAATTTGACACCACAGCCATCTTTTCCTCCATGGTCATAATCAAAAGATCCTTCAAAACCATGTAAGTTGTTCTACATGCTGATATATGAGGACTCATCTCCTAAGGAATTTTTATATATTATGCACACTAACAATGAAAGCAATGAAATTTTGTTAATTTGTGTGGAGACTTTCATGTGAATTGTCAATATAGCTCTAATGTTATGTAATATGGTTGTATAATGCATATGATGAATGCCTTATTTATGGATAACTGAAATTTCCTATATTTTTAAAATTTTCCCCTTTTTTTCATTGCTCTCCCCAAAAAAGGGCCTCCTATCACCTATCGTCCCGGAAATGCGCCCTGCCATCCCCTACCATCCCCATCCCAGAAACTCTGTGGAACATAGATAGAAACTGAAAATAATCTAAATGACAAATGCTTGTAAATAATTTTAAAATTCTCAAATAACCATTGTAAACCCTAGATCCAAAACCAATAAATCTAAACTCAAAGACTGAAATTTTTGGAATTTTTGCAATGCTTTTTTTCATTTTTTTTAAAGTACTGGGAAAGCAGAATGAACACTCTACTTTAAAGAGGTAAAACGAGCACAAAACTGCAGTGCCATTCAAATATCACTACCACATAGCAAATAGAATGGAGAGAACTTCAGTAAGATGTAATGTGGCCAACTCAGGCCCAAGATATCTCCAAGTGCAATACAGTTGTTGTCCTTGGCCAAGACTCTGTCTTGTGCACAGAACTGCTTTCAAAGCATAAAACCCACTTGTAAGACCTAGGGACCTACTAGAAATTAATTTACTTCTAGAACTTGTTCCGTTTGAGCATATGGAATAATTACTATGTTGCCAGTTTGGCTTCTGGTTCAGTAGTTCTGGTTTTGGTACAGCTGGGTTCAGCTGTGATATATATATTTAAAAAAATTAAATCACTTCTAGAACGCGTTACCTTTGAGCATGTGGAATAATTACTATGTTGCCAGTTTGGGTTCAGCTTGCCCTTTTTTTCCCAGCTTTGGTACAGCTGGATATATATATATATATATATAATTAAATTACTTCTAGAACATGTTCCCTTTGAGCATGTGGAATAATTACTATGTTGCCAGCTTGAGTTCAGCTTGCCCTTTTCTTCCCCGCTTTGTTACATATACATACATACATATATATATATATATATATATATATATATATATATAATTAAATTACTTCTAGAACATGTTCCCTTTGAGCATGTGGAATAATTACTATGTTGCCAGTTTGGGTTCAGCTTGCCCTTCTCTTCCCCGCTATGTTACATATACATACATATATATATGTATGTATGTATATATGTATATATATATACACATATACATAGACATACATATACATAGACATACATATACATATACATACATATATGTATATATATATATATATATATATCGAAAAAATTGCACTTTTATTCCCGAACATGTTGTTGCTGCCACTTTTACTTTTTCACAACTTAACAATCACAACAATATCAATCACACAAGATCTATCAATGATGCACCACAAGAAGAACACAAGATTGACGTGGAAACCCTTATGGGAGAAAGCCACAGCAAAATATTGCTTATATATAAATCTCTTTTACAAGATTCGTAGGCACCAACCTACAGGAGACACCAAACCCCTCTTATATGATTTGTGAGCACCAACCCACTGGAGACACCAATCCCCACTTGTAGATTTTGTGAGCACCAATCCGCAACTGAGCACCAACCCAGTAAGAGACCAATCTCTCATTAAGGCACCAACCTTCTACGGACCTTGATCACTATCTTCTACAAATCTGATCGCAACTCACACAATATCTTTTCTTCCAAATTTGATCTAAACCACACTATGTTCTTCCTTTCAAATCTGATCCAAAATATGCACAACCTCTTTCCTCAAATCTGATTACACTTCTGCTTACTCTCTTCCTTCAAATCTGATCCAAACTACGTACCACTTCTTCACACAAAACTGGTCATAATCATAGCATCAATTCTTCACAACTTTCTGCCTTGAGATCTGCCCAAACTTGTCTTCTATCTCTGCTCAAACTCTTCCTTTATCTCTGCTAGATCTCCTTCTTGTATATCAGCATATTCTTCTCACAAACCTGCCATAAACTCTTCTCTTAAATCTGCATTACCTTCTCCTTTATCTCTGCACAATCTTCCTTCTCACTCTAGCTTTTCTTTTATCCCAGCAAGGTCTTCTTCTTTTTTCTTCACATGTAGATCTGAGTATATTACCTTTGACATTCACTTTGTTCTCTACACTCTATCACACATATATCTTCTTAATATAAATCAGATTTGCACTTCATAGTGCTGCTCCTTCTCTTCCTTATTACTCAGAAATATATCTCTTGTTTTCTTCACATCAAACACATTCCTATCATTTACCTCTTATACCTTTCCAATAGATGTATCCTTTTATAAAGACATGACTTATTGTTAAGGACTAATTGCTGTCTTATACTCTGCTTGATTGCTATCTTTAACTCTTCTTGATCGCTGCTTTCCTTCATCATATATATAACTAATCCATCGCTGCCCTTCTTTTAATGTTAGTGTCCCTTCATTAAGATATTCGCACCTTTTCATATGATCACTCCTCTTAATGCATCGTTGTCCATTAGTAAAGGTAATCGTTGGCTTTCTAAATGTTAATCACTGCTCATTAACCTTTTTGTGAAAATGCTGCCACCCTATCATTATTTGCTACGTATTCTTTATCCTTTCAAATTAACTTGGTTAATATATATGAAAACCTTTGTCTAGGTCAGCCCATTATAAACATTGATTTAAATTTGATTTCTATTTAAAGGTGGCGCCAAAACAATGAAGGTCGGTAGTCTTTGATTTAATATATATATATCGCTGATTCTCCTTTATATCAATCGCACCTCACATCCTCTTTAATCAGCGCTAATCTTATGATTGGTCAGCTTGTATTAAATCATCTCTTCTTTTATTTTATTTGAGTCAGCCACCTTTATGATTTCTCAACCTCGTATACTATTGTCTTAAGAACATTTCATGGAGGAAGTTTGCCTTATTTAAAACCGCACCTCTCCATATTACTTTCTATCTCTTGTCTTTTATGAATAAGACTTTTGTCTTATTATGTAGGCTCTTCATACATGGGGTCGGCCCTATTGAATAAACTTGTTTATTCAAATTTTAAACTTTAACGAAGTCAGTCACATAACAATCTCCATGAATGCCAATTAGAATAAGTCGGCCTCATATAGTCTTTTAGTCAGCTAATGTTTAAATCTTTAATTTAAACATTATCTTCTCTATCCATCTCTTTGACATCGATGACAACGACCTTGCCAACCCGTTCTTCATAAAGATGTTCTTGCTTCCATCAACCAAGATTCTCCAAGGCCTCTTGTTCAAGCGTTTCCTTCAACATTCTTTCATATGCCTTTGACATCAATGACTTTGTCAATAGCTCTGTGTCTTGCATTCAATCATATTGCTATGTTGACATCAATGACAACCATTTCTTATACTCTCGTTTGTTCATTCATGATAACAACCATGACTACCTTCTTGACATCAATGACAACATGTCTAATAATCTCCCCTATTGTCATTGATGGCAACACAAATATAATCCTCTCTTTTTGCATTGCTCCCCCTTACTCTATCTTTCCCCCTTTGACATCAATGGCAAAGGGACACATAGTATACCTCTTTTCTTCGTGATATGTTTCTCTCTTTTCTGTGATCCTCCCTCAGTCTGTAAGGCTTCCCCTTTGTCTTTATGTCACTTAGATAATATGCTTCCTCTATACCGGTTTGACATCAGGAACTTGCTTTGTTATCCATCATTCACTATGCATCTTACAAGATGGCTTCACCTCTTCACAAAGAATCTCCCTTGATCAATGACAATGGAATGTTCAATATATCTTAGCTGATCTATCTTGAATTGTCTTCTCCATGGAGCTAAAAGATAGTGCAATGGTTAGCTCCCCTTGAACTCGTGCTTCTTCTTATGAGCTTAGTGATACCTCTCATGAGGTGCATTTTGCATAAGCATAGATTCTTGCTTCTTCTCATTATTTTGCTCTTGTTTCCTTCTCCATACTTTTATAGACTTTCCCTCTTGTTTGGTTATGGTATCCTCCATCTTCTGCTGTCTAGATGGTTTGACAAAGCCATATCTGCACAATTTTGCTTTATGCCCATAGTTGTTGCAATTGTAGCATATGACATTATAATCTACCAAAGGTGCAAAGGAGTTATAGTTCCTTCTTGAGAACCCATAAGAACTCCTATTCTTGTTCCAACCAACATGTCTCGCTTGAGTTCTACAATCTCTTGCTTTGTGACCAAAGTTGTTGCATTTAAAACATATGATATTGTTCTTTCTATTTGGCAACCCTCTATTCTTGGTCCAATCAAAGTTTCTTGCATGTTTCCAACAATCCATTGCTTTATGTCCAAAGTTATTACAAGAATGACAATAACCATAAAAAGAATGATATAACCTTTCCATGTGTGCTTCCTTCTTGCTGATTTCAATTTTTATTGGACTTTGAAGAACATTGGCATAACCCTTTGATTTATCTTCATTTGATGATTGTGATGTTTTTGAACTTTGACCTTCTTCATAGCCAAGACCACTTTTATCAAAAACTTGCCTTTGAGAATTGAGAATGTTATCCAATATCCTCTTACTTTTCTCATTTTTCAAGTTCCTGTTATTTGCTTTTTCCAATTCCTTTCTTAAGAAGACAATTTCGGATTCTAACCTTTCACAAATCTTTTCCTTTTCCTTTAGCTGAATTCTTATCTTCTTATCAGACCTTGTTCCTTCTTCGATTTGAATTTTCAGATCTATAATCATCTTCTTTGATTCTTCAAGATCATGCGACAGTTTTACTCTAAATTCACTATCATCTTGAATTTGCGCCTTTTGGTTCCGATTCTCTTTCCTAAGTTTCCTAATTTCACTTAGGGCGGAAATCAATTCTGCTTCCAGATCAACCACTCCTCCTTCATCATCTTCTTCCTTTTTACTCACAAAGTTGTCTCCATCTGACACGACATCATTGCAAGTTTCTATTTCCATGTTTGTTCTATTTGTCATCTCATCACCTTTGCTTGCATCTCTATCATCACTTGAATTTGGTGTTGTTGGTGCTTGTTGACCCATGGTTTGCTGGGTATTTCTTTTTACCTTATTTCCTTTTCTTTTTGCCATATGTGCTCTTATGGTCTACCTTCAAGTGGTTAAGCTTTTCGAAGGAACCCGCTCTGATACCAATTGAGGAACACCCAATTATACCGAGACGGGGGAGGGGGGTGAATCAATATAATACAAACTTTTACTTTTCACAACTTATCACAACAATATCAATCACACAAGATCTATCAATGATGCACCACAAGAACACAAGATTTACGTCGAAACCCTTACAGAAGAAAACCACGGCAAAATATTGCTTATATATAATTCTCTTTTACAAGATGTAATGTCCCCTTTCTCTAGACACAATTAGTTTAGTATGGAGTTCCCGTAGACTAACTAGCCTAGTTAGGGAACCATTGTTGGCAGTGACTTGGATGGGTTGGTCAATTTTTGAGTGGATGTTGGCTTGGTTCCAGTATGATCTTCAGTTGGCATTTTCTGGGGTGGTTTTGAATGCTTGGGCCCGGACTTGTTATTTTTGGCAAATTAGGGTTTTTGTCTGTTTCAGGATTTCAGTGTTGGAGATGATGCATCTTGGCGAGACCTTTCCAACGGTCTATAGATCATTGGTTTCCGAGTTCATTTGGGGCCTCCATTTTAAAGTTCATAAATTATTAATATTATTTTAATATTGGACTTTGGGTTATAATGGCTAAGTGCCAAAAAATGAAATATTATTAAAAGTCACTTAAGTCATGGAGTTGGGCGCCCACCTTGGGAAATATTAGAAAGTGATTTTAAATAAATTATTCCCTCCAAAAGTTAATCGACCCTCTTGAGGAAATGTAAGAAGGGAAAAGGCAATTCATTTTGGCATGTTGGATTATTTCATTTGCGTTGGCTTTTTTCTCTGGAAAGAGTTTTGAGGGTTTTGGAGAGATTCAAAACCTAGGCTGTTAGGAACGAAAACTTCAATCAGTAACAACATTCCGCAGGTGTGAAAGACCATCCAAGGGTGCTCGAAAAGCAAATACACTTAGTGTTTGCATTGTGCTTCATTGATAGGGGTTGGAGAAGTTTCGAGGGAGATATCAAATAAATCTTATGCAGATGATGTGTACAGACTGAGGATTAATGGAATAGTTACAAATCTGATCCAGTTTGTAGTGAGTTTTGGGACTGCACATTTGTTCTTTGTTGGTAGTACCAGCACACAAGTTGCCCGTACCTTCTCATGTGCTGATCATTGGGTTTTGTGATGCATAAATCTACTTGCTTGGAGGCGTTTCATGGTGAAACTATTGTAGTTGAGGTTAAAGACTCGATTCAGTGCTGAAATCAGATTTCTGGGTATAGCTACCATCGCTCTTGTTGGCCGTACAGTCTTCATATGGGCGTGGGACCTTGCTGGAGTGGAACAGCCCTTATTTGTGGCCACTAACTCACTCATTTGGAGCGCCTAGGGTTGTAAAAGCCTTTGCTACTGTTCATGGTAAAAGGACATCCATTTTGGGGTGATTCAGAGGTGATTTGTGACACCCATATTGTTGGTTCATACACAGCAAATGTACAAAGTTGAGAATCTTGAAATGGGTATGCATCTATAATTCATTCTGGGTGATTTCTAGAAATGGGTTGTTGTTATTTTGCTCATATTCATTATAGTTTTTCTCGGTTTCACTGTATGCCTCATATTTCTATATCATATTGAAAAAGCAAATAATGCAAAACGAAAAAACCCCTTCTGCAACTTCTGTCTAGTTCTGAAAGACCACAAAAAGTAATAAAAATAACATAATCTAAATAATCTAAAAGAGCAAACAGGGGTGGCATATTACACAAGATTCGTAGGCACCAACCTATAGGAGACACCAATCCCCTCTTATGTGATTTGTGAGCACCAACCCACTAGAGACACCAATCCCCACTTGTAGATTTCATGAGCACCAACCCAGTAAGAGACACCAATCTCTCGTTAAGGCACCAACCTTCTACGGATCTTGATCACTATCTTCTACAAATCTGATCACAACTCACACAAAATCTTTTCTTCCAAATCTGATCTGAATAACACTATGTTCTTCCTTTCAAATCTGATCCAAAATATGCACAACCTCTTTTCTCAAATCTGATTACACTTATGCTTACTCTCTTCCTTCAAATCTGATCCAAACTATGTACCACTTCTTCACACAAAAACTGGTCATAATCATAGCATCAATTCTTCACAACTTTCTGCCTTGAGATCTGCCCAAACTTGTCTTCTATCTCTGCTCAAACTCTTCCTTTGTCTCTGCTAGTTCTTCTTCTTTTATATCAGCATATTCTTCTCACAAACCTGCCATAAACTCTTCTCTTAAATCTGCATTACCTTCTCCTTTATCTCTGCACAATCTTCCTTCTCACTCTAGCTTTTCTTTTATCCCAGCAAGGTCTTCTTCTTTTATCTTCACATGTAAGATCTGAGTATGTTACCTTTGACATTCTCTTTGTTCTCTACACTCTATCACACATATATCTTCTTAATATAAATCAGATTTGCACTTCATACTGCTGCTCCTTCTCTTTCTTATTACTCAGAATTATATCTCTTGTTTTCTTCACATCAAACACATTCCTATCATTTACCTCTTATACCTTTCCAATTGATGTATCCTTTTATACAGACATGACGTATTGTTAAGGACTAATTGCTGTCATATACTCTCCTTGATTGCTATCTTTAACTCTTCTTGATCGCTGCTTTTCTTCATCATATATATAACTAATCCATAGCTGCCCTTCTTTTAATGTTGATGTCCCTTCATTAAGATATTCACACCTTTTCATATGATCACTCCTCTTAATGCATCGTTGTCCATTAGTAAAGGCATGGTTGGAAAACTCGACTCGCCAAAAAACTCGCCAAGCCCAAAATTGATGAGTCAAAAAAAAATCGTCAAAAACTCGGCAAAAAACTCGAGAACTTAAAAAATTGCTTAAATTTCATTAGAAACACATTTTTTTGCAAAATTCTATGACAAGATGAATCCATTGAGTCCATAAATGAGTACAAAAGTGTTTTCTATTAAATTTGATTGACTTTAATGCAAATTGATTACAAAATCGCATTCTCATGCGGAATCTTGATGGCTGAAAGCCTGATAGTCTGATACAAATTACAATAGATAGCTGAAAATGAAAATAGTAAATCTAGAAGTAAATACTAAATACAACATTTTACACCTTCCTCTTCCCTAATTTAGTCAAAGCTAGGGAAGAGGTAGATGCTCTAGTCCTGTGAGTACACGGTGCCGGTGGCTCCTCGGTTGGCATGGAATGTTGTGGCTGAGGCTCGACCACCCTCCTAGAAATAGTTGGCTCTAGCAATGACTCCCCCTTATCCTCATGAATGTCCTCCAACCCTACATCTTTTGTTGCACCGGCATCCTCCATTGCCTATCTCTCGAAATCAAGAATCTCGTCCGTAGTAAGTAATGGAGGCTGCCCATCCCGCCCTGTCCAATCACTGTAAGGATCTATCTCATCCAAATCAATAGGATCCAGTGATTTGTCCTCTACTCTTTTTGTGCACAACCAAAGGTTGTATTGCACAAAGACAAGGTCATTGAGGCGCTTTTGAGCTAATTTGTTCCTCTTCTTCGTGTGAATGGCCTCAAACAAGCTCCAATTCCGCTCACAACTGGATGCACTACAAAGCTCCTATTTTCCATGCCTCAAAATTGCAAAATCATGTCAAATTCCACAACATTTTACTAAGGGGTCCTTGTTCTTTCACCCTGATGCATGTTCCTGAAACCCTAAATTTGGCTAAGTCTGAAACCCTGAATTTGGCTAAGTCTAAAACCCTGAAACCCTGAAAATTTGGTCAAGTCCGAAATCTGATGGATCCTCCAAATCTAGAATCTACATGTTAAATCCCATGGATCCGAAACCTATCTCAAACATCCTGACAGTATATTTCAAAATATTTCAAGTTTATATTTTTAAATATATTGTCACCCCGAGAATTGCGCTAAAAACACCATCAACAAGACCATGTTATGCAAGCACACGGAGAGTTTTCTTCGGTGAGTTTTCGACAGAAACTCGGCACAAAAACTCAGCTAGTTTAAGTCACACAGACTCTCTGAGGAAAAAAACTCGCGGGTTTTTCAAGACTCGCCGAAAACTCGGCGAGTCTGCCAACTATGAGTAAAGGTAATCACTGACTTTCTAAATGTTAATCACTCCTCGTTAACCTTTTTGTGAAAATGCTACCACCTTATCATTATTTGCTACGTATTCTTTATCCTTTCAAATTAACTTAGTTAATATATATGAAAACCTTTGTCTAGGTCGGCCCATTATAAACATTGATTTAAATTTGATTTCTATTTAAAGGTTGCGCCAAAACAATGAAGGTCGGCCGCCTTTGATAAGTTTTTGATTTAATATATATATCATCGATTCTCCTTTATATCAATCACACCTCATAGCCTCTTTAATCAGCGCTAATCTTATGGTTGGTCGGCTTGTATTAAATCCTCTTTTCTTTTATTTTATTTGAGTCGGCCACCTTTATGATTTCTCAACCTCATATACTATTGTCTTAAGAACATTTCATACAGGAAGTTTGCCTTATTCAAAACCGCACCTCTCCATATTACTTTCTATCACTTGTCTTTTATGAATAAGACTTTTGTCTTATTATGTAGGCTCTTCATACATGGGGTCGGCCCTATTGAATAGACTTGTTTATTCAAACTTTAAACTTCAACGAAGTCAGTCACATAACAATCTCCATGAATGCCAATTAGAATAAGTCGGCCTCTTATAGTCTTTTAGTCGACTCATGTTTAAATCTTTAATTTAAACATTATCTTCTCTATCAATCTCTTTGACATCAATGACAACAATCTTCTCAACCCGTTCTTCATAAAGATGTTCTTCCTTCCGTCAACCAAGATTCTCCAAGGCCTCTTGTTCAAGCTTTTCCTTCAACATTCTTTCATATGCCTTTGACATCAATGACTTCATCAATAGCTCTGTGTCTTGAATTCAATCATATTGCTATGTTGACATCAATGACAACCATTTCTTATGCTCTCGTCTGTTCGTTCATGATAACTGTTGATGCGTGTTTTGTGACAGCAGCAACATTAGGATAAAGACACAGAGTGTTCTATCCTCTCTTGAACAAAGCTTCTCAGACGCTGAACTTTGTGATCAAATGAGACTGCTCCAAGGTTCCTTTTGTGTCAGGTCTTGACGGATGTGGTAAAAGCTCTGTGGAATGATGTGATTTGCTAGTAATCACGAGGGGGACTTACGCGCGAAACTAAGTGCTCTTTCTTTTTTCGTAGGGAAGGGAAGACTTGGATTTCACTATGACTTCCGGCGGCTAGATTCAGATTCTTCTACTTCTTGCAAGGGAAAGGCTTGGATTTTTCAATCTATTGCAAGGGAAAGGTATGGATTCACTTAGCTCTACCTCTGCAAACAGGAGAATGATTTGTCAATAAGCTCTTCTATGAACTACTCCTACCGTGGATCTAAAAGAAAATGCAAAAGATGGGTAAGAGTTCAGGGATCTAATAGATGGAAATGACTACTGTTGAGGATAGAAACTTCAACCACACTTCTACTTCGTCATGAGGCAACAACTAGGCAGAGATGGTGCTATCTTCTGAGGGGAAGTAAGGATTTTCAGACTGCTCCTGCAAGGGACATGGAACTGAAACGTACAGAAACAATCAAAGTTAGACTTGAAATAAGTTCAGACCAACCATACACTGTGATTTGCGAGCCACAGATCACAAATGGTGTGAACAATCAGTTTCAATCATGCATCAACAATAACGATCTCCATCATTCTAACTAATAAAAGCTAAAAGATAAGAAGAAATAAGACAACTTCAGAACTTGGAGCTTAAGATTTGCTTCAAAGAAATCAAGAAAACCATGTCATAATCCAAGAATGCCATGAACACCAATCCACAATGCTCATATTATTGATTTGGAAAACGTTTTACAACAATCTTGTTGATCCTCTAAAGTTTCTTGCTCCAAGAATGGAGTGATACAGAGATAATACTAAGAAACTAGATGCTCAGAGAGCCTAAGAAAAATGAAATGCAACCAAAAAAGGGACCCTCTCAAATGAGGCGCCCAAGCCTTTATATAGGCAAGCAAAGTACACTGGGGGAGAGGAAATCTGCTCGAAATATGTGCCCAAGGCAGAAACCCTAAAGGTGGTAGGTGGGGTCGCCAGCATGTATGAATAAATGACTGCCACCTATCCTGGGTGCCTATGCTGACTAGGACTCTTGGACAGGATAGTCTTGGTCCTCTAGAACTTCTTCCTGCCCCTTGGTCTCTACTTCCACGAACCTAGTCAAGACAACCTCCAATTCCTCCATAGGAATACTGGGCATGTTTTCCAACCTAAACTCCATGACTGACGAGGTGGTGGCACAAGCAGTGAGGACATTCTCCCAATCCGCCCTCAGCCCCTGGATACTGTTCATGAAGATCAGGAATGAAGATGCATCCTCGAGATGAGACCCCTAGGTAGGATAATCAAACTTGAAGTATATGTTCCGTATCTTGCCTCTTAACTCCTCCAAGCTAATGACTCCATCCTGCGCTACCTCTAGATCGAACCAGGCCTCCATGAATACAAGGATTTTGTCTTGGATTTCCCTTAACATGGCGTGGGCTTGGGTAGTGTCCGCCTCGATCCTCTCAAGGTTGTCTCTCTTCATGACCAAGGCGGAGTACCAACTGAGGAAATCATACGTTGAATTTGCTTGTATTACTTTGTCTCTCACCAAGTCTTGTTTGAAGTGTTCATTAATGCCTTCAGTCTTGGGATGGTTTCCTCCTGGACAACAGTGAATTGCTGACAGACCTCTAGAATCGCCTGCATCCTGTCCATGAGTGCAAGAACTCTCCTGTACACCTAGACGAGATCCTCTATAAACTTTTGAGCTCTATTCGAGACCTTCTCCATCCATTCCTTCGCTGCATGACCAGCCGATCTCAACACTTCAAACTCTGCTAGTGAATCCCTGGTTATGCTTGCAGGTTGGGCTGCTATTCCTTGGGCAAACTCTAGTGGGCCCATGAGATGCTGGATGTAATGCTTCAACTCCTCATTCTCCCTCTTTAGCTGGTTCTTCTTCTCTTCCTCCTTCCTCAATCTTTCTTTGACGGCGGCAACAGAATCCTCTAGCTCCTCCATTTCCAGTCCCTTCGTAGTTGGTCCAAGATCGATTGCCACTACGTCATATTCCTTAGGATTAATGTCTTCTCTCGCCTTATCCACTCTTGGAACTGCAATCTCTACCTAGCGAGATCCTGATTCATCTCTAGCGATCCTAGAATACTTCTTTGGCTTCTTCGGGTCCGCAGATTTTCCTATCCTGGCCAGGAAGTCTCCAAGTTCAGCAGAAGGATCATTCCTCCTGACCGACTTCTTCTTCAATCTATCTTGCAGCCACTTGGGTCTTGTGGATGGATTGACTTCTCTTGGCAGTTCCTGCGGTTCTTGATCCACTTGTGGTATGGGTATTGGCCCTTTACCGGAATTGAACTCCTCATTCAGGAATTCCAGATCAGGGTGATGAAGCATGTCCTCAATCGGACCTCCCCTGGATTCCGTGAGGAATGGTTAGGATGATTTCCTACAACTAGGCTGGGAGTCCGCTCTCAGGCAGAATCCATGGACTCATTGTCTTCTTTCTCACTGTGCTCATTCGGGATCATTTCCTCCTCCACGAGCCCTTTATCCTTAGCTATTTGCAAATTGTAATCGCAGAATAGATCGATCTCTTGGACGGAAGAAGTGCTGGCAGAATGAGGTCTACTTGCATTCTGCTCCTCCTGGGCTGGCTTCCTGATAGACTCCTTCTAGGCCTTTACTCTCTTTGCTGGTGGATCCTCTGCTGGTATGTTTCTCGCTTACTATCTCCCTGTGCCTTGTTCCTTTCCGGATGTTCCTTCGATCATGTCCTCTTCGAAAGACTGAGACTCCAAATCTCCCATCAAGTGATAAGTCAGGCGGGTGCCTTTCTTATGCAACCTCTCCATCTGTTGGTTTATCCACTTCTATGTTCTTGTCAGTACGGGTGCCATTAGTTCATCCAAGTGGATGACCTCAGGTTCAGACCAAATAAGGTGTGGAAGAGATATATCCTTTTCCTGCTCGAAGGAAAGCTAGACTTGCTTTCCATTCTCCTTGACTTGATCCAGAACTGAAAAAACTTTGGTTGCCCTGATCATGTCCACGGATAGCCGGGAGCACATCCTCCTCCGAACCTCGAAGTCATCTTCAACATTCACCCAGTGATCCTCCAGGTGCACCTTGTGTCTATGCTTCCTTCCACATACCATCCGGGTGGTATTGAATGGATCAAACTTTGCTCGCGAAGTATGTGTCCCTAGGTTGTAAAACTGTAGTTCCTCGTTGGATCTCTCCGCGGCTTGGAGGGATGGCCACACCTCGACTGCATCCTCCATCTGGATTGGGAAAGCTATCACGGCCTTCTTCTTCTTCTTCTGAACTTTATAATACGCCGAGAGTTGCCTTGTCAATTCCAGCAGGACCATCTTATTCGAAGGATACCTCAGCAGTCTATACGGGAAGGGAGAGAATCCCTGCACACGGATGTATGTGAACTTCGGAAATTGGATGTACCAGGAGCCATATGTCTTGATCAACTGCTTGGACTCGAGTGACAACCTCTTGTGAGTGCCTCCCTGAAGGGTTCTTGTGATGTGCATGGCGAATGCGTCATTATACCTTCTGAAATGAGCTATGCTCTAGAGATGAAGCTGTGGATAATAGTCATAGACTCTAACTTGTCCTTCAGAATTCCTGACGTGTCCTTTCCATGACAGTCCCTTGTATCTACCGTTCCTCGCCAGCATGTAAATTACGTAGGAACTGATGTAGAATGCCTTCGAATCCTCTAGATTCCGGAACTGTTCATCAATATTATCGCTGAGGATTTGAGCCCAGTCTATCATCTTCACTCCGGCAGTAACCTCCTCAACGTAATAGAACATCCATGGCTCGAAGGTTGAAGACTGAGGACTTCCCATGATCCTGTTCAACATGACGACGAGGTCTCCATACTCCTGCTTGAAGTCGCACTTGAGGAGTCCCTTAGGCAGCTTGGAATGGTGAGGTCTTTTCTTCTCCATCCATGAGTTATTGATGATTCCTAAACAGGTTGCAGAATCGACCTTGAACATGTCGAATGCTTCCTCCTTGCTCATGTACTCGGTGGAGCTATAGATAGGAATGCTGAATGCCTCGACAATCTTCTCCTTGGAGAAGTAGGCTATCACTGTGTCGTCGGGGCCGACAATCATCCGATGTTCAAGATCATAGTGCATGAAGCACTCCACGATCAACTCGGAACAAGGAATGACAGACCGGAAGCATGCGGCGGGCACAATTCCACTTCGAACTAGCTTTGCCACGAGCTTGGATGGAGGGCGTCCATCTACTCCATACATCCGCTTCTTGATTTCCTCCATGCTTGACAGGTTGATGTTGGTGTCTCCAACGTTTCCCCATTTCGAGACGATCCTGGACTCCAGAAGTGTTCCCTTGAGGACATTCCGCATTTGAGCTTGTCTTGAAGAACAGGCCTTGGTACTTGCCATGTACCTGTGGAGTAAAGGAAAAAAACAAGGTGTAAGGTTCAAGGAGTAAGAACACAAGGCGGGAAAAGAGGCTTTATTCCCAAGCAAGCGAAATAAATTGAGTTAACTTATGCATGTGGGACTAAATTTCATGAAGCCTAGTGCATTGGAAGGAAAAAGTACGAAAATTCCAGGTGAAAAGAGACCTGCCCTCTACTTGCACAAACCTGTCCTTGGATGATAAACTTCTGATTTTTCAAGTAGATTTCTGATTTTATGAGGGATTTTCTGGCTTTCTAATGAATTTCTGAATTTTGTGCAGAAATTTCTGATTTTTCAATAGATTCCTACCAAGAAATCTGCCCTTCAACTTCAGTCTTTGTTAAGAATTTTGTCTTGGAATGATGAATTTTGCCCTTGGAATGCAGAAATCTGCTTTAATCCTACAAAAATTGCTGCTCCTATGAGGGATTTTGCCTTGGAAATGCAGAAATTTGCTTGCTCCTTGATGAAATTCGTCCCCCTAACGGTGAAATATGCCTTTTGAATGTTGAAACCTGTTTTTTAGTGTCTACTTCTGCCTTTTTCTGCTTTGGTTTTGTCTGAATTTGTTTTGAAATGGCTTGGGCGCCCTCCTTTATATAGGCGCTCAAGCCCTTTTGCCACTTGGCTGACTGGGAATGGCCGACCCAGTCCTTTTGTCTTGTTTTTTATTCCTAACCGCCATAATATAAGGGTTGGACGACCTAAACACTTTGTTGGCCGACTTGACCTTTTGTCGTTTTCCTCCAAGCGGTGGGCGCATTTCTGGGGTGGTCAGGGATTCCAGTCTGTCAAGGAATCCTTGTCAAGGGCGCATCTGGAGAGGTGTCAGGGAATTTGGCTTGTCATAGATTTTTCTTGCTTGGAATTCCTTCCATCTCCTTGGGCGCACTGTTCACTACGTCATGGATTTTCCTTTGTCGCAATTTCCATGGAGTCATGGATTTTCAAGCCATGGAATTTCCTTTGTCGCAATTTCCATGGAGCCAAGGATTTTGCGAACTTGATGAAATTTTCTATTATTTGACAAGGATTTTAGGAATTTGGCAAAGAATTGCCTATTTGTTTTGGACTTTCATGTTTCAGAGTCAAGAACTTAGGGAATTTCACAGGGAAGGACGGGATCTTGACAAGGTTTTGCCAAGGAACTTGCAAAGATGGAATCCAAGAACCCTAACCTGAAGCTTCACTAAGTTCTTTCATCTTTGAAAGATTCGGGCGAGACTTTCCCTGAGTGTGGACTTCTACTCTAGCGCATATTCCATGTGGTCAAAGAGTTTATCATCCATAGCGCAAATTGAGAGGTGATTTGGAATCTCTACCCTGGAGGAATCCCTTCTAGACCAAGGGCGCACTTTCCATCTTGTCCAGGAATCTTGTCCTATGGTGCATTTCCCTGAGGGTCAGGGAATCCTTCTTCCAGATCACAAATTCCTGTCTGTCAGGGAATCTAAATTTCTGGCGCAAATTTCATCCTGTCAGGGATTCCTGACCTTTGGGCGCAAATTCCTGCTAGTCATCGATTTTCCATCCTAAGCGCACATTTGAGTCTGTCCTGGAATCTAGTACTGTGGCGCATTTTCCAGAGGGTCAGGGAATTCCAGTTGCTGGTCGCATTTTCCTGCCTGTCCTGAAATCATTCCTCCAGGTCGCATATTCCTGATGGTCAAGGAATTCTCTGTCTAGGTCGCATTTTCCTGATAGTCAATGAATTCTCTGTCTAGGTCGCATATTCCTGATAGTCAAGGAATTCTCTGTCTAGGTCACATTCTCCAGGGTGTCAGGGAATTCTCTTGTCTAGGTCGCATTTTCCAGGGGGTCGAGGACCTAAAGCAGATACCCTCTGGATTGAACTCATCTGAGTAGGATAGTTTGTCCGAAACGGGGCTTCATCCCGAGAGTAAGAGGGTGAGAGGGTTCATATCCTTTGACAAGATGGATCCCTGCCATGGACTAGTCAAGTCTGCCTAAGGTAAGGTTTGTTAGGGTTTCAAACATATGCAAGAGGAATCCTTCCTTTTTCACTTCTTCAAATATCAGTGAACTAATTGCTTAGAACTTCATTCCTAGTCAAGTGGAAGCTGAGGAAGAAACCCCGAAATCAGAGCAAAGCTCAGGCTGGGCCAAAATGAGGGGGACCCCATTTGCAATGGGGGTGATGTTGTAAAGAGGTCACAACAATAACAACCATGACTACCTTCTTGACATCAATGACAACATGTCTAACACCTCTGGCGCCTAAGGTTTTCGAGAACCCTTTTGCATGCCTTTTTGAGGATGCTCTTCCTCCCGTCCACTACAGCTCCACTCTTAACGCTGCGTGGGGCGTTGGTAATGGCGCGCGCTCTGCTTTGAGGGTCAGTACGTGCCCTAAATGGAATCGTGGGCCTCCTGCTCATGAATTTCGACCTATTCCAAGCAACAACTAAGTTGTAGTTGCATCTATTCGAGCTTCTCGTTCCTCGCCTTCACGGATTACTCTCGATGCTCCTTCAACGACCAGGTTTTCAGGTAATCGCTTTGAATGCCTTCACGGGAATGTCACCCTTCCCGACTTCTTCGACATCCCTGCAACTACGAAAGATACTAATAAGCGCTCGACTCCCAGCAACGGTTCGTGCCCTCTTCCGACTGTTGGATCCCAACCGCGACTTCCAGACGTTTCACATAGTGTAAATGCTTATGCTAGGGCCACCCTTTCCCCGCCTCCTCAGCCTGCTTCGAAATCTCATGTTTTGGTTTTCAATGAGGCTATCAGGAACGAAATCTTAGAGAGTGAAGCTGTTTTTGTGGCACATGGTTTAATTGGTAGATTTAGCCACCTGTGGCCTGCTCTCCCAGACCTCCACAAATGGATTTCGGAGGCTTGGTGTTCATTACTGAAAGGTAACCTTGAAATCTACCCCTGTGCCTGATTCTTTATTGTTGTTTTTTATTGTGAAAAGGATCGGGATGGTATTATGTGTGGCAAACATTGGATCTAGGGTCAAAATGTTCTCATGTTGAAACCATGGCACCCCGACTTTAATCCCTCCTTTGAATCCTTCAAAGTCAAACCGGTGTGGATCTGTCTTCCAAATCTCCCGCTCCAATTCTGGTTTGAGGATTGTTTTGAGGCCATTGGCAACTCTCTTGGTATATTTTTGGCAATTGATCATAATACTTCAGATTTCACGCATACAACTTTCGCACACATTCTTGTTAATCTGGACACCTCAAAGTCTCTTCCTGCAGACATCACTTTTAAAATTGAGGGGCGTTGTTGGTCTCAGAGGTTAGATTATGAGGGACTACCATTCCGGTGTTGTCGATGCTATGCTACTGGACACAGCATTGTTGACTGCCTCAATCCCAAACATACCAAATGTGATTAGGCTACATGGTGATGAGACGCCCTCCCACAGCATTTCTCTATGGATTTGGAGGACCCTTCACCTAATCAAACACTTGACACAGAGCCTATACTGACTCGGAAGGAATCTCCTCTAGTTTCGAAAAGGAAATTTTCCCCTGCGCACAGTGAGAAATCACCAATGGTTGGTCCCTCAGACTCTGGCACTACCCTTGCTGGGGGGAGATGTGGGTCTTCTAAAGATGAACAGTCATCTTTGCCTTCCTCTGATTGGAAGGTGGTGCAAAGGAAAAAGAAAGGAACGCCAAACAATGATGCTAAGCTCCATAAGGTGACTTTACGATCACATTCCAAATGGGGAGGAGGTCCCCCCTGTGACCTTTGACAGAGTGTCAGATCTCTTTGAAGGCCTAAGATACCCGTGGCACTTGATAAAGGCCAATGTATGAATGTAGGAAATGGATGTGACTTGTTTGATTTTTAGTACCCCTATCTACAGGGCATGCATTTGATGAACTTGATTTGGTTTTTAAAATAGTGGAAGCGGTTCCCTTAACCGCAATTTACCTATCAATAATTACTATGTGGAATAATTGCTATGTTGTCAGTTTGGGTTCCGTTTGCCATTTTTTCCCCAGGTTTGGTACAGTTGGGTTCAGCTGTATATATATATAGCACAAAATGTACAAAATTAAATACAGAACACAGCTGATAATTGATAATATCATGATTCAATGTCAATTGTCAAATGTTAAAGATAAATCAAAATAGTTTATATTAGTGCAACTGCACATAGAAAATCAGTACAAATCATCATATTGCTCTTCATTCAGAGCATCAACATCATCAACAGGTTCATAACCACATGCAGAGCCAGTACCACTCCCAGGAGCTACACTATGCAAGTGAAACCTGTGAAGCAGCCTCATACCCCTCATTCTCAATCAAGACTTGGGAAAATTATTAGTTGGGATTTTATTTTATTTTTTCCATTAAAAAATGACATATTTTTGGTCCCAGGAGGATTCACCCAGGGTTCTGCTCTGGGCCTATGGATTCACCCTGGGTACATCTAAACTTACCAGGGTTGAATCCAGAGGCCCAGGGCTGGACCCTAGACGAACCCATGCCAGAACCAGACCAGAATCAGAACCCAGTCCAGACTGATCCAGGTTCAGCCACAGTTCTTGCAGAGCCTAGTACCAGATAATAATTACTCACTTAGAGAAAGTACAATAGACTGACATAGAACTCCTGTAACTAAAAAAAACATAGCAAAAGATCAAAGAAACTCTTGAAATTTGTAATCACCTGCACAAATGCCACAACTAAAGTTGATTATCTTTCAGTATTTTAACCTAATCATTTCATAGCGGAGGTTACCAGAATAGTAACAAACCACCAATGAAGCCCATATAAGGCTTAATGATGATCTATAAATTGCACGTCTTTATTAAAGATTAAAAAATGCAAGAAATTTTAACTAAGTGATTTTTTTCTGCATGAATGAACATTACAAACTGGTAAAATAGTATCTCAAGCAATGCACATTTGGTGTAATTTAAACCAATCACCAAAGTTAAACAGAACAGACAAACAGCCTTTTCAGACATTCATAAACTTCAAGTAACAGAGCCTATTTGGAGAGATGTCAAATAGAATATATTGGAAAGGCCCTCAACAACCATTGGGTAAAAGAGCCCTGCGATATTACAAGGCACGAAGCAGATTTTATTGCTCGATTGAACAAAATGTAGAGTTGGGGGATCCTGAAGTGTGCTTGCAAAGGAGGTTCTAGTCATTTGAAATTAACAATCTTCTTTCACACACAAAGTCCAAAGATTGCAAGTCAATAAAAGACTTCAAAATTTTGGCATTACAGATCCTACTTGCAGTCTGTGTGGTAGAGATGAAATAATTGATTGTGCCTTATGGAGATATACATCTGCCAAGACATTTTAGACATTGGTTTCAACTTTCAAGCTGAATCCACTTATTTATCCAATGCTCCATTCTTGCAGAGGACCTAGCGTTGGATGATATGGAACAGCACCAAATTGTTGTGGCACAAAATTTAACTGAAAACTATTGGGCTTTTTGTGGAAATCAAGGTACAAGACTACCTTTCATGAGGACCCATCCCCTCTCGGTGTAGGAGAGCAGAGGACTTTTTAACAGGCACTGAATTTTGTAGTCAGACTCAAGTTTAGGTGCGCTTATTAGAAGAAAGTGATTAATTGCCTCTCATGCCACAAGCTCAAATGCTAGCTTTTCTACCCTTTTATAGACGTGATCTGTAATGGACATGGATATTCTGTCTGTACACATTCAAATTACACTATGACAAACATGCTTAACTAATTCACAACACCATACAGCAACCAATAGTATTTTGTTAAAAACAAAAACTATGCATGCATGATATGAAACAGCATCAAATTGTCGTGGCACAAAATTTATCATGGCACAAAATTTAACGAAAACTATTGGGTTTTTGTCGAAATCAAGGTGCAAGGCTACCTTGCATGAGGACCCATCATCTCTCAGTGTAGGGGAGTCAAGGATTTCTTAACAGGCATTGAATTTTGTAGTCAGACTCGAGTTTAGCTGTTCTCATTAGAAGAAATGAGTAATTGCCTCTCAAGACACAAGCTCAAATGCTAGCTTTTCTACCTTTTTATAGAAGTGATTTGTAATGGACATGGATATTCTGTCTGTACACATTCAAATTATGCTATGACAAACATGCTTAACCAATCCACAACACCATAGAGCTACCAAGAGTATTTTGTTGGAAACAAAAACTATGCTTTGTGAATTAATTTATTAAATGAACTTACTTGTAGCCAATTCTTATATACTTATGCTATGAGATGTTAGAACTTGCAAGAAGATGATATAAACAAGTGATAGAAAACAGCATCGCATGGAAAACACATAACACAAGTCATTTACCCTGGAGAAATCCAATTATGAAAACAGCTCCAGCAAACAATCCACTATCAATCAATATCACAAGTGGAATTCCTTTTATGAAAGGCCCTCAAGAACGTCTAATATGAGTCAATGCCTCCTCACACTTCCAAGTAAGCCTATTACCCCTGCAAGATAGTGAATTTACTTCAATGTACAAACTTGCTCCCTCACCAAAGACCACTTACAACAAAGCATTCGCTCACTTGCACATTACACCATCTCTAGAAACATGGAAATGAACTACAAACTCTAATTGGAAAACATCTTGGATAAGGATTGGACTACAATTCAGTCTTCCTAATGAGCTCCAACCAACTTGGCACATCCCACAATGGATGTATTTATGCCCAAGGATGAACACATTAGTTAACAAGAGGAACTCAAACAACTACCATATAAAGAGAGAAAACATGAACTGATTCAACTCCCTTGAAAAGTCTCAACCCTACTATTTGGTCATACAAGGGATGTTTTCATCTATAATTAAATCTATCTGCCAATCTTGTTTCAATCAGTAACAAATTTGCCAACGGACAACATAGTCACACTAATTCATAGCCAACTGAATATATCAGAAATGCAACTCTTCTTCATCTAACCCTATTTTGAAACTCACTCCTGGAATAGTTGTTAAATTGTGATCCCGCAAGCAATTGAACAAAATGTGTATCCAATCAAATTCAGATCACACCTCCCAAATCAGGGAACTTTTAGTCCCGCAAAAGCCTACAACATCCTACAGCAAGGATTCAAGCTCAGCTTTCGCAAATGGAATACCAACATCTGCTTTATTAAAATTTTCTTCAACCTATTGCAACGCAAAGTGATTGCCATGTAGAAAGGCTTACCCAACCTTACAAAAAGCTGCCCATTTTGGCAATTGAATCTAAATGTTTATCCAATCAAATTTGGAACACACCTCCCAAATCAGGGGCTTTTAGTCCCACAAAAGCCTACAACAAGGATTCAAGCTTAGCTTTCTCAAACGGGATACCAACATCTGCTCTCCTAGAATCTTCTTCGACCTATTGCACTCCAAAGTGAGTGCCATGTAGAAAGGCTTACTCAACATTAAAAAAAGCTGCCCATTTTGGGTCTTACATCTCATCTTAAATCAAAACACATGCATGCACATATGAAAGGTATGTTTGCATTTTAATTTACACTCTTTAGTGTAACAAAAAACAAAATAGATGTGCAATAGAACTGCTCTTCAAATTGGAAATGGAAGCTCCCTCTAAACAAAAACTATCCTAATCTGAACAATATGTACTTGCCATTTACAATTTGTATAGTGATTACTAGGTGATTCACACTCATATTGAATAAAACTAAGGTGTCTTTTTGGGTTCACCTAGGACAAAAGACTAACATGCAGTTCAACTCAAGGAAAAAGATTTTATGTTTTTTGACTGAAAGAAAACCCCACAATTACTGCATGCTTACTCCAAAAGGTTTCATTCCAAAAGCAAACTCCCATTCATAGGTGTGCCCCATAAACAACTATTTAGACTTGATTTTTAAGCATATTTCTTTCATAACCATAGGATTATAACTGATTTAAAATTTAATTTTTCCTTATGGGACCACACACCTATACACTATAAACTATCTTTGAAAATTGAACCCTTTCACCTTTATAAGTGCACCCCTCTAAATGCAAAATGGTTTGATAATTTCTTTATCTAAGCGTGCACTTGTCAATGTGTTTTTGAAAACCAAATTGCCTCACTGAGGCATGTACCTTAGCACTATATAGCAGTCTTTACAAACTCAAACACTTTCTTCCTTATGAAGCGTGCGCACCTATCAATGACAAACTCCATTTAGAAGTGCACACCTTACATAATAAACTTGAAGTCTAGGCAGATTTGCTTCATATATAATGGACCCCCAAGGCTAAACATTACTTTTTGATTTCACGTTTTGAATCTCCTTCCTTGACATGTGCACCTCACAACTAAGATTTCATCTTCAATTTCCCTCGCTCTAGGTTTGTTCTATCTACAAGTGCAACCTACTATTGTTGTCCTAAATTCTCAATTATCCTTTTTTGAGCACGCATTTGTGCATAGCAAAAAGTGTAATGTCCGCATTTTCAAGTTCCCTTGCAGTGCAGTTGGCACTGACCTTGTGGATGTGTGTCAACGTTATCAAAGGAGTTATTTGATGATTCCAATGAGCTCAAGTGATCTAGAGGACTCATATGCCACTTTTCGGGGTGATTTCCAGCTTCTGGGGTGCTCTCCAAGAATCTTGGAGAGAGTGTCTATTTATAGTAAGTTGCCCGGTTGACTCCATTTATCATTATTCTTCATTGGGATCACTCCAATGCAGTTAGTTTTCAATTTTGATGCATTCCGACAGTTTCTGCAAAACGGATGTATTAATGGTTTTATTTTAATTATTTTACTAAGGTCGCCAAATATTATTTAAAATATTTAAAAAACACCTTAATGTTATAGCTTGTCAGAATCGGGATGAAATGTTTTAAATCATGGATGCATAAACAGGGACCTTGCGTGTCAAATTATCATTATTTTAATAAAATGGTTTTTTTCGGAGCTAAAAGGGAGTTTAAATTAAAAAGTGAATTTTAAAATATAAGCTTCTAGAGAGTTCGGCGAAAAAGTATAAAAGGAGGTTGTGAGAGCTCATTTGGATATGCAGATTATTATATTTTCTTTTCATGAAACCCTCGTGGTTTTGGGAGATTGAACTTGGTTCATCTCAACCTTCTTGAGGACGAAAACCCTCTTGGAGAAGAATAGCTGCGGTGGTGAAAGATCCACCTAGATTATTACAGTGTGACTCATTCAGAGTTACAATTTGTGCAAGAAAGGTTTGCTGGTAGATTTATTTAGAATCTACGGTTGTGCTAAATGTTGGCTGATAATAGTATTTGTGTTGAATATCTATATTTTTCCAGTGCTGAAGGTTTTACAAATTTATTGGAGATTTGATAAATAATAAATTTGTGGAGACTAATGCTAATTTTCACTGAGAATAGTATGATGGATTTGATAGGCGATTTGCAATGACTTCTTCTATATCAGCCATGGGATTTTATGGTTTCCTAAACCCTTGTCTTGGTATATGGTGGGTGTGATCCATAAGCATAGCATTTTAATAAGATTTCAATCAGATTTGGTTTGTTTCTCAAGGAGTTATCTACAGCTACAGCAGTTCACCATTATTCAGCTCTGATACACAAGTTTTGACAGCAGTTTGGAGTGGTCTTCAGGCAGATTTCTGAGTATTATCAGCTACAAGATTCATTTGTGTTATGCTACAGCAGAGTGCTTTGTATGACAGCAGCTTATTATCTTGTAAATCATCATCTTTTGGGTATTATATAACAGCTATTGTAATCTGAGCCTATATATCAATACATTGTTGGAGTTTGAGGTCAGATTGTCATTATTAGTTATTTCTTTAATGCATGCTAAGTGTTTGTTGAAATGCCCATGATATTTCTACGCATTGTGGATTTACTATCTAAGCAAATATTGTCTCAAATTGCATTTTGAATGATCCCATACCCAAACACATTGAAAATACATTGAAACGATTACTATGCAAAGTGTTTGACAGAATGCCTACATGATAGAAGACATAATTCTTTGTGGGTGTTGGAAAAAATTGGTTTCAATTTGGGGTGGAACATTATAAAAAGGAACTTAAAACTAAGCACGCCTCGCATTAGAATCTAAACTTGCACCTTGAATTTTACTTACCCAAGCACACACCTATGTGAATGACAAATTCTTTCGACTACAAAGCCTTCAATGATGCACGTCCCTCTGTGAATTAAAGACCACTTTTCTTAATTAAGAGCATACCTAAAAATAGGATTTGAAATTGAATTGTCTTTCATAGGCGTGCACCTCTCTATATGATTCATGATCTTGAACTTTGAACTCTGTTGTCTTCAGAGTTGCCGGATACGCCCCCCACCCCTCTACAGGCACGCGTACCACCGTACCAGGTACGGATTCGGGTACGGTACGGTGCGGATACGGCCCAAATACCGTACCCGCCCGTACCCTATTTTTTTTTTAATCTCCAGGCGTGCCGGATTCGGAAGGATTCGGGTTTGTAAAAAAATCGTGCCGTATCTGTAAAGAATATTGAAATTGCAGGCTAAAACCACTGAGATTTTATAAAAATACGCCGTTCAATTTTGTAATGTTAGCAACTTTTGGCGACCTCCTTTCCCCGCGATTTTTTCCGCCATGATTTCTGCCGCTGGATTGCAGCAGTTTTTCGTGACCTCTACAGTTTCTCACATGAATTTTTCCCCGCGTGAGTACAACCGACGAATTTAGAAAATTTCATGGCGAATTTTTTTTTACGGCGTGAGACAATTTTCCAAGCGCTATAATGCTCACATTTAATCTGAGCACTATAATGCTCACATTTAATCTGAGCACTATAATGCTCACATATAAAAGCCAATCGGCTAAATATATTATAATATTCAAATTTTAATTTACTAAGTTTAAAATAAATATTTTTAAATTTTTTTAAACTTTAATATTTTATTAATAGTTATAATGTTGTGTATTTAAATTAAAATATATTTATAATATGTATTATAATTAATATTTAAATTTAATACATTTAATATTTATTAATACATATAATATATATTAATATATAATATTTAAATTTAATACTTTCAATATATATATATATATATATAATTTATTATTTTATAATAGCATATAATATATATAATATTTATATATATAATAATAAAATATATATTTATATATTATATATTATATATATATATATTATATATATTATATGCTATTATAAAATAATAAATTATATATATATAGCCGTATCCAGGCGTATCCGTATTGGGGGTTCTTCAAAATTCGCCGTATCCGTATCGAATACTGTGCCCGTATCCGATACCGTATCCGTGTCCATGCAACATTGGTTGTCTTCTATCGAGTGTGCCCTTCACAATGGGATTTCTTTGATTTTCCTACTTTATTGAAGCGCACACCTAGTGAGTTTCAAATTCAAATTTCCCCCAACAAGGGGTTCACACCTCACCATGTGTTAGCTACTTTCTAACTTTGAAAACTCCTCTTATCAAGGACATGCACTTCACAATACAATCCCTCTGTTTGCTCATGTAGGTTTGCGCCTATGAATGTAATCTTGGACCTGATCCTTCACACAAGTGTGCACCTGTGTGCCATATTTTCAGCCTTTGATTTTCTTCAGTTAGGGGTGCACCTAACAACTACAATTAGCAAGTTTTTCCATTTTTTTTAACATGACTTCAATCCCCCCTTCAGAGGCACAAACCTCAAGGGAATCTCCAAACTTGACTTTGGGTGAGTCTTCCTTTCATAAGAGTGCACCCCATTATACGCAAATGCTTGAAATTTTGAGCTCCCTCCTATATCAAGTGCATACTCAATCTCAACCTTCGTAAATTTCTTGAATAGCAACTTTCTTTCTCCATCATGATGAAAGTCTTCAAGAGCTTTGTTCCATAATAAACTTGAACTTGAGACTAAAAAAAAAAATTGGTGTGGGTACAACAAGGTACAAAGCAAAACCCTTCTACAAAGCTGCCCTTTTTCCTGGATTTTACAACTCAAACATTACACTCACATTAAGGGCAATTTTACATGTCAATGTGGATACCTCACAACCATCAACTAGCAATCCTCTTGTGGAATGCTATCATGCTGCAATCATAACTTAGAGCATAAAACAATTCAGAAATGCATATTACCATTGTTTCTCCGAGTTTCTGGAACTGGGGGAGGGGGGGTCGTGGGGACGGGTTTCCGAGGACGGCGAGGGGACGTTTGTGTGTGTATATATATTATAATATACTAATATTTATAATAATCTTATTTGTTATAAATAATAATATATATACTTATATATAATAATAATAATAAATTATAATAAATAAACTTAAATAGATCGTTGCTCCCAATGGCTTCTGCTCTGCGAAGCCTCCCACACCTTCTGAGTGCTACAACGCATCCCACAGGTCTCCATCCTGCTCGGAAATACTCTGCTCCGGTTGGTGTTTGCAAATCTGGCTCCATTATAGCTACAAACAAAGGTTTTCCTCGACATTTCAAGGAGGATATCAGCGATGCCGGCTGCCCTAACCCTAGGAATCCTGCGCAGAACAGCCCTCTTTCAAAATTTGGGCACCCAGCGTCTCCTTCGTTGGTCAAACCCCTACAAATTGCAGCGAACAATCCAATTGTCGAGTTTGGTGATGTGCTTGGAAGGGAAGTCAAAGAAAATGAAAAATTCTTTGCTGAGAAGGGCTTAATTGGGCAATTTGACAAGTTCTGGCCTAGCCTAGTTGTTCTGCACAAGTGGATCATCGACACCTAGGGTCCAATTCTAAAAGAGGATCTCCAAATTTATCCTTGCAACCGAGGTTTTTTCATTGTTGTCTTTGATAATATCCAGGACAGGAAGATGGTACTTTATGATTATAAGTGGAGCTGCAACGAACATCTACTTATGCTCAAACCCTGGCACCCTGAATTTAATCCAAATTCTGAATCATTTGTGGTTACTCCTACCTGGATCCGACTTCCGAACCTCCCGCTTCAGTTTTGGTTTGAAGAATGTTTTAAAGCTATAGGCAACAAGCTGGGGAAATTTCTACTTGTGGACAAAAGCTCCTCTAATTTCTACCACTCTACCTTCGCTCGCATTCTGGTGGATATTGATACCAGCAAAGACCTTCCGGCTGAGATTTCTTTAAAAACAATGAATTACAATTGGAGCCAGATTTTGGATTATGAGGGCCTTCCTTTTAGATGCCGCAAATGCTTCAACACTGGCCACGTAGCAACAAAGTGCCTCAAACCTAAGTTTGATAGTCATGCATCTTGGTGGAAGGACTCCTCAGTTGACCACTACTCTGTGGAAAAAAAGGCTTCATCACAGCCCCATGATTGCAAAGAAAACTCATCTATAGAGGCAAAGAAAACTCATCTATAGAGGCAAAGAAAACTCCTTCATCCCCCCCTCTTGAGGCAAGAAGTGCTCACATTTCAGACAGGGAAGATTCTAAATCAAGAAACGAACTTCCTTCCCCTTCAGAGACTACAAAATCACCAGGTATTATTGCCTCAGGCAACAAGGAGTTTACTTCACCTTCAAGAGTGAAGGATTCAGATGAAACATCAATTCCAAAAGAGGATTTCGGGGAGGATAATCGCTGGACAGAGGTAAAACGGAAAAAGAAAATTACTAGAAGTGAAAAATGTAACATGACTAAGCGCTCTTATGCAAAAATGATTAAGCAAGATTGTAGTTCTTAGGAAGCCTAGGTTTACAAATCAAGTGTCCAAAATGTAGAAGTTTCAAAATCATAATTTGTATTTGTGCCCATGCTTTAATGAGCTGTCAGGGTTTGTTAATGATTGTCTTTGGATTGATGCAAGCATTGCCGCTTGCTTATTGCACCCCTATTCTTAGGGCACGCATTTGGTTTAATTTTTTTTTTTTTTTTATGGGGTACGGCTCCCTTATGCCTATATTACGGATCAAAAAAAATATATATAATAAATATATATATATATAAACTAATAATAATAAATAGAGATATATATAATAATAATATACTAATAAAAAATATACTTATAATAATAATGATATAATCTTATGGTATCAAACCTCAAAACAACGATAAATAATTTTGTGTCAACGCGTAAGGTGCAGATTCCTCCTGATTACATTCCTCCCGACTACACAAAAGAGTCCAAAATGGAGGGATGAAATCATTCGAATGGTCAGGGATGGGTGAAATGATTTTCATCAATCGAATAGGTGCTCTCCTTCAAAACCCAAGCTGGTATCGAACAGAGGGAATCAACAGCTATAATCTTATAATAATGAATCAACGGTTGTGTACAAAATGACCACCTCTACTGGGAAAGAATGATTGATAGAGGACCTACCAACTCATAGTGCCTCCATTCGTTTAGGGCTTCTTTTTTTACTTTGACTGCGAAATTGTTAAAATCCATTTTGTGGGGGGACAACTTTGCACCAGAGGGGGCATCCCTGGGACGTCCCCATTTTTTCCTGCATTTTTGGGACGGCAGGGGGACGTTTTGTCCCCGTCCCCAAGTCCCCGGGGCGTTCCCATTTCAAGAAACCCCTAAAAAACAAGGGGGACAGGTCCCCAGGGTACACTGCATATTACAAAAAGCTACCATACCAAGTCTAGAATCCACCCTCAATTACAAAGTACAAGCTTGTTCCCTTCATGAGGACCACTAAGGACACCAACAAGTACACTCCCACCTGCAGCAGATGAACTCATTTAAGACTGCCTCTAGAACTATGATGCTGAAATCAGGATAACCATGCTTCATAGTGCTTGAAAGGCATTCTACAATAGTTGTTAGTCCAAAACAACTTAAAAGTACATGAAAAAATGAAAAACAGATTTTGTAGCACACTATCATAACCCTCTATTATGGAAAATCAAACCTTTGTATTGACAAACTGCAACTTTACATTCTAATGTCCTTTCTCTGGCAATTTTGACTACAGTCGTGTACTCTTGCATTCTTGGCCTGTAATGTCCCCTTCCCAAGCCTAACCAATTGTGGGCTTGATAGCCTATTTCCTTGAGTTCCGATAGGCTGTGGTATGGTAAGGGGCTCCTTTGTGGAGATCACTGGTTCAGTTGTTTTTGGGTTTCAGTTGATGGCATTGAGTTCAACTGAGGTTTAGGATTGCAGTGCAACTTTCAGAAGTTTTTTCAGCTTCTCGAATTGCTCTCCAAACTTCTTGGAGAGGCCGTCAATTTTTAGAAAGTCACCCAACTAGCATCATTCTTCATCCCAATCTACCTGGAATACATTGGTATAGTTTATTTTGTAGTTTGATGATGTTTGGGATTTTCCATAAAGTTGGGTGTATTTATGAACTATTTAATTATTATTTGCACTTTTATCTTCAAAGGATGGAAATAATTAAAGGTGCATAAGTGTTATAGCTCATTAGAAAGGGGAAAAGATATTTTAATTATTTAGGCACTTAAAAGCGAGCGCTCAAGTTGGGAAAAGAGAAATAATTAAGTTGGAGGAAAAAAATTATTTTTTCCAAGAAATAATTCTTTTCTTGTGTAACTTACAAAGTGCCTTTATAAGGAGGATGAGAGCTCATTGTTTTCTTTATGCTATTGATTTGATACCGTTATGCTGTTGGATTCAACCTGTGTGTTCTTCCTTCCCTTCTTGAGGATGTCAATAGAAGAAGATCGGTTTCGGTGGTGAGAGATCCACCCTAGCTGGTTCAAGGTGATTTCATTTAGAAATCACACAGAGTTGAATGGATTATGATGTTTGTTGAAGATTTTGGATTGAAGTTTGATGCTATTTCATTTGTTATTTTTTTGGAATGACCTATTGATTGTTGTGATGGAGTTTTTTTGGAATGACCTATTGAAGGGCAGGTTGTACCATTCTAGGCCGTACCTGCGCATCATGTGCGTGGGATTTTGGTATAAGAAATATGTGTTCTTTCCTTTGCAAACTTGCTGACTATTTCTTACATGTTGGGGCGCCCACATTGATCAGATTTTAAGAGTAGAAGACAGCAATCCATGGAGTCTTTTGGCAGGCCGTACACCCAAGCAGGTCGTACAGCGTAAGGGTAGGCGTGTGAGCCTAGAGTGAGAAGCGCCTAGGTTTGGGTGCTGAAAACCTTTGGTTTGTAGGCGCTCATGCTAAATGTTATTGCTGCTATGAGATTTGAGGTGGGAAATCCATGTTTCGGGACTGATTTCTGAGTTTGTGCATTGCTGTCACAAAGTTTCAGACCTGCAACAATTGCTACAGCAGTGACAGAAGTCTTCAATCAGGGGCTTTCTTCATAGTACCTTGTTTGGTATATTTTGGTGTTCTATTTGCACAGATAGCATGTGCTTCCTTGCATCATTTATGAGTTTTCTATGAGCTAACCTGTTGCAGCAGTGCCATCAAGTGGAAATCAGGGTTTACTGATTAAATTTGCAGCCTATACCTTTCATTGTAAGCATTTACATTGTTGCAATCTTTAATTGTAACCTCTGGATGGTATGACCGCCAATGTGGACTATGAGATCTCTGTTTTTTTTGCTTACCCCACTGAATAAGTGGCTTTATTGTTAGCTTCCCGCTGAATAAGCGGAAGTGCCTTGTTTCTTGTTCATTCTCCTATTGAATAAGTGGTGTATTCCCACTGAATAAGAGGAAGTTGTATTTGATTTATTGCAAAGCATTATAATTGTTTAGCTGAAGCACTAGTTTGCTCTCACCTCGCCCATCTTGGGAACTTGGTGATCAAAAGGTGTGGAGGTTTTTACTTAATTGCATTTCATGTGCTAACACTATTGTTAGTGTTGGTAAAATCTGAAAAAAAAAATTGGGGCAAAACATTACATGGCCCCAATCAAACCAGTCTGACTATTTCACCACTAGCCGAATCTGTTATCTTTGACTATTCTTTTTCTAGATGCTTTCATCTGCAATTTTTCTACTACCAACTCCCTGTATCTCCCTTTTCTTCTGCAACCTCTTTGGATTGAGTGCTTCTCTTCTGCATTACTTTCCAGACACAAGAAGTGGTAAGGGAAAACATGCAACTTCATGTCAGCAATTATGGAAGCAATACACACAAATCTGAAATGTGTTAGCAGCCCCTACAGGCACAAAGAAAACCTAGTCTGATATCAATCAGATCCATAATCTATGGATATTCCATAATATGATTTATTAACACAAATCCTTTTCCATACACACTCAAATCATGCTACTACAAACATGTGAATGTTTAACCAATCCATAATACCATAGAGAAACCAAGAGCATGTTGTAAAGAACAAGAACTGTGCTTGTTAATTAAAAAAACTTATATGTGGCCAACTCTTTTATACTTGTGCTATAAGATGTTAGAACTTGCAAAAAAATTATATAAGCAAGTGATAGTAGGCAACATCACATGAAAAAATGCATAACACAAGTGACTTACCCTGGGGAAAGCCAATTAGGGAAAAACTACAGCAAAATACGCACAATCAATCAACAATGAAAATGAGTAGGATGCCCTTCATGAAAGGCCTTTAATAACGTTTTATATGATCAATATGTTCTCACAACTCCAAGTAAACCTATCACACCTACAATGTAGTGAGTTACTTAAAATGTATAAACTTGCTCCCTCCTCGTGGATCGCTAAGAACACCTAAAATAAAGCATTCTCTCAATTGCAAATAGTGAAATGTAATGACCTCAACAAATTTTAGTATAAAATATTTACCACTTTCTGATCACCAAGGTCCTATCAGGGCAAAGTGAGAGCATATGGTGAGTAAAGATTATTATTCAGCACTTTCTGATCAATAAGATCCTGTGAAGGCAAGGTGAGAGCATACAGTGGATGAATGATGATTTTTATATATATTATTCAAATAAACAACAATGCCCGAAAGATGCGGCAATAGATTGCATGAACAATACAAATATGTTGGAGCTAAATAAATATTTTCAAATATGGAAAAATATCATCAAATAGAGAACATATTGAATCAAATCTGCTATTACAATATGCTGCTGCTCCAAATACAAATACTTGCCAGAGAAATAAAACAAAAGCTTTCAGCACAAATATAATCTCTGAATGAGATTGCCCTCAGAAAATCAAAGGGTTTACGTCCTCCGATTTCCAAATCCATGGGTTTTCATCCTTGAATTGATAGTTGAACACAAGGCTCAAACTATGACAGAAATTATAAGAAAAATGGCAGTTGTCTCAAAGACAACCAAGCACCTCAATATATAGAACCAACAGGGCACACAAATTCCAATGTCCCATTTTCCCTCTCAACGATAGCAATTAAAATATTAATGAGATTCTTTAATCAAAATAGCCCCCACTTTGTCATGAATACCAACTTGTAACTCCTCATTAATGAGCTATCATAGAATCTGTCATGTTGAAGTTGCCAAGTGTCTCAGGGGTTATAACACCTCTTTCTAGAAATCCATGCCCCCCAATAAGCTATTATTTTATTATTATTTACTATTATTTTAGTTGTTACTTCTATTTCCCCAAACCACAGCCCCATTATTAAAATATTTTTATATTCTTATCAGGAAAATAAGGATAGGGTCCACATAAGCTAATTAATTAAAAAGGGACATTACGTGAAATGACCACAAACAGTCATACTATCTCTAGAGACATGGCAATGGACTGCAACCTTTAGTGCCAAACATCTAGGATAAGGATTGGACTACAATTTAGTCTTCCTAATGAGCTCCACCCAAATTGGCACATCCCCCCCCAATGGTTGTATTTATGCACAAGCTAACAAGAGGAACTGGAATGTTTACCATACGAAGAGACAATAAAAGAACCTATTCAACTCCCAAAAGGATCTTGACCCTACAATTTGGTCATACATGGGACGTTTTTGCCTATAGCTGATTCTCTGTGTTCGACTTGCTCTCTTCAATGACGAGTTCATTAGCAAGAACATTATATTTAGGAGTTCATTATAAAGCTCCCCAGACAGAATCAACTACATATTTAAAACACAGGTCAGAGCAAGTCCAACAAACAGAATTGGCTATAGGCAAAAACGTCCAATGTATGACCAAATAATAAGGTTGAGATTCTTTACAAAAATTGGCTACATATAATGTATTTACGAGTTCATTAGAAAGTTCATTATATTTACAACCCTCATAGTAACATGGAGGGTTGTAAATAAAGCAATCATTCTTTCCTAGGCTATAACACTCGCAAATTGGAAAGCTTAATGTGCCCAAATTGTACCTTTGAAGCTAAGGCACACGACAAGATTTTATGTGCTAAGGTAATGGTATCAGCTATTACACTTGCATTCTATATCCAAGAAGTTTCAAGCAGCTATGTTTTTAATTAAAAAATATATGGTAAAAAACAAATGTAAGTGAAATGATATAGGGATGTGATGTAAAGAAAATAAATGTTACAAAACAATATTCCCAGACTACCTTATAATTATTTCATCAGTCTATCATGAGACACTGCTATCTGGGAGATCACCAATTTTTTAAGGCAACCAATCTTTTTATATTGCACGTAGATACGAGGTTACAACTTAATGCAATTTCTGGTTGTTCAAATCGCACAGGGTGCAGAACAAGAGCATACTCTTGCGAAGACTTAAAAAACCTAGACTCTAATCTTCAACTTCTTAGTTCCTGAATCTGACTCCGAATGCCTCAACAATAGCATCGGGTTCTTATTTATAACATAAGTCGGATGTCAAAAAATTATAACAATTTTGAGTTCCGACCATACAAACATGACACGCGTCTAACACTGTAAGTAGTGGAGGAAAAGGCAGAGATAAAGCACTACAGTGGAGCGTACAAAGATTCTTCACATGAGACACACCGCATGTGATTACGGCTCACTTTACACCCGAAAGTGACTACGGGGATCTTGCTTTTTAGATAGGGTTGCGTCCTATTGTCGGATCATAACGTGGCCGACATCACGGCACAAACAAGCCCATGTGCTAGCTACCATCTGAGTTATAACCATCATTATCTTCGTCAGTGGAGGTATTATCATTGTCTGATACGGGGTCCAGCTCATCAAAATCATAGTCATGATCTAAATTTGTTGGTGGAAGCAAATGTCGTGGAAGAGGCCTGAAAGCAATTGCCAAGTCATCATCTCGTTGGTGGAAAGTATATATAATTTTGGTAACTTCATCAGGAGAAGCAAAATCTATTTCAGTTCTTGCAGCAATTAAAGCAGGGAGTAAGGCAATCTCCATATCTTCCACCTGGGCCTGTGGGAACCAATTATGAGTTAAAGGATAATATTCAATTCGTGGTAATGCATAATTAAATCTGTTTTGCAAATAGCCTGATGGTCCACTCATTCCTTCTTCGACAGCCCAATAGAAATTTCTTTGCAAATAGTCAAAAAACTCTCTCATATCATCTTGTATGATTCTATCATTGTATCCTAGAAATAAGTCTGCATAGTCTTCAAATTCTGTCTGCAAGAGGGTAATGCTGTTAAAGAAACCAAATTTTGCACACTTAAGAAAATTCCTTTTGATTTTTATGGGCCAATTCATAGGCAACAAAGATGTAATGCAAACATCAAATGTAATGCTATTTCTTAGTGCAAAATAAATAGCAGCATTTTGAAGACCAAAGTGTGATAGAAATTCTGTTTGCTGAGGACCTGTAAGAATTCCTTTATCATAATTGTCTCTGATCAGATTCCTTAACTCTTGAAGCCATTTATTCAAGAAATGTGTGTGGAGGATAGGAGTAATAATTTCTGGAGGTAGCTGAGGTATCCACAAATCATTACCTTGTTCATCTTTCCTGAGGAATATTTCTGTACCATCATTTCTGACCAATGTGTCACCAATTTCAATCATCATATACATTGACTCTGCAAGCTTAGCCATTTCTCTCGTAAGAGAATCTGCTAATGGATTATTATCACCTTTAATCCATTCTATCTCAAAATCATAACTGGTAAAATCAAGATACCAACGTGCAATTCGGCCATGAGCAATATCTTTATTTGGCTTCTTGCTGAGCAGAGATCTCATTGGCTGACTGTCAGTTTTTACAATGAAATGAACAGGTTTAAGAAAAATCTTAAACTTCTCTATACCCTTCTTTACAGCCAAAATCTCTTTTTCATATATGGTGTACCTGCATTCTGTATCAGTGAAGGTTCCTGATCTGTAACCACACACTTGTGCTCCTTTCGATGGAATATCCTGTATGAGAGCAGCACCCCAAACATCATCAGATGCATCAGTGAATAAAATTAAAGGCTATCCATTTTTAGGTAAATGAAGAGTGGGCAAATACTGGCATTTCTGTTTTATCTTTTGAACAATTTCTGTTAACTCTTCATTCCAGGGACCTGCTCCTTTCAACTGAGCTTGAAGCTTCTTTCTGTCTTTAGCTAATCCATTATAGAATGGACTGACATAATTGAGACATCCTAAAAATCTTTGTATTTGCTTGGTTCCAACCAGAACATCAGGAAATTCTGAAATATGCTTAAGGATATGAGGCTAGAGTTTTACCTTGCCATGTGACAGAACCAGACCCAAGAAATCAATTTCTTGTTTGCCAATTACCATTTTCTTACCTGATAAGCATATCCCATTATCTCTGATTGCATTATACAAAGCTTCCAAATGCTTCAAATGCTGAGAATCATTCTCAGAATAAACAATTATGTCATCGATATATACAGAACAAAATTCTTTCAAACTTCTTAAAGCTTTATCCATTCTGCGCTGAAAATAGGCAGGTGCAGTCTTGAGACCAAAAGGCATCACATTCCACTCATACAAACCTTGTGGTACTGAAAAAGCTATTTTGAATCTGTCTTCCTCTTTTACCTTAATTTGCCAGAAACCTGACTTGCAATCAAATTTAGAAAACACATTCTTTGAGGCCGCTCTCATTATCAAATCTGTACTGAATGGAATAGGATAATTGAATGGCAGAATGATATCATTCAGAGGCTTATAGTTTATACAAAATCTTTTCTTACCTCTCTGTTGTTCTGCCCTTTTATTAACCAGGAAAGCTGGGCAACTAAATGGGCTCTTGCTTTCTCTGATAAACTTTCCTTCAATGAGCTCATTCAAATGCTCATCCATTTCTTTTACTTCTGTGGGGCTCATGAGATAGGCTGGTTCAAATGGTATAACAGTTTTACATTCAGGTTTCAACCTAATCTCGCATTCTTCATGCTCCTTAGACCAAAACTGTAAAGGATTCATGCTACAACAATCTTGTTCAAATTTTGCCTTAACTGGTTCTAAGAGCAGAGGTAACTGTGGTCCTTGGGACTTTAAAGGCTCCTTCTTTTGTTTGGCTTTATCAAACAGCTTATGGTTGACTAATTTCAAGGAGGGAATCCTAACAGGACCATCTGTATGCTTAAGAGATATTTCGTGGGTGCGTAAAACAAATGGCTGATATTTGGTTAGGAAAGTGTAACCAAGCAAAATATCTTCCCTCAAACTGTCAAGTTCAATTAGATCAACAATGAACTGCTTGCCTTGGATTTCAATTCTGACACCCTGAGCAAATCTCCCCATTTTGATTTCTTCTCCATTTATGGCATATCCGACTGGTAAATCATTCTTGGTTTTCCAAAACTCAGAAGGAATAGCATTAGTTTTGGCAAAACTACGAGAAGAACCAGAATCTACAAATGCATCCATGGGAATAGGCTTATATCCAAAAAAACAAAGATTTACACGGATATATGTACAATTTTCTACCATGTATAGAGCATTTGCTGGTTCAGACAGAATTTCTGGAGAATCATCTGTAGAAGAATCATCTGCTTTTGTTAGAAGTTCTCGAATTTCCCCCACTGCAGAAATGAGTTTATCCAAGGCCTTTTGCTGCAGAGCACATTGCCGAGCTAAGATGTCAACAGATTCATTACAACGGTCAACTTTAGCACATAAAATATCAATATTGCGGCCAAGAGACACAGAGGGTGAATGGCGAGAACGATGTTTGGAAGTAGATGGTTCGGAAGATAACCAAGAAGGCTGGGTGTAGCCATGGGATGATTTAGACTTTGGTGATGGTGAGGGTGAGCTAGACACAGAATGTTTAAAAGATCGTTTGGATTTTCTATAAAGAGCAAGTTTCTCTTTTTCCCAAGCCTTGATATCTTTAACCTGTTGTTTGGCGGCAGCTTTGCGGTCTTCGAGTGATCCTGGCATGTGATAAAGATCCTTAGATTTGGCCATGCTTATCTTGAAATCCAAATCTTTAATAGCTTTTTTAATCGTCTTAGAAACAACCTTCTGGTCAGATAAACTGGATCGTTCAGACTCAGATTCTGAACTGGTAGAAGAATGTTTTCTTCTATATTTATCTCTAGCCATGTAGTATTGATCAGGCAAAATTTCAACTAATTCAAACAAATCAACATAGGAAGAACCAAGAACTTCATGGGAAGCAACAATTTCCCAGTTTTCTGACCTATGTTGTTCATCAAACATTGCATAAACTTTTATTTCTGGCTTATACCTTTTTGGACAATCTGTAGCATAGTGTGGACCTTTGCAAATAAAACACTGAACAGATTTTCCACCTTCCTTGAAATCTTTATTCTTTTTAAATAGAAACTTTGGTGGCTTTCTATTCTTGAAAGAATTTTTATTTACAGGAGCAAACCTGTATCTTTTTCTATACTGCTTTTTCTTATAAGGAGTATGTCTCCTATGGTCATCATTGTCATAAGCATATTTACATTTTTTGCAATGACAATCTTTTCCACATGATTTTCTACTGAATTTTCTGACATGTTTGAATTCTTTTATCTGATTAATGGGTGGCAAGCTGCAATAGTCTTTCATATTGCAAGAGGAATTATATTGATCTCTGTTATCACTTAAGGCTTTAAGCAGACATCCTTTATCTAACTTGTAGGTAACCAAAGTCCTTAATTCACTGAAACCATAAGCATCAATTTTGGTTTTATACTTGTTACCTATATATTCTTCAGCATATTCTCCCAATCCACAAGGTAGTGAATTTAAATAAAACTTCTTTGTGGTAGAATCATGCAGTTTTCCTGCAGCTATCATATATTTTTCAAAGACTAAATTATACTTATACAATTTTCCTAAGTCTTTGAGCTGCAATGAATAGAGGATTTCTTCTGCTTCAAGTATATCATTTTTTCTGTTGCCACAAAATAAACCAATCAGATATAATTTTAAGGTAGCAAATCCTTCAGCAGAAATATCATTCCTACCCATGTCTTTTTCTTTAACATACTCATCTCCATCTTCATCCATTGAAATTATACCATTATCAGGGAGAGAGTTCCACCAACTGCGGAGTTTACCAGACATGAGTCGGACTGCATACAAAACTTTGTTTGCTTCAGACCATATAGATCCCCTAGTATCAAAGAAATTCTCAAGTGTATCACACCATGTACAAATAGTGTCATAGGGATCTATAATCTTATCAATATTCAAAATATAACCAGAAGTTGCATAAGCTCTCAAATTTTCTGGCCGGGCATTTTCTGACACAACATCTCTCATTTCTACATCCAGCTGATTTTCTACAGTAGTCTGGCTAGCCATGCATAAAGGTTCCCAATCCTCTATAATTTCTATATATGGAGTTTCTTCAGAAGACATATATTCTGGTTCAGAAGAGGATTCATGATAAGAAATTGTTTCAAATATTTCTTCATCAGATGAATTCATGGCTGCAGCTGGTTCTTCCATGTAAACAGGTTCATTATCTTCTAATTCATTTTTTTGTAACCAATCTTTTAATGGTTCAAAAACCTGTAACAAATGTTCTCTCTGCTTGGGCAGAACTATTTTAGAAGGCATCTGAGGTGTGTGACTTCTAGTTATAGAAGATGCTGGTTGTTCTTCAATTTCTTCAGAAAAGAGAATGCTTTTCCTTCTCTGTATTTTTGGTCTGGGCTTGGGATCTGTTTTCTGAGATTTATGGGTTTTTGTATCCTCAGTTTCTTCCTCAGAACTATCCTTGCCTTTCTAGGATACTCTAATCTTTTTGGCGTATTTTCTTACTTTTTCTAAATTTCTCGCCACATGCTCAAGTAAGACTTTGTTCTCCTGAGCTTGAGTATCCCTTCTAGAGTCAGACGTAGAGACATGAGAATATATTTGTCCTGCCACATGTTCTAATCTTTCACTGCTTGACTGTATGCTTGTGGCCATTGTATGGGTCTCACTGACTTGGTAATTTAATGAACCAAAATCATTTAGGGTAGAAGTGCATTGCTTATCAATTCTACCTATAGCAGTTTCTGTTTTATATTGACTATTCTGTACTTGTAACATTCCATCATAAACAGAAATAGTTCTATTGATTCCTTGTTTGACATCTACTGCTATGTCGTCTATGTTCTCTGAGGCTGTTTTCATCCATGCAGACTGCCAGTTTCTTTGAGCTTCAGAATTCTTTTGTTTTGTCCCTACCTTAGTATGAATTTTTGCCTCATATCTGCCCATTGTTTTATCATCAGGTGTAACAACCTGATAACTATCCTGTGTTGGCCATCTACCAGGAGTATAGCTGACTAAATCTACAGCAGTAGCAGAATCTAACTGTAGAGTATGCTTAGTTCTTCTTTCTGATCCATACCTAGGTAAATGCTCTCTCATCATACTTGCATGTTCACCTAGTTTTGCTATTTTAATCCCTTTTCCTTTTCTTTTCTTATCTTGGTCTTCATCCTGTTTTGGTGCAAGATGTAATCTAGCACTTACTTGTCTGGCAAGTTCATCTATTTGATCAGGATGAGATCGTTGGGATCTGGAAGAGAAAGATGATCGAGAGGGCATTTGCTTGAATCTTTGTGAGCTACCAGAGGTTGAGCATTCTTCAGGATTGAAATCCACATAAGGCTTTTTATTAGAACTAGCATATGCATGGGCCATGGATCTACTGCGAGACAGAGGTTGAGCTCTGGCTTGAGTTTCATCTATTAATGGTTGTTCCAGGATAGTTTGACCAGGGACAGATTGGAGAGTTATGGTGCCTACTCTTCGGGATTGGAACGGAGGTCTGTCTGAGAATCTATTTCTGTGAACAGGAAGGTCAATAAATTGTGGTCTTTGCCTATCAAGCAATTGTTCTATAATTGGAAAACCAATGTCAAAACCTGTTGAATCGATGAATCGGCCATAATCAAGAAGATTGGAAGATCCTCTTGGGAAAGATACCCCCGTGGGTAAGGAAACAGGTGGGGACACAGTATTCATGATTCTATATACACAGCGACCTCCTATGGTGGCGTAGACAGAACCGGGCATTAACGAGACACCTTTACCTTGTAGTAGTAAACAAAAAGCAGAAGAAATGAATTTATCAGATAAAGAAAGAGTAAAGTTGGGTTGGACTGACAAGACTCCATCGCCTTTCTCAGCACTGAGAATTCCACGAAACTGGGCAACTACAGCTTGTTCCCAAATTTGACATCTAGTATCAATTAAAGTGGCGAAGAACTCAGCTATCTGGGAGATCATCCTAACACAAGGTCAAATTTGAAATAAACATGCTATTGATACCAGAATTAGTGCAAATATATTTACTTGAAACAATTATTGCAACATGAGACATTTTTACACTAAGAAAACTTAAATACTACATATTTCAAAGAGAATGGTTGATGCCAACAACACTTGTTTATAGATTGGGTTTACATACTGGCTCCCATTCTACAACCCATGGTGCCAATTCTTTATAGCTTCTAAGCACTTTGAAACGGAAAAAAATACAACTGTATAGTTTAGGAAGAATATATAGTCATGCCCAAATACCATGTTAGGTGTCAACATAGCATATGCCTGCCTTTGTGATAACAAAGGTTAAAAATCGGCAACTTATCTTCATACAAATTAAATGATTGTGAAGTTGAAGACAAATATAAACCTATTTTCTCTTAGATTAGATGTACCCGTTTCTGGTCATCTGTAATTCATACATGATCTATGTCTGGTTCAAATTGTCATCTGTGGATCATAAGAGTGGCAGACAAAAGCTTCCTCTATGTCAAACAGATTAGAAAGAGGAACAAAGACCCAAAGTTCGTATATAGATCAGATAGCTTAAGTTTCATCTTGTCTTAAACAATATATGATTAAAGAAAGCCCCAGCACAAACAGACTCCCCCCTCATAGACGGGGGTCCCAAATGCGATACTTTCTATTCCAAATCTTATTTTGGAAATGACTTTACACAAAATATATTCCACAAAATATTTTTGAAGAGTGAGAATAGAAGGCCATAAGATGTACACAAAATGCACTCCAAATGGTGTTTGATTATGATATCTGTATGTAACACAATATTAAAATACTCTATATTTCCACAGAAGCAAAAACCGCATGTCAACAGGAAAGAATAAGGTTTTCTTTTACCAAATCACTGGGTAACATGGGAAAGCAAACCCATTTGCTTCATATTGCAGATGTACATAATGGCACTTCACTTAATGGAATATTTTAAGAAACATCCAGCTAAAAATAGAGAATACCTGACTTCTTTGGTATCTCCTCTTGTGAATCTTCATTGTCTGAAAGATTCACAATTTCAACTTCTGGCACAGATATATATCCCCTTGACTTAGATTCAATTCCAGAGGATTCAAATTGTCTATTACTTGAAATATGATTTATTACACCTGGTGTTGATCTTGTCTTGGTAACATCTGTAGACCTCATTGATTCTATTTTTTTTATTGCTGTTGGAACAACTAGCTTTGGCTTGGACTGCCTATCTTTTCCATAGCTATCCTGTTCAGATTGAGGACTTGGAGAATTGCCCTCCTTTTTAACTTTAGATTTGTCACAGTCAGTAATTAATACATCCTGGATTGCTGCTTCTCGTTTATGTTGTATTTGTGATAGAACTACTTTAGCATCAGATAACCTCTTTTGAGCCTCCTGCAGCTGCAACATCCTTCCACATGGGAGAACAAGTAAAAAACTAAATTTAAAATTCTATATGCAAATTCATCGAGTTTAAAGGAAAATTAACTGCTCCTAGAGGGATGTTTTACTTTTTTATTATCATGAGAATCCAGTAAATTTTCATGATTGCTGGAGATAAAAACAATGGCTAATCAAAACACTATTTGCATCCAAAACTAATGACAAACACAGAATTGCACTTAAGAATGCATCAAACTTTGTATCTATACCATGCTGAAGGAATAAAAAGGAAAATCTGGTACACTTCTACTTCTTTGTAGAGTGGCATACAGCTCAAACTGTTTATTACATTATAGAGTTGGAATATAATCAATATTCCTGACCTCTTGGCTGTTGAAACTACATGAAACCATGAAAATCCTTCATTTCTATTCAATTCTCATTTAATTATGTTTTCAATCTTTCAAACTACTAAGACAAGCAATGGCAACTAAGAAAACTGCCCGGGAAAGCCATAAGAAATGTGATCAAAACATGACAACCACAAACAAGGCATTCAAACCAAGCATATGTTCTTACTAATTTCCATGATCTCCATGGGAATAGCTTATCTCTGAACTTGCCTGATAGCATATTAACCATTGTGAATGGAAATTACAGTTAAAGGAGAAGGAAAGTAAAAAAGAATTCAGTAAAGTACATGAAAGCTAATCTCTGATAAAGCCAGATATTATATGACCAATAATAAAAATGCATAGTATTTAGCCTCAATATTTGCCTATTCTCATCTTTTATTGAGCTAAGTCTCCAATCCACCCATCCTTTTTCCTCATCCCAGTGATGGACCATGCAATGTGATCTGAAACATTGCTCTAAACCAAATTCACACAATTTTTTCTAGAAGCATGTCATTCATTTTCATGGACTGTGAAAGCCTCATGTGTACTATTAACTTTTATGTATTCATAGAAGAGACAATCTATAAACAAGGAAACCTGGAAAAGTGGTTCCAACAGTAATGTGGAAACTTGCCACTAGAGCATAGTGTTGTTATATGGAGCCTAATCAGACTCGGAAGTTAAATTTTCCCCACTTTTATCGGCGCGGTTTCCCCCCAAATCATTTAACGGGGGAAATCGGAAGGGGGGCAAAGCCCCTCTTGCGGGGCCCAAATTGGAAACTTGTGAGTCACAAGGCAAAACTCCACAAGTTTTTGGAGATACTCAGCTGTGACTCGACTCGCGAGTCGCACCGACTCACCGTAGTGAGTAAAAGGACTCGCAAGTCACAGCGAACCAGCCAAGTAATTGGTGAGTCCTGAAACTCTGATACTAACAATCAACACTGCCCTTGTTTGCCTTACTTCTACCTCACTTTATTGATAAAGAGATATGATGTTCCAAGGAAGAAAACTCGAGTGTTTGGACTGTCTAACTGCTGATGCATAAATCAGTGGTATTGTGGTGTTGTATAAGCTGCCATCATACATAATCAAAGTGCTGCTGGTATAGGCAACTGTAAAACTATTTATGCCACTTTGGGAGGCTGGAAACCCTGCAACAGGAGCATACCCTAGTGTTAAATCATACATCTCAATGCTTCAATTCTGCCGTGTCTTATGTTTCCACCCAAACTGATTTGGTATTCAAATGGAAACTATCTACCACTTAAACCCTGTCTTAACAAACCCAAGCGCACTTTTTTGTCATTCTAACCAGCCAAGCTTATCAAAAACAGACCTAGGTGCCTATTTCTGGAATTCTTGTCACTCAAACATTCATCATAACCCGCAAGGCATGCTTTTTGACTGTTTTTTACACTTGAAGACTGATCTCTCTTCCTTGAGCGCTCAAATATGATGCTTCTGCCACTTGAAAGTTGGTTCAAACATGTAGGCACTCATATCAGTCATGTATGCCACTTTACCCTCTTATTTCTCCTCTCATGGGCCAAAAAAAAAACTTTTGGTATTTCGTTCACCGATCCCAAAGTTTTCCAACCCAGGCTCCGATACCATAAAATAATATAAAACACAGAATGATTACCAAGATATTTGATATTAACTAAGGAGTGAAAGCATCCTTAAATAAGAGATAAGAGTTTACAAACGCTTTATCTGGAAAGGATAAGAGCGACAACTAAGCGATAGCTAATAAAGCAAAAGGATAAGAACATAACTAACAGAATAAAGAATATTCCTAAAGTCTATCCTAATGACTAATTGACCATTAAATATTACAATAATACTTCAATACCTTTATGGTGCTATTGTGTTCTCTAAAGAAGCCTGTGTAGGTCTTTTTGGCCTCACTTCTTCACTTTAGTTTGTTTGTTGGACTATGTGCCCTTTCCGGTAGCTATGTGCCTATTATCGTATAAAGGCGTCGGGAGTTATTTTTCCATTAGTCGACATAAAAACCCTATTTTTGTAACCGACATAAGTCTTGATTAAACGGCTAAGGGTTAGGGTTTTCGTTGATATTGTATTGTAGAATTTGCAGCGGTATTGAGTTGCAAGGACTGTTGATTGTAATCGGTTCGATTTGCTGGATAATAATATTGGACTCTTTGTTGGTGGATGCAGCCCGAATTTGGGTGAACCACGTTAAAAAATTGTCTCTCGCTGTTATTATTTCTGTGTATTTTCATTCCTCTGTTTAATCTTTATTTGCATTTAATTGATATCTTCTGCATGCAATTCCTAACACATACTCTAAAGCTATCCACGTTTAATTTTTGGTTATTATAAGATAAGCATATTAGTGTCCACGAGTGACCAAAAGTAGGTCAATGGGACTTGAGAATACATCAGTTTACAGTAGAAAATTCTAGGAAGAGAGCATCTAGGAAAGCAAAATAAAGGAACAAGAGCACTAAAAGCAAAATTGAGCAATGCAACACCAACATAGGTGGTTAAGAAGGGAAACAAAATCCACAAAAAGAAAGGGCTGATGAAGACTGGAAGGATAAGATACAAATTTCATCAAATATCTCCATCAAGACCTAGAAGGGGGGAATCATCAGTCCCATCGTCGATCATTGTGAAAGGACTAATACACAATCTAGTAATGCTCATTGAGCGTGCCAAAGGCCGCAGAGGGGCAGACGTAGTGGTCCATATAGGAAAGAAAGCACTCCCTTAAAATCTCTCCTAACATCCAAGGCCAGTCTAACTCCTATAGTAGCAAAGAAACTTGTAACATGTGTCTATCCCTATTGCTTGGCGGTAGTTGGGAAGGAGTAGATCCATGTCATCAAGGAGCAAAGCCATGATGTCGAGGAGTAGAGCCATGACATCGAGCAAGAGTAGAACCCTGTTATCAAGGGAGAACATGTAAGGGTATCTCATTAATAGTGGTGTGTTGGGAGAAACATCATCTCACAAGTCTATCCGCCTCTATGTGATGAAGTAGTATCCAAAGGGCATTTAGTGTTGTCGATCCCCTAAATGGGTTGGAAGAAAGATGCATGGAGACTCCAGGCCTTGTAGGGACTCCTTGCAGCAATCTGTTCCAAAGGTTGACAACTAAAGATAAAGGGCCAAGCATCATTGGTCTACATATTTAAAGAGAGTAGATAGAATGTTGCCTAAGTCGGTGTAGAGGTAGTAGTATCTCCCTTAGATCTCATGGTAAATGGGGCATCTGAAAATGAAATGTTCCTTAGTCTCTACCTCCTAAAGCAAGCAAAGATGGCAAATCCGGTCCTGGCAAAGAATATGATGAGCAATCTCAACTCGTAGTTGATGAGTGCACACCCTTAGTTGGCCAAGGGGAAACCTCAACTCATGGGATCAATGGTGTTGAAGATTGTAAGGACAACAAATGATACCTTCCACCACTTGTAGGAAATGTTCTGCATAAAAAGCAAGCTTGGGACTAAGCAGCTCAGGAGGAGAGGTCTAAGTGACTTGGATGTACTATATGTATATATCCTCTTTGGCAACTTTAGTGATGACCTAGCATCCATAGAGTACGTGAAAGGATGTACTCTATCAATAAAGATGGAGCAAGCTAGTCTCAGAATAATGTTGATGTCTAGTGGGGTCCAAAGACGCAATCGTCTCTGAAGAACAAAGAGCTAAGTTTAGATACCTCTAACACCCTAAAGCACAATATCTCATGGATCTAAGCTTGTGGATGTAGAAAGTAAGACTAAAGATATTCTAAAGGCATAGAGATTGGGCAGCAAACTTGGAAAATCCATCTGCAACAGATCATGCGATGCAACATGAGAATTTGGACCCTCTTAGTATGAGCCCAATTGATGGACCCCAAACTAAGTCCCAAAACCCCCGACCCATATAAAATTGTAGGTTTGATGATTGTGTCAAAAAAACATATCGTTGACGCTACAACACAAAAAGAGAGGCATATCCCTTGTAAAGGTGCAATCAACAGGTAGGCTTCATGCTTAAGGATGGGCTAGAAAATGGGACCCCAAGTAGGTGAATAAAAACAATCCCATTGTGTGCATCATTTGTGGACAAATCAATCTAATAACATGAAGAAAAAAGAAATCATTTAAATGCTTTTGTACGAATAAAATTTTCAATGGAAAATAAGGCATTGTGGAAGCCTAATAATCCCATCTCTATAACCTGGAATTTGTCACCTACTCAAATCTCCCTTGACCAAATAAAAAAGAAGTTTATAAAGATCCATCAAAGGAATCTCCTTAATCTTTGGCTTAACTAGTCTGTCAACTAATTAAATTTTAAATGGCAAACTAGAAAATTTTCTTACTTTATCTTTCCGAAAGCAAACCTAACTGATTTATTTGTTCTAGGAGCTTTATTTTTATGTATGTGTCCAAGGGAACAAACAACTTGAGGATACCAACACTTTATTCTTTTTTATTAGTCAATCTATCCTTTCAATATCTTGGAAGCAATGTGTTTGATGAGCAAAAGATGCACCCCACAATATATGTTCAAGATATTTTCCCTTTTTATCAATCGATCTGTCCTTTCAATAATTTGGGAGTAATCTGTTTGTTATGACAAAGGTGCACCATTTACAAAACTCAAAAAAAAATTTAAGCCATCATTCATTGTTTTCCAAATTTATATATAACTTTGTCTACACGTGCAATGAGGAGATTTAATCCATTGTCATGTTAAATTGTTGAAATGATGATTCAAGTGTTGATTTGGGGTTTGTGCAAGTATGATCTTAAAAGAGGAGACATGCACTCATAGAGGGAATCCCTATAGTGTATGTTAGTGTTTTAATTTGTTTCTTTAAAGACAACTTAAACCAGAACAGTATGTGAGGTGAAACTTCTTCAAATTATAGGGGAAAGCTCCTTAAGATTTAAACTAACCCTAGACACTAAGCTATAGACAAAATATATCTTTTGTTGGAATTATATTACATCAAAATATAGTATATAGGTTGGTTAGATAAATAAATAAATATTGTTAGTATAGTTAGTGTGTTAAATTAATATTATGTTATGTGGTACTTGTCAAATCGGGTAGGGAAGTTAAGTAGTTGTATGGGATAAATAAGGCTTTTATTCACCAATGCAAATCAATGTAATTTATTACTTAGTTTCAATTTACTCAATGAAATCACAAACATAAACACAAGTAAACTAGCTTTAATAACAATTTCAACATAAGTGTAATATCAACTATCATTAAGAATTCATGTGCTTATAGGTTACAAAATGCCCAATTTGGGGGATTTAGCATAATAATTTATTAGTCCAAAAATCATTATTTAAAAACACAAATGCTTGAAGCTTCTAAAATATAAGAAAGAAAGAACTTTAAAGAAAAAACTATCCTAAAGAAAGGATAAATAAAACCTAGCTAAAAGCGACCTACAAATAGGCCTTCAACCCCCTCTCAGAAAATAGGACCAACAAAATAGCATCTACCGAAAATAAATTGTGGCCAAAAATAGCAATTTGACACTTGAACACCCTCTATGATTCTGATGTAGCTCTTTGCTTTGAAACCTATCAGATTCTCTAAAGAATTCTAAAACCCTAATCACCATAAGACTTCACCAAACAATCTTGGTGACTCGAATCCAATGCCACTTCATGGAAACAAGGCAAATCAAGCCCTAGGTTCTATTGTTGATGATTTCACCAACCCCAATCGTTGAGTAGAGAATTACCACCTAGTGTATTGTCGAGGTTGAAAAATATAGTTGAAGCCTTTGAATGCAAGATATGGCAATGTTAGTGTTTTACTTCACACCCTTCAGTATGACACACAATGAAACAAATGTTCAATACAACCGCTCTTCGAATTAGAAGGGAAAGTTCCTTATAAACAAAAATAAACTTAATCTAAACAATATGCATATTGTTATTTACAATTTGTGCAATGTTTCCTAGGATGGTTCACACTCATACTAAACGAAACTAAAGGTGTGTCTTTTTGGATTCACCTAGGGCAAAAGGTTGATAAGCACCTTAACTAAGGGCAAAAAAATATTTATGCTTTTTGACTGAAACTAAACCCTACATACACTACCACGCTTACACTATTCAGCTAAAGACTGAAACTGAGCAATGCATAAGCTAGGATTTGGTTTATACAATACACAAGACTCGATAAATCAAAAGACGGGAATGACATACAAAGCTACAAGACCCACTTTACTACAACCTGCAATACAAAGCCTGCAGTTAATAGTAAAAGCACTTCAATTTACTTCATCAACACAGATATCAAATGTTATGAGGTAAACACAATAATTGCATTCAAAGCAACCACCAATTTAACAGCTACATAATACAAAAATTTCAATAAATGTTAAGCGATATTCAACTCATAAAAGCACGAATAACACAGCCAATTTGAGTAGCAAAAAAGGCATACTAAATTCTATTAAATGAATATTGAATTCTCTATATAAAAAACTCTCTAAACTAAGTGCCCAAAGCACTTATTTATAAGGTTTTACGATGTGTTGCATGAAAAGAAATAAAAATCTGACTACAAATTCCACCCTAAGAATAGATTGCTTGCATGCAAAGCAAGCTTATTACATAATTTAATTCACTAATACAAAATCCTTAACTCAAGCAGTCTTCAATTAGACTCCTAATAAGGATGACTACAAACCATAGTTACGAGACTCGGACTCGGCTCGGACTCAACAAGCTGATTTTGGACTTGGACTCGGACTAAGCGCCTAGACTCGGTAAAAACTCGGCAAACTAAAAAACCCAAGAAATTCAGAGATTTTTAAGGATTTAAAACTTGTTTCATGCACCCTTTAATAAATAAACCTTAAAGACACAATAACATCATCAAATAGAAGCTAATTTGATCACATACACAAGTATACATCAATCACATAAGTATAAATGCAAATTGTAGCTGAGCTGCTGAAGGAAATAGCACACTTAGATATATAAAATTATAAATATAGTCAAATGTACACAAAACTCATGGAATATGAAATCCATGACATCAAATGTTCCAAACAAATATGAAATATCAAAACAATAACTAGAGTCTAGAAGTCTATGGCTCAGAGGAGCCTACATCCTTCGTCTTCCTACGAAGGCGTAAATGGTAGGTCTTAAATGATGCCAACATTGACGAGTCAACAAAAACTTGGAGAAAACTCGGCAAAAACTTGACAAATCAATAGGATCTATCTCATCCAAATCAATAGGATCCAATGATTTGTCCTCTACTCTTTGTGCAAAATCGAAACCCACCCTGAATTTGACTAAGTCTGAAATCCTGAAACCCTGAATTTGACTAAGTCTGAAATCCTAAAACCCTAAAAATTTGGTTAAGTTTGAAATTTGATGGATCCTCCAAAATCTAGAATCTGCATGTTAAATCCCATGGATCTGGAACCTATCTCAAACATATTGACAGTATATTTCAAAATATTTATATATTTTGAAATATATTGTCACCGTGTTCCTGATTTTTTCACTTTTTCCCGAGTCTCCTTGACAGGACTCGCGGTTCCAAGCGAGTCCGGCGAGTGTGGGAAAAACTCGGCCAAGTCCGAGTCTGAGTCCCCCATACTCGGCCAAGCTGCCTCGCCTCGGACTCGCCGAGTTTAGGCGAGTCTCGTAACACTGCTACAAACCAATAATAGACCTTCTCGAAGGTCCTTTAAAAATAGTCAGTCTATAAATAGAACAGCTAAAAATAGGCAATGCTGACAGGCAGCTCTGGAGACAATTCTGACAAAGTTCATTTGCTCTATTCATGGCAAATCTTCTGAAGAAGTTCTAAAACTCTGACATTCTTCTTGATGCCTTGAATCTAAAAACCCTAATTTTGTTGATCTTCATACCAAACCTCTAGCTAGAAATACGCTTGTCTGAATACCCTAAAAACCCATTGTCATCTCTGCAAACTCTTCACGTTTGCCTTTACAACACAGCGAGCATACAAGTGTCCAAATATGACAAATAAACATGTCGATTTATGCTACCAATTGAAGATTACATCAAACATGAATGACACCATGAAATACAGAAGATATACTCATCAAATGTCACACAACAAGTCTGATTTTTAGAATAGAAGTCTGCTTCTATAAATCAGAATATGAAGTCTGAAAATTACATCCAAAACAAGGGCTCAAACATGACAAACATAGCCCAAACTGCTGCTGTCCAAGTCTGCCCTAAGCCCTAGAATTATACATACCAAAATATGGCAAATGAAGATCAAACAAACCCTCCAAAGGGCGGCGCTCACAAGAAATGATGGCGGCTGCAGATTAAGGTTTGAGAAAACCCTACAATGAAGAAAATCGCCCCCCTCAAGCCAAGTCACCCTTCTCCAATGGTGGCACTCCAATTCTAGCGTGAAACCCTAGGTCAATGCCAACGCAAACCACTAAGAATGTTGCCCCAAGTGTGGTGCTCCAATTAGGGTAAACCCTAATGCAATGTGTACACAAAATGCCAGAACAATGCTCCTCCAAGTGTGGCGCTCAAGTCCTTCGCAAACCCTGGTGCCAAATGAACATATAATGCCACAAAGAAATCCTCCTCCAATGCTGATCTAAAAATCTGAATGTGCAATCATGCTCCAATCCTCCAAAGGTCTCCAATGAAGTGCAAGTTGAACTCCGTAATGAGTCCACCACAATGATGAGCTAGGGTTTCGTCCAACTCACCAAGAATCACAAGGGTTTTCGTCCTTGGATTCATGCCCAACAAACGTTGCAGCCAAATGAGATAAACTCAATGAGAAGTGATGAATGAATGGTGGGATGACCTCAAAACATTCCTTATTTATAGCCCTCCACAAGTAACTCCTCAAAGCCGACCTCCTTATGGTAATTTCCTATATTTCATTTTATTATTTTCTCCTCATAGGGTCGACCTCCCTCTAGGGGCCCAAGTGCACAAATAAGAATATTTTATTTTGTTGTCTTCCCTCCACCCTGGCCGACATAGACAAGGTACTAAATTTTCCTTATTTTATTCTTTCCATCCTCTAAGAGGAGTGAACCACCTAGGCATCTCATACATCGTATTTTTACCATAAATTAGGTCGTACATCTCCAAGGGAAATTGTCTTAATTTATTCTTATTTTTCCTCAAACTCCCAAAGTCATTTCCATCATTTCTCTTTCTTCCTTTCATTTTCTTTTCTCTCCCTTGGTCACTCATCACTAGGGAAAATTATTTTAATTACTTTGACCTCTCTAATAAATCCACAAAAATACACAAAGTCGTCCCTTATGATCAATTTGCCCAAATTAAATTGGCTAAGTATGAAATCTAGCCAATTAGGTTATTCCCTTAGCCCTCTGGCTTAGCCTAAGGGAATGGAATAGGCTAGCCAACTCTGCTAGACGATCACTCGGAAAATGGGGACATTACATGCTCTGCTGGTCAGGACAGTGTGCTCTACCCACCAAAGAAAGGGATGAAACAATGGGAAACAATGAAAGGTAGAGGCCTTATTTAAACACAAGATATCTTCTTTTTCTGCCCTTAGCCGCCCCTCTATTTAAATCAAATCCTTAAATTGACAAGTGCTGATTGGCCAGCTATATTTGGCACCTCTATGCATGAATTTGAATGTTTTTTGAAAAAGAAATTAACTTCCACTATGGAAGGTGCACCCCTGATAATGCAAACACAACTTTTAACTTAGAAATCAAACCTTCTCCAAGTTCCCAGGTGCATGCCTGATAGTGTATTTGCATGTTTTGACTTTGACCTTGCATTTTACACTTACACGTGCACACTTGAGACTGTCTTTGTATGATTTTGATTTTGAATGTTTGTTTTACATATACAGGTGTTCACCTCATAATGCAAACACAGACTTTGAAAACTTGTTTGATCCTTCCCTAAATGGGTCCGCAACTGGTAAGGCATTTATTCACATTAATAATTAAAATTTGTAATCTATGTTATCCATTCATAGGTGCAAGCCTGTGCATAGTCCTTGTGCTTTTTTGAAAAGTCAAACTTCTTTTACCTTGTACAGGGCTGCCCCTGACAGTACTATTATCAGAATATGTACATCATATATTAATAAATTGAATGAATATTACAGAGAAGAGTGAAGGCTCTTATAGATTTTACAAGAACTAAGAAAAGATAAAACAGTTGTAAAAGGCAAACAACTAAGAAAGCAAAGCGATGGACCATTAATACTATATTTAGCTTAATACCCTCCCTTAATGGTCAATTGGTCAACTACACCAAGATGCCCCCAAAATTTGAGAAACTTATCTGGGCCTAGAGCCTTAGTGAGAATATCGGCAGTCTGATCCTCTGTAGAAACACACTGTAACACAACAGATCCATCTTCAACCAGCTGGCGAATAAAATGACAAGAGAGATCAACATGTTTAGTCCGCTCATGGAAGACAGGATTCTTTGCAAGTTTCAACACCCCTTGATTGTCACAATACAAGTGTGAAGGCCCTGCTGGAGGCATTTGCATTTCTAAAAGCATCCTACGAAGCCAAACTACCTCACAGGCTGCTTTAGCAGCTCCCTTATATTCAGCTTTTGTCGAGGAGAGAGCAATGACTTATTGCTTCTTGCTGGTCCATGTGACTGCACCTGTGCTTAGACTGAAAACATAACCAAAGGTAGACTTCCTGTCATCAACAGAACCTGCCCAATCCGAATCAGTAAAACCAAGCAGCTGAGGATCTTTGCACCTGCCATACAGAATGCCAAAGTCTGAAGTGCCATGCACATATCGCAACACACATTTTGCTACAACCCAATGGGCAGTTTTCGGAGCAGCCATGAAGCGAGAGATGTAGCTGACTGCAAAACTAAGATCAGGTCGAGTGGCATTAAGATAAATGATACTGCCAACTAATTGTCTGAATGCAGATTCATTCTCTACAGGAGAGTCGGAATGGGCTAAGAGTTGCAGGCCTTTCTCCATGAGGTAGAAGCAAGTTTGCAGTCTGTCATCCGGAATTTGTCCAATAGACTTCTAGCATATTTGGACTGAGAGATGAAGATGCAGTCAAGGTGCTGCCAAACCTCAATACCTAGACAATAATGCAAGAGGCCCAAGTCTGTCATGTCAAAGGTTTGACTGAGATCATGTTTGATTTCGTGAATCGCCTGCTCTAAATTACCAGTAATAATGACATCATCGACATAAACAACAATGTAGAGACTATCATCAGCATACTTGTGGACATACAGATTAGAATCAAAAGGGCTCCGCTGAAAGCCATGATCCACAAGGTACTGATCAATTTTGATGTACCATGCCCGACGAGCCTGTTTGAGGCCATAAAGAGCTTTCACCAATTTGCACACCTAATGTTCTTTACCAGCAAACTTGAAGCCAGGAGGTTGCATCATGTAGACTTCTTCTTGCAAATCTCCGTTGAGGAAGGCACTCTTGACGTCCATTTGATGGACTTTCCACCCAAACTGGGCATCGATAGCAAGGAGAAGCCGAATGGTACTCATTTTGGCTGTAGGGGCAAAGGTCTCCTCATAGTCAATGCCTTCTTGCTGGGAGAATCCTTTGGCAACCAGCCAGGCCTTATATTTGTCAAGAGTCCCATCAGCCTTGTACTTGACTTTGTACACCCATTTGCACCCAATGGGCTTCTTCCCAGGTGGAAGATCAGCAAGAACCTAGGTATTGTTCTTCAGCAAGCTATGATGCTCGGCATCCATAGCCTTTTCCCATTCAGGTACACCTTTAGCCTTAGAATATGTTTGAGGCTCTGCGATACTATGAAGATTGGCCACGAGGGGAAAATTGGCAGTATTTTGCAGTTTGCTCTTCTTCCGAGCAGATCTACCCTCAACTAGTTCATTATCATGAAGATCATCAATCGTTTTGGCCCACCATTTAGGCCGAAGAGCAGGTGAATCATGACCTAAAATAGGTGCACAGCATCATCAGGAGAAGCAGGAACAAGATTAGGGGGATCCTGAATATCTAGAGGAGCAGGTACAGGAAGCACTTCACGAGCCCTCCCAGCAGGTGGACCAAGAGGAATGCGAACATCAGAAGCCTCCAAAGACTGATCCTTAGTGGGAGTAGATGAGGTAGAGAGAAGAAAAGGCCCAGTAGTCTCATCAACTACGACATCACGACTGAAGATGAGACGATCAGTGTCTATGTCAATCAGTCGGTAAGCCTTATGATTTTCACTATAGCCAGTGAACATGAGTTTTTGGCTTTCGGAGTCCAGCTTAGTGTGCTTGACATCTGGAATCCGAACATGAGTAGTGGAGCCAAAAACTTTCAGATGAGTGACGCGAGGTTTACGTCCAGACCATGCTTCTTCAGGAGTCATTTTTCTGGTTGCATAAGTGGGAGATCGGTTCAGAAGATAGACAGCAGTGTAGACTCCTTCAACCCAAAATTTCTTGGGAACACTGCGATGTTCCAACATAGAACATGCCATCTCTGTAATAGTGCGATTGCGATGCTCAACAACACCATTTTGCTGAGGTGTGTAAGGTGTACTGAGCTGACGTTTGATGCCATGTGCAGCACAGAAATGGGTGAAATTAGAGGAACAAAATTCCCCTCCATTATCAGATCGAAGAGAGACGATGGGACAGCCGGACTCTTTTTCCACCAAGGCTTTGAACTGCTAAAATTGACTAAGTGCATCGGATTTCTTTTTCAAGAAATACACCCACATCTTTCGGCTGAAATCATCAACAAAAAGCAAAAAATATCTACATCTAGTAACGGAAGAAGTGTTCAGGTCCACATACATCCGCGTGCACCAACTGCAAAACCTTGGATGTTCTCCATTTGTCACCATCGGAAAATGGGGTTCAATGTTGTTTACTAGCTTGACATGCGTCACAAATACCAAGAAGTTGAGTCTAAATATCTAGAAGACCACCGACCAGACTCTCGAGCTAACTGAGAAAGATAGTGCATGTTGAGATGCCCATAACGTTGATGCCAGAGTTTGCTGAGGGAAGTGCTCCTGGCTGCCAAAGCTTGTTTTGGAGAATCACCAGAATCCACGAATCTATATAGACCATGATCCTCAAGAGCCTGGGCAACAGTGGTGCGTGTCTCACGGTCTACTATGCTGCATGTGTGCATGCTGAAAACAACATCCAGATGAGGTGAGTGTCTCATTATCTGACTAACGGAGAGAAGGTTCAGCTCCATACCAGGAACGAAGTATACATCGAGAAATATTAATTTTCTCCTTCCAAACTGAATCTGCACGATGCCTTTGCCGACAACGGTATATTCTTCGCCTCCGCCAAAGATGACAGAATCTCAGAATGGCATGTATTCCGTGAACTAGTCTCGCCGATATGTCAAATGTCGAGAGGCACCTGAGTCAATGTACCAGGCAGAAGATTTAACCTGATCGGCAGGTCTCTTAGCCATAAAGGCAGAGAGCACAGACTCCTTCTGTATAGTGTGCTTTAGAAAGGACGCCATTTGCATGTTTTTCAAAGTACGAAAAACAAAGCGAAATAATAGCATAAACTGAGAACAAAACCCGGACATGGGGTTCGAGATACACAAAGAAAAGATGTTGACAAAAACCGAGCACAGGTATCGAGCCACAAATCCCGAGGTGTGATTAGGATAACCGCCTGTCACAAAGTTGAGCGCTGGATACTGTAAGTGCAAATGAGAGAAACATAAGGAAACGGCAGCTTCAAAAATAGTTAATAAGGTTATCATGAGATGGCGAGCAAGATATAGAAGTGTCAAAAACACCAAATCTTGAGCAGGTTTCTGAAACGGAGTCTAAGGGCAAAGAGATTGCAATCGAGTAACGGCTACCAACAAAGCTATGCCGTTTGCAATGGTGACCAGACCAGACAGCATTGTGTTTGTGCCTCCCGCAAATTTACCAAATGCCATAACCGCTCGCCAAAAACGCCCAGGACTCCAAAACGCGACGGGCGTGAGTCACAAAAAGGCGAGTAGAAGATGCCGATCACAAAACCTTTCACGGCTGACAGGTCTCAAAAAACGACGCAAAAAAAAAAATGTCAACCGCAAAGAATAAATCCCAATCAAGAACCGCCAAGAAATACACCTTCAAACAGTCGTTCTGAGTGAAGATTGTAATCATGATTAGCAGCAATGCCCTACAGAAACTGTGATGTAGTATAGATCAAAAAGCTCAAACATGAAAGTAACCTCCAGAAACAAAGAAAACAAAGTCCAAAACGGGAATGCACACCTGCACACGAGCTCCTAAAAATGGATCCGTACGTCGTACTAAATACGAAGAGCAATGAAAAAAATTTCTAAAATATTTGCCCAGTTCGAATCTGCTCTGATACCATGTTATCAGAATATGTACATCATATATTAATAAATTGAATGAATATTACAGTGAAGAGCGAAGGCTCTTATAGATTTTACAAGAACTTAGAAAAGATAAAACAGCTGTAAAAGGCAAACAACTAAGAAAGCAAAGCGATGGACCATTAATACTATATTTAGCTTAATAAGCACAAACATAGATTTTACATATTTAGTTTAAACTTTTTGATTTCCCTGTACACAACACGCACCTAACAATGCATTCTCAAGAGTTTTGACTTTGAATATATGTTTCCTTAATCAAGTGTGCACCTCTATAAGTGTTTGTGGACTAAGTTATCACTCCTTGATGGTTTCTATTCATAGGAACACCCCTGTAATAGATACTTCGTGACTTTTCAATGCTGAAAATTTTTCCCATTCACAGTTGTGCACCTATATATGTGTTTGAATAAACAAAATTTTTAGAAGAGGTAGGAGCCTTTATGTGGTGCACATCTGAAAAGGCAATCACAGCCCTTAACCTTTAAACATGCCCTCTCCTTCATCTAGTGCATACTTGATACATCATGCAAACAAAAACTATGATTTCTTCCTTGTTTGGTTCCATTGCCATGACATGAGTTTGCTGCTTTCATGCATTGGTACTTTCACCTCTTCTTCACTGATTTGTTTTATAACTCCATTTATCAACACTGTGAAGATACATACAAGAGGAGACAAAAACCACAGAGACAAGCAAGACAAACCTGATACATGACTCATGATTATCAGAAAAACAAGTTACAACAGACAAAACCATAGCCTCACTGTTGTTATATCCTCTTGTATAATGCTGAAAACTACCCTAGGCTTTTACCCTTAAGCCTGCATCATAAAATAGGAACTCTAGGCAAATGCAACATCCAGCTGATTTTCCCTATCCAAATGATTGCAAACTGTTTTGGAAACCCTAGGGTCTATCAACAAATCTGCAACACTTCAGGACTGCAGGCAGTCATAATGAATGTGGACGGTATGACAACCTTCCATCAAGACTTAAGATTGGCAATGAAACATCTCATTGTCTCTCACCACAAGGGATTACTGAAAGTGTCTAGTGGCTTTAGCCTGCCACGGCTGGATGGTGGTGTGCTTGTGAGGGCTGTGAAAGGGCTGAAATCATAAGAGGGGTGCAATTTGAAGGTTTTGTGGATCCTGCTGGTTCTGATGGCGCCATTGCTAAGGAGGTGGTAGTGTCTGGTGGAGGGGTGCACGACAGGGCTTATGATCATTGGAGGGAGGTTCCTGGTTGTCATGGCATCAGTCATTGGGGTGTTTCTCACCTCGCTAATAATTGATAGTAGTCTGGTTTTTAGTTGAATAGCTGTTAGTTTTTATTTATTTCGATTCTTTTCTCCAAGTCTGCTACAATCCTTAGGGAGCAGTTTATGCAGACCTTTAGTATATGTCTTTGTATGCTATTATGTTATTAGTTTTAGGGATCAGCCGCCTTAATACATCCCTGGATTTAAATCAAAAAAATGAATCTGCAACCTATCTCCACACCCTAGGCAGTAATTATAATAGACTTTGGCACGCAATTAGCAAGATCAGAAAAAAAAAAACTTTCATAAATCTGAAAAATCCCCTTGAAACCCCTATGGTTTCATGCACCAATCCCAAAAACCTGCAAAACCCTATCCCCTCAAGTCGGATACGCCTAAAAATTGTGCCTCTTGGAATTGTTTCTACAACTATAAAATCCACATTCGTTCATTCTATCAACCTTGATAGCAACCAACCCTCCAATGGAAAATCAAAAAATCAGCAAACCATAGGTAGGCAGATATGATCTCCAACACTGCTCTTTTCTGAAATGGCACCCAAACAGTAAGCAACCTTCGCTGTTCTGAGTTTGGAGGTTGAAAACCCCACTGATTGTAGAGACCCTGCAATACTGACAAAAGTTTGAAAACGCGGACTCAGCAGCCTAAAAACTTGACTCAAACTCAGGACTCAGCACGGACTCAGCAAAACACAGCCAAAAACAACTCATAATTACACACAAAAAAAAGAAATTAATGCATTTAGAGAACACAAAAGTCTAATTTGACTATCAATTTGTCATAATTCAAACATTACATATGTCATATGATCTCAAACTCTCAAAATTTAAAATTTCATAATTTCAAAGTCAAACAATACATTGTAATACAACAGAATTATAAATAATAAATGTATAACAGCACTATAACTGTTTACATATGATGATAGGTCAAAAAACAGCCAAATACAATCTACATCTTCCTCTTCCCCCTACTAGTGTAACTTAACTTTTTAGGCCTCAAATTACTAGGTAAGTCGGTATCAAAATGATCACTGATTGTTTCCTCAAAAGTGTGTTCATTTTCCTCCAATGCATCCAATTCTGCTGCTTCTGTTGTTCCTCTCTCCAATCCTGAAAGATCTTCATTAGTAAGCAGGACATCACTTTGTTCTTTGACAGTGAAAAAATGAAAATTGTGGCCCTGTTTTTCTAATTCATCACCAGGTGAGTCCAAATTGGAAACTTGTGAGTCACAAGGCAAAACTCCACAAGTTTTTGGAGATACTCAGCTGTGACTCAACTCGTGAGTCGTGCCAACTCACCGTAGTGAGCAAAAGGACTCACAAGTCGCAGCGAACCAGCCAAGTACTTGGTGAGTCCCGAAACTCTGATACTAACAATCAACACTGCCCTTGTTTGCCTTACTTCTACCTCACTTTATTGATAAAGTCAAAGTGATATGATGTTCCAAGGAAGAAAACTCGAGTGTTCGGACTGTCTAGCTGCTGATGCATAAATCAGTGGTATTGTGGTGTTGTATAAGCTGCCATCATACATAATCGAAGTGCTGCTGGTATAGGCAACTGTAACACTATTTATGCCACTTTGGGAGGCTGGAAACCCTGCAACAGGAGCATACCCTAGTGTTAAATCATACATCTCAATGCTTCAATTCTGCTCTGTGTCTTATGTTTCCACCCAAACTGATTTGGCATTCAAATGGAAACTATCTACCACTTAAACCCTGTCTTAACAAACCCAAGAGCACTTTTTTGTCATTCTAACCAGCCAAGCTTATCAAAAACAGACCTAGGTACCTATTTCTGGAATTCTTGTCACTTGAACATTCATCATAACCCCCAAAGAATGCTTTTTGACTGTTTTTGACACTTGAAGACTGATCTCTCTTCCTTGGGCACTCAAATATGATGCTTCTGCCACTTAAGAGTTGGTTCAAACATGTAGGCACTCATATTAGTCATGTATGCCACTTTACCCTCTTATTTCTCCTCTCATGGGCCAAAAAAAAAACTTTTGGTATTTCGTTCACCGATCCCAAAGTTTTCCAACCCGGGCTCCGATACCATAAAATAATATATAACACAGAATGATTACCAAGATATTTGATATTAACTAAGGAGTGAAAGCATCCTTAAATAAGAGATAAGAGTTTACAAACGCTTTATCTGGAAAGGATAAGAGCAACAACTAAGCGATAGCTAATAAAGCAAAAGGATAAGAACATAACTAACAGAATAAAGAATATTCCTAAAGTCTATCCTAATGACTAATTGACCATTAAATATTACAATAATACTTTAAAGTTTAATACCTTTATGGTGCTATTGTGTTCTCTAAAGAAGCCTGTGTAGGTCTTTTTGGCCTCACTTCTTCACTTTAGTTTGTTTGTTGGGCTATGTGCCTTTTCCGGTAGCTCTTATTTATCTCGTTCACTTTCTCAATGGGTGAGGACCCCTATAAATTCCTTCCATAAACAATCAAAAAACAAGTAAATTAATTATTTTTAAAAATCATACTTAGTGTTTTTTGTTTTTTTAATATAATTGGATTTTTTTTTGTGTATTTTGTGTTTATTTCTAGTTGTTATACACTATATTTGACATGAAATAACAAAATCAAAATTTTCTCTATTTTTTGAAATTTAATATTTGTTTCTTCGTTAGCCGAGTTTTTGTTATTTTAAAACTAAAAGTAATTGAATTCCATTTACACTCTTGTTGTGTCATCTCAATGTCGTGAAAATGGAATATCACTATGCCTACAATTCCAAGATTTTGCATTGATCAAGTCAATTATATGTTGTTAACATTATGGGAAAACCTCCTTTTTACAAAGAGAGAGAGGGAGATTACACAACCCTAATAACCCTATTACAACAAAAGCCTTACTCCACATAGTGAGGCATTTTATAAAAAAACGTAAAATACACTTGAAAACCCAAAACCACCACTTAACATTACAAAATATGAGCTTAGAAACAAATTAGCTCATTACATAAGAGAACAAAATAGTCACATATAGGTATACAACATGACCTAATCTTTGGGAAGCTTCATCACCAAAGCTAAACAACCCCACCATAGAAATGTGTACAAGAAAATGTTGTGAGTTGGTCGTGTAGATGTCAAAATATGTGATCAAGAAACCCAAATATGATAGCTTTAGAGTACAAGGAAATTGTTCCCAATCTTATAACATGAGTTAGACTACCAATATTTTGCCATTTAATCTTCCATTTGGCTTCCCAAAAATTTAGTTGTAAGAAAACACAAAATTTGGTGCAAATCTACTGGAGCACAAATACTGCAAATCTTTTGTGCAAAAGTGACCCTAAGTTACCTAATCCTTGTATAGTCAATCATGTTGCCGTACCAAATTGAAGCGAGATTAGGAGCAAGTTCGGGAGCAGTGTTGGTATGTCCAAGGTTCAGCTTTGTCATTCCGAGTACCCTACGGGACATACAAGTGACCCTACGTTACTAGGTCCTTGTAGAATTGTTCCCATCGTTGGACCAAATGGGAGCAAGAGTAGCAGCAAGATCAATAGCGGCATTGGGACTTCCAAGGTTTGGTTTTGTCATCCCAAGTACCCTGTGGGTACGTACTGAGACAATAGGGCCTAACCCTAGCTAATCCCAAGCCATGCTCAACTGTTTCTAGGAGAACCCATGGCGAACAACAAATACGCACAATCGCTTTGTAAACTCTGCCATTGGAAGAAAATGACCCATTCCCATGCTTACCGAGAAAATGGCAATATGCGTTTTGGCCTTCTCATCTATAGACTCCATCAATGACAAAAGAAGACTACAATTATAGATACTGGAATTGTGTATTGTAAGTTCGTATTTTTAGGAGCCTCGAGAGACTTACATATGGCAAGTTCATATATCTGATGGTGCTTGAAGTTCCCTAACAGCAGCCATTGAAAGAGCATTGATCTTTGTTAACGGAAAATAACCCCCAACTTTTGTGTGCCTGCCTTTTGAGCTGGTTGCTTTGTTATATGCAGGCTAATGGGGCAAGTATGCTTTCCATCGTGGTTTACCCCCATATTTTTCACAGTTTGTATTATGCGAGTTATGACAGTCCCAGGGAATTTGTTTGGTGCCTCAGAGTTGTCATCTCCCTGCTAATTATTGTGGCTGCTTCTACAGGACATGCACTACCTCGGGGTCAAATGAGCTCTCAGGGAGGTTAAAAAAAAAATTTAATTGTCAATTCATGTGCACATTATTAATGCAACTTAGTTTTCACAACCAAATTTATCATTTAAATTTATTTTATTCATTTCAAAGATCTCGGTATATTTTGTGCTATTTTTTAATTTTTTTATTGTTTTTAAATGTTTTAAATATAATCTAACAGACTTTTGTGCTTGTTCAATTGACATGATTGACTTGTTCTTTATTGTTGAAGTATCTTTGTAATAAAAAAACAATTTATGTAAAAAAAATTACTTATTTTATTCAACTATGTCATTTTAATATTTATTTAATTGAAAATTTGAAAGTATGCTATGACATTTTCTATAAAGAAATTAAAAAAATTCTTCTCATATCATAGTTAAAGGAAATAAAATACAACCTGTAAATAAAAGCAATAAAAGCAACCTGTATATATTGAATTATCAATATATATAATACTGAAAATATTTAGAACCAAAAAAACAGTTGATGTTTTTCAATTCTGTATTTTTAATTTTATTTTTCAATTATGGGTATTTTTATGTATTTTTAATATTATATATAGAGGATGTTTGTACCCAACCATACCAAAGCTGGGGGAAAAAATCGTTATACTGGTAACCCATACCTGATCCTGTACCCAAACCAGCAACTTAGTGCAGCACAACGATTGACCCCATCAGCCACTGCAGTAACAGCCTTGCACAGTACATGAAAGTACAAGGAAGCAAGTTTTGAACTCCAAATATCTTGTAAAAATGTAAACCATAGGCCTCACCAGCTTCACTACAATCACAACCTTGCACAAAATATTAAAGTAGAGCAAGGCTGCTTTTATACTGTTCTGGTTACTATTGACTATCTTTGCTTTCCACCTGAAAAAAGGAACAGTTCATATCATCTAGAAGATCTTGCCTTCCACTGATTGCAGGGGATATCAAGAGATAGAGTGATTATTTCTTAGAGAATTGGGAGACATGGATTTTGTTATAGGAATGCTTTAGATTTCCAATTAGCTTCCTCCTGCCCTTTGATCAGGCATTGAGAACTTTACATTTCTTGAAAAGCTTAAAGTCACTGCTGAGTATTCCTTCTGGTTTGAAGATAAATTTGCATTCCTTGCCTCAGTGGGGTAGCTCAGCTTGCGCCACTAACTTTCTCACTTTTTCTTTGAACAAGGAACATGAAAGACATTGTGTGTAGGCGGACAAAAATACTTGAAAATAAAAAAATAATATGCTTGGCATTACTTGTATTGTGCTAGAATCAAGTTTATAACTGCATAATGAACTAGTGATATTTCAACAACCACTAAGTTGCCTTTAGGCTTATCTTCTGAAGCTCCCTTGGTTATTCTCCCTGGTTAAATTGCTAACAGTATTGGAGCGAATATTGTGCTTTACAAAGTTTTATATATATAAATCTCAAATTTGTGTTCCTGTTTTTGAATTGTATTTATGTAAATTTCTTTCCACTTTGGTTTTGCTTTACGGTTTCCATTTCCTATAATATATCATGAAGCCTCTCTTTACTAGAATAGCTACTGTATATTTAACTTCATTGACCTTTTCAACCACCAAATGAGGACCATCAAATTTTTGCTGAAGCTTGTGATTTCTTTGTTTCAAATTTCTCTACTTTAAGGCTGAATCCAAACATACACCATATATGTCACTTCAACACGTAAATTAAAGCACAGTTTACTTGTTTGTTATTTCATTTAATTGTTGGCAAGTGCAAGGTTATCATGATTGGATTAAAAATATCCTACATTTTTCTGGAGTGATGAGCATAGTCACATGGATTGTGAGACATATCCACTTGGGCAATCGTATTAAGTTTGTTGATATTATATATTCCTAATTGTAGCACAAATAGTTATATCACTTAGTGTACATTCTTACCCATTGTAAATGTCTCTTTGTCCTCTCTTCTCTAAGAAGCCTCCTTCTTCAAGAAGCTTCCTTGTATATCCTTTATCATATTTGCATACATACAACTAATGAGCATACAAAATGTTAAAATGTCATATTTTTTTTGTGCTTTCTTCCATGGGTGCAATTGTTCAAAACATTTGGTATTAGAGCCTAGCAATTGTGGCCTCTAGCTCTAGTCATATCAAAGGTTTCCATCTTTTAACCTTACTAGATCTACCATTAGTAAGATCCTTGCAACCAAGGCATTAAATCTAGTGACCTTGAGGGTTCCTACCTCTTTCCCCCACACTCAATCTACTCTCTTCAGCAACCTTCAAATTGGGGAGTTAGTTCAAATCTGGTGTTCATCAAGTTGGCACCACAACATTTATCAATGGAATTTTATCCGTACAGCACAGCCTCCTTGTTTCTGTTGGCATTAGTTGGATGTAACTACAGCAAGTTATGGGATCATCAGCCCAGTTAGAGCTTATGCAAGGGCCAAGAAAAAGAGATCACAATCTTCATGTTAGATTATGAAGCGTGCATTTTGCAACTTGTTACCCCTGGAATTTGACAATCCCGGGTAACTTTTTCAAGGACACTCTATAAGCAATCAGAGGTTGATTGTGATTAAAATGGGACCAAACAATCACATGTGAGTTCATAAAAATCTTTCTAGGAAGATCACTCTCTACCAATTGGATAAGGCAAAAATATAAAAGGCAAATCTTGGAAGAACTTTAGATGGCCTTATTAAATTTATTCATATTAATTCCTTTGAATTAATTGATTTTTACCTAAAATTCCAGCAAGGGTAATTAGTCACGTCAAAAGGAGGTGGTCTATGGATTTATAAATTACTATGCACTAACATATTTATTTCATTCTTTTAAAGAGTTAAATATTATTTTATTGTGCAAAAGTAATTAGATTCACACTATACCCACGTAAAACAGAATTAGATGGGTAAATGGGAGTTATAAGTAGTTACCCAACTACTTGTGTATGGGTAAAACCTTTAAAAGGAAATTTTGCCATTGTACAAGGGTTCTTCTCTCTCAAAATTATTTTAGGGAAAGAGGAATAGGTTTTCTTTTATTTTTGCTACATCCATATACAAACTATGTAAGACTTTTGTTTTGGCTTGGACTTTGAAAAATATGAAAGCTATTGTGAATTTGTTATCTGTTCACCATATTTTTCATGAGTTGCTGGTTATTCTTATGTCTAATCTGTAATTCTTTTCACCCTATCACTTGCATGTTATTCTTATATTTAATCTGTAATCAGTTTACCCTATTTTTCACGTATTGCAAGTTATTCTTATGTATAATTTGTAATTTGTTTCCCAGCTTTTCTTTATATGTTATGGCTGCAAGCTTTCATTCACACCTCTTTCGTTAATGTTGTGTGTAAAATCAAGTTTGTTATCAATTTGATTTTACACTTCCTATTGTTTTTCTTCCTCTTTTGTACTTTCTCGTTAAAAGTACCCAAATCAATTAAAAAAAATTGTATAAGGGAGCTGCCCCTTTAATGCAGACGAAAATCACCCTTTCTATGGTGATTTCTCCAATGTTACAAGATTTTGTCATTGCCTATTGGGCAAATTGATAAAAAAGCACAATGACATAAATTTTTGCTAACAGTTTTTGGCAACACTACTAAGGATCAAAGTGCCTTGCGCGTTCGATTTTCAGGAATCTGAAGGTACCTCCCCTAGGATGGAGGTTGGCAGCTCTATTGAAGATGAATACCAGAAGATGCTTGCAAAATATCCAGAAATATTGAAAGATTGGATTCCTACAAGCAATGAAAATGAAGGTCTTGTTCTATTTATTGCTCCCTTCAAGACAAATCAGATCATTGAGGTAGTGGGTGATCTAGTAAAGCAGGTGCGGTTCTCACGAATTTTTATGGGGCGGTGCCAATCAAAAGAAGAAAATATTTTTCACCTGAAGACCTGAACAAAGAAGAGCCTGTGCATAAAGAAGAAGAAACTAGTGCCACTGAACATGAGAATGAAGGAGATCTTGAAGTCGAAACAAACAATGATGGGCAAGAAGAAAATCTGGAAACTTTTCAGTATCTTGAAGTTCAAGCCTTTGCCACTGGGAGCATCCAAAGAAGATTTGGTTAAACCAATCATAGTTGAAGATGTTACTAAAAACTATAAAAGATATATTATTGAATATGATCAGATACTTACAACAAGAGAGCGAATGCTCTTATATAGAAGATACAAACAAAGAAAGCCTTAAAGCTTGCAAAAAGCTACACCTAACAAAGCAAAACTGCTAAAGACAAAAAAAAACCTATCTAATAGGAACAAAACAAGGAGCGAACTAGGAGTGACCATTAAACTTAGATACTATTAAACTAAATATAGTATTTCTATATTAATGGTCAATCTTTTTGCTTTATTCGCTTCTGTTGTTTGCTTTATACAGTTGTTCGTCTATTCTTAGTTCTTGTAATCTCTTTAAGAGCATTCGCTCTTCTTTGTAAGATATTGTATTGTATTATTCAACAATAATATTGTTCATATTATTTATGTCACATTTCTATAATATGGTATCAGAGTCACAAAGGCGGGAAAACCTGTTAGTTTGAATTTTTTGCTCTCTGTCCGTATTCCATACGGTCGTGTGACCGCCGGATCTGTTCAAACCTCAAGCATTTTTCTTCTTTGCATCTGCTTTCACGTCTTTGAATCACGTTTTTTTTGTGCCTGTAGTATTCGCGATTTACAGACGTTGCACTTCTTTCATGCCCTCGCGGTCCCCAGTTTCTTTATCGGCGGTTGAAAGAAAAGAGTTTCTATTCCCGGTTGGGATTTGTTCTTTTGGGCATCGTGACTTCATTCCACTCGAGTCTTCTTTCCACTCGGGTCTTCTGCTCTGGCCGACACCCTTTCTTCTGTTGTTGGCATTTGTTGTGTGGCACGATCCGTTTGAAGTCGCACTTCATTCGTTGTTATTCTTCAGTTTGCCTTGGATTGTTTGGCGTCTGCAACTAACAGTTTAAATCTGATTGGTGACTGTATATGCTCAAGGGTCTGCATTTCCGTCGTTGCAGAGTTTCATTCCTGTGTTGGCACCTATTTTGATCGCTATTTTCAGCATTTTAAATCTGTTTAAAGCAGTCAATACAAAGGTTCGTGATTTTTATGGGAGTCTTTTGGCGCCGTCTATGGGAATTTTCCTGGCCAACAACGATTCTTTTGAAGGTTCTCCGTGTTTTTGTCAAGGAGGTCGCGTGTCTTTCATGGGTTCTTTTTGGAGAATCAAGCACCTTTACTCCTTTGTTCAACGGTTAATACTGGACCATCTTTGAATCGACCATCTCTCCAAATATATACAGTCATGTCAGAAATCTGCCAGAATTTTTTCTGCGATATCTTGACATCCGTGTTCGGATTCTTGGATCATTTTTTTGTCTCGAGATATGTGCTATTTGGTCTTTGTTCCGGTATTTTATTTTTTGTGCTTCGAAAAACTGTAAGATGGTGCCTTTTGCCAAACCAAAGACGTCTGCATCTTACGCCTTTATGGTTAAACGCTCTACGGATCATATCAAATCTTCTGCCTGGTACATAGATTCAGGTGCATCCCAACATTTTACACATTGAAGAGACTGGTTTACTAAGTACACGCCATTCAGAAACTCTATCGTCTTTGGAGGAGACGAAGAATATACCGTTGTAGGAAAAGGCACCGTGCAAATACAATCTGGTAGTAGAAATTTAATATTTCTCAATGTTTACTTCGTACCTGGCATGGAGCTGAATCTTCTCTCTGTCAGTCAAATCATGCGACACTCACCTCATCTGGATGTTGTCTTCAGCATGCACTCGTGCAGCATAGTGGACCGTGAGACACGCATCACTGTGGCTTAGGCTCTTGAGGATCATGGTCTATATAGACTCGTGGATTCTGGTGATTCTCCAAAGCAAGCTTTGGCAGTCAGAAGCACTTCTCTCAGTAAACTCTGGCATCAGCGTTATGGGCATCTCAACACGCACTATCTCTCTCAGTTAGCTCAGGAGAATCTGGTCAGTGGTCTTCCAGTTATTCAAACTCAACTTCCTAGCATTTGCGACGCATGTCAAGCTGGCAAACAACATAGGACCCCTTTTTCCGATGGTGACAAATGGAGAGCATCCAACGTTTTGCAGATGTACGTGGACCAATGAACACTCCTTCTGTTACTGGGTACAAATACTTTTTGCTTTTTGTTGATGATTTCAGCAGAAAGATGTGGGTGTATCTCTTGAAAAAGAAATCTGATGTACTTAGTACATTTCAGCAGTTCAAAGCCTTGGTGGAAAAAGAGTCCAGCTGTCCCATCGTCTCTCCTCGGTCTGATAATGGAGGGGATTTTTGTTCCTCTAACTTCACCCATTTATGGGTTGCACATGGCATCAAACGTCAGCTTACTACACCTTACACACCTTACACACCTCAGCAAAATGGTGTTATTTAGCATCGCAATCGCACTATTTCAGAGATGGCACGTTCTATGTTAGAACATCAACGTGTTCCTAAGAAGTTCTAGGCTGAAGCAGTCTACACTGTTGTCTATCTTCTGAACCGATCTCCCACCTATGCAGTCAGAAAAATGACTCCTGAAGAGGCATAGTCTGGACGTAAACCTCGCGTCAATCATCTGAACGTTTTTGGCTCCACGGCTCATGTTTGGATTCTAGATGTCAAGCGCACTAAGCTGGAATCCAAAAGCCAGAAACTCATGTTAACTGGCTATAGTGAAAATCATAAGGCTTACCAACTGATTGATGTAGACACTGATCGTCTCATCTTCAGTCATGATGTAGTAGTTGATGAAACTATTGGGCCTTTTCTGCTCTCTACTGAGGATCAGCCTTTGGAAGATTCCGATTTGGGGGTTCACATTCCTCTCGCTCCACCTGATGGGAGGGTTCCTGAAGTTATGCCTATACCTCAGCCTGTTGATCACACACCAACCCCTCCTCAGGATATTTTGGATCCTCCTAATCTTGTTCCTGCCCCTCCTAGTGATGTTGATGCACCTATTTCAGATGGTGGTTCACCTACTCTTCGACCTAAATGGTGGGCCAAAACAATTGGTGATCTTCATGATAATGAACTCTTCGAGGGTAGATCTGCTTGGAAGAACAAACTGCAAAATACTACCAATTTTGCCCTCATGGCCAATCTTCACAGCATCTCCGAGCCTCAAACATATTCTGAGGCTAAAGGTATCCCTGAATGGGAAAAGGCTATGGATGCCGAGCATCACAGTCTTCTGAAGAACAATACTTGGATTCTTGCTAATCTTCCACCTAGGAAGAAGCCCATTGGGTGCAAATGGGTGTACAAAGTCAAGTACAAGGCTAATGGGACTCTGGACAAGTATAAGGCCCGGTTGGTTGCCAAAGGATTCTCCTGGCAAGAAGGCATTGACTATGAGGAGACCTTTGCCCCTACAGCCAAAATGAGTACCATTTGGCTTCTCCTTGCTATGGCAGCCCAGTTTGGGTGGAAAGTCCATCGAATGGACGTCAAGAGTGCCTTCCTCAACGGAGATTTGCAGGAAGAAGTCTACACGACGCAACCTCCTAGCTTCAAGGTTGCTGGTAAAGAACACCAGGTGTGCAAATTGGTGAAAGCTCTTTATGGTCTCAAACAAGCTCCCCGGGCATGGTACATGAAAATTGATCAGTACCTAGTGGATCATGGCTTTCAGCAGAGCCCTTCTGATTCCAATCTGTATGTCCAAAAGTATGTTGATGATAGTCTCTACATTGTTGTCTATGTCGATGATCTCATTATTACTGGCAGCTCCGAGCAGTTGATTCAAGAAATCAAACATGATCTCAGTCAAACCTTTGACATGACAAACTTGGGCCTCCTGCATTATTGCCTAGGTATTGAGGTTTGGCAGCACCCTGACTGCATCTTCATCTCTCAGTCCAACTATGCTAGAAGTCTATTGGACAAATTCCGGATGACAGACCTCAAACCTGCTTCTACCCCCATGGAGAAAGGGTTGCAACTCTCAGCTAATTCCGACTCTCTTGTAGAGAATGAATCTGCATTCAGACAATTAGTTGGCAGCCTCATTTATCTTACTGCCACTTGACCTGATCTTTAGTTTTGCAGTCAGCTACATCTCTCGTTTCATGACTGCTCCTAAAACTGCCCATTGGGTTGCAACAAAACGTGTGTTGAGATATATGCAAGGCATTTCAAACTTTGGCATTCTGTATCGCAGGTGCAAAGATCCTCAGCTGCTTGGCTTTACCAATTTAGATTGGGCAGGTTTTGTTGATGACAGGAAGTCTACCTCTGGATATGTTTTCAGTCTAGGCACAGGTGCAGTCACATGGACCAGCAAGAAGCAACAGGTAGTCGCTCTCTCCTCGACAAAAGCTGAATATAGGGGAGCTGTTAAAGCAGCCTGTGAGGAGTTTGGCTTCGAAGGATGCTTTCAGAAATGCAACTGCCTCCAGCAGGGCCTTCACCCTTGTATTGTGACAATCAAGGGGTGCTAAAACTTGCAAAGAATCCCGTCTTCCATGAACGGACAAAACATATTGATCTCTCTTGTCATTTCATTCGCCAACTTGTTGATTACAAATCCGTTCTGTTGCAGCATGTTGCTACAGAGGACCAGACTGTCGATATTCTCACTAAGTCTTTGGGCCCAGATAAGTTTGTCAAATTTCAAGGGCATCTTGGTGTAGTTGACCGATTGACCATTAAGGGAGGGTATTAAATTAAATATAGTATTTCTATATTAATGGTCAATCTTTTTGCTTTATTCGCTTCTGTTGTTTGTTTTATACAGTTGTTCGTCTATTCTTAGTTCTTGTAATCTCTTTTAGAGGATTTGCTCTTCTTTGTAAGATACTGTATTGTATTATTCAATAATAATATTGTTCATATTATTTCTGTCACATTTTTGTAACAGATATTATCTTAATACCCCCCCTTAATGGTCACCGCACTAACTAAAACAGAGTTGCCCCCCTGAATGGTGACAACCGAAAATGAGAAAGACTGGTCTACAAGCAACTGAAATATCAGGCAGAAGAGATGGCCTAGAAGGCGTAGAAAGCAAACTCCTTCTGCTCAGTATGCTTTGTGACATGTGCTGATGGTGTTGATGCTTCAGACTTGGACTGTTCAGCAGCCAAGCGTTTCTGGCAATCCTTTTTCATATGGCCAAACTTGTGGCAGTAATTGCACTGGATGTTTTTCCTCTGGAAGGAGTCCTGTGATGGACCCTGGTTGAATGGCTAAGAGGGTTGATTGGGGCCCTGATTCTACTGAAAGGACTGGGCAGTAAATGCCTGTTCAGAGGAGGAGGAAGTAGCACTGCTACCGAACTGTTGTTTCCATCGATCCTACTACAAGAGTTTGTTGCAAAGATCTTAAAACTGTAGTGTAACATTAGTCGAAGTAATGTTAAGTGTCTCAATAAAGTGCTTGTAAGAGTGTGGTAGACTTTTCAGAGTGATAACTACCATGTCTTCCTCGGCCATGTCACGACCAATCGTCGTCAACTGATCACGGATGTCCTTGATTTTGGTGAGATGCTCCTGCAGAGACATATGTTCATCCATCATGATCGAGAAGAGCATGTTCTTTAAAAAGAACGCACGGCTCTTGTCGAACGTTTCATGAAGATCCTTCAACAAATCCCAGATTTCTTTCGCAAATTTCCCAAACGGAACCTGAGGCAACTGATCATCGGTGACGGATAACTTGATAAGCATCACCGCTTCATGATTTTGCTCATTCAATTTCTCCTGATCTTTACCCGCCATTTGAGGACGTGTAGTTTTGCCCAAAACTAGCTGGTCAAGTCGCCGATACTCGAAGATTGTCATCATTCACTGCTTCCAGGTGTTGTAATTTTTGTTGTTGAACTTCTGACTGCTCTCCAACAAAATGTTGGTCAAAGATGCCATACTTCACGTTTTTCGAAACACGAAAAAATGAATTATAAGCAATTGGCACAGATACCGAAGCAAATACACGACACAGAGAGGGAAAATAGAACCCTAGCATGAGTTACGGAGCACAAATTCCGAAAACACGGAATAAAACTAAGATACAGATACAAAGGCACGGATCTCGAGATAAATCCGAACACGAATTTCAAGATACTGATCTCGAGAATACGAAAGGCAGAAGTTCAAAACATCTGAACACGGATTTCGAGGCAAAACAAACTCTGCATGTCTGCTGGGTGCTAGTCGCTAATGCAAAAGTGACCACGAACTGCTTCAACACAACAATTTTGAACAACTGCTGATCAAAGATTTTACAAATGGCGACTGGAGACCCACCGATGTTTAAAGTTATAACCACCAAATTTCTGACAGGAACTAATAGCGATCAAAAAGTATTGACTAAAGGAAATGAATACCACCAAGAGAAGAATGCGGCCAAGAGAATATATGGCGCACCTACCAAGACAACAATGAGGCCTCCAAAAGAAAGTTGCAAGGCTTTAAACACAGATGACCACCATGATCATATAGAAGAAAAATTTGATGGAAGATCTCGAACGCCTTTAGATAGAAAGAATCGAGGACCCAACAGAATGCAAGGCAATCATAAACTACGGGCCAGATGTGGAAGAAACATACTCATAATCGCTCACATTGTCAGACAAAAAGGAAATCGCGAGCCGTGTGACCTAGACCTTGTCGATTTGCAAAAGCCAACTCTTATCACAGAACCTCTTATATCCATGAGGAAATGTGTGTCATACATCCTATTATAACGGAAAATAATTTGTGTATTCCTGATATTCCTGGTCATAATTTTGAACCTATATTTAGTTTCTCACCCATTTCTCATGTCTTTCCTGAGGATGCAATGAATTTCATGTTGTTGTTGCTGCTCATATCTTTACAAGAAATCCCTCCATTTTGCCAGAGGTTGTCCTGAAAGGGCTCATATTTCACTCAACCCGTAAATGGTCACATTTAGTTTGCTGACTTTTCCTCCTTCCCATTATTGATAGTCCATTTTCTGCTTTAGTTTTGGTGTGTTTGTGCTTTTGTTTCATGTATTGTGTGTTTTCCAATAAGTTGCAGCAGCATAGAGGGTAGCCCCATCCCCAGGCAAAATAAAGGTAACGGCATCAATGAGAGTCTTGATTGAAGGCATTTACCTACCCCATCCCTTCAATAGCAGAGAGGATCTAAACATTGGCCAATAGGCTGAAGCAAATGAGGCTCAAATCAGCTGCCTATCTTTGGCCTTTAGTCTCCCTTGCAATTGGGTCAACTTCTCCTCCAACTTCATTTCTAATCTAGTCATGTCCATCGCTCCACCCCTATCACAGATCCTTGCAAAATCTGCCTCAATACTCTTCAAATTCTCCTGTAGAGACTGCTCCATTTCGCACCTGTGACACCCACAAAGAAAAAATATGACCATGTCTTGCAAAGCTCCCTCCATCAAAATAAACAAAAGTGAACTTATCCTCTGCCTTGAGGTCTCTTGAAGGACGCAGAAACAGAGCATCCCCTACATGCAACTTTGCAGTATTAGGACAACAAGAATGGCTCATAAAAGCAGCCATAGATTATGGGTTGGATGCCACAACATATGCTTCTCCCAATAGTTTCACCTGGATTCGAAAGCTACAGCAATCAATTGAAGAGTTGTTTGACCAGAAGAAATTGAGCAGAAGCATCTATCAAACAAAGTTGTGGCTTATGGAGTTGTTGTACAGGCTCTGTACTAAGTGGTTGATGTTCTAATATACTTCTCCAAGATGCTCCACCTTTATGCTTGGACATTGAAGTAAATGGAGTTTCTGTCTATAAAGAGGAAAAGAAGCAATGAATGAGAGTTTTGATATAGATGCAAGTGGGAGTATCTAGGAAAAAAATAATGCTTACGGATTATGGATATGATTGAAGAAAAAAAATAGTTAACACTACAGCTTTTCCGTTGTAGATAGGAAGAACGCCATGATAGCCCCAGAAATGGCATTTAAAATGGAAACAGTGTTTGTCCATTTAAAGGGGAAATGGTGCATATTCATGGCATTTCTAGTAACATAGGGTAGACAATGAGCTTCACAATTTGTTGCACTATGTCATGTCCCCTTTTTTAGGATTAAAATAATTAATAATATTATTTAAGTTGGACCTAATAATTTCTAATTTTAAAGGCAACTTAATAATATTATTATAATTAAAATAAAAGGTGTTTTTAAACACTAGTGCTAAAATAAAAGTATTTTTAAATACTTAAAACAAAAATAAAATATAATAATTTTGTTTTTAAAGTATTTTTTAATACTTGGAGGGAAATTTAGGACCCAAGGGCCCATTTCGAAAAGGTTTATCAAGGAGGCGCCTATCTTCATTTGATTATCTGATTTCATTTTAGCATCCTTCATTTTTGAGTTTGCGTTCAATTTTGCATTCAAGGACAAAAACCCTTGGCTGCAATTCCACAATTCAAGAGGACAAAAACCCCCTTGGGTCTCTTTCAGGAGGTAAGAACAAAAACCCTCAATTTTCCAGCATTGGCAAATCCACCTAGGGTTTGCATGGTGTGTTAATACAGCAACTTGTGTAAATTTTCAGGTTATAGCAATCGAGATTTGCAAGCAAATACTGGAAACTCATAGGTTGGTTGTTGGGGAGCCTTACTGTGTGAGGTTTCAGAATTTACCTGTCATTGCTTGTTAGGGTGCTTCAACCTTGATTGGTCACAGCCATTAATTATCATCATACAGGGTTGGCACAGCTGTTGGAGGAGATCTAGCGTTGAAAATTAATTTGTTTGGAAGCTGCACCAGTCCAAATTCATCGGCAGCCATAAATTCCACTTCATCTCAAGGGCGACTGCATACAGGGTGGCTGGGCATGAGCAACTGGGACATATTGCAGCATACAAGGAGCGCCTCATACTGCTGTGACTACCTGGGACACATACTGTCTGTTGGCAGCATCAAGTGTGAAGGGTTCGACTGTCTATAACAGTCGCAAGTGGCAGGACGCCGCATGGGAAGTATCACTTACCAGTCGCTGGGCTGGGACAGTCATTAAGGAGCCATTGTAACCCCAATTACCAGTCCACATACATGTACACACTGGCCATGAATGTAAGTCACTGTCAAGTTTTTATGGTATATGCAGAAGTCTCTTGATCTGTATCTGCTGCGACTTATTGAAGCCCAGTTCATGCTTTTTGTAATCAGCAATTAGCATCATTCACAAGTAGCATTTGGGAGAAAGGCAACTACATTTCAGCGGGGAAGGGGGTCTAGATCTGTGTGCATCTGTTAAGGAAGGGTTCGGTTTATACTCAAACAAACTGCAGTCCTTTACCAAGCTGATTTCTGTTCAATACAGCCACCCCAGGTCTGCTGGACAGAATTGTAATTCTGTGAGTCATAATCAGCTATATGTAATTCCAAGTTTGTAGTATATGCCTATATTTGTAATCATTTTTAGAACTGCTGTTAAATCAAGTGAATTGTGGTTTCTATATTTCAATTTGGGTTGTTCAAGGGTGCTGTAACTATGAATGTTTAAATTTCTCAGAATTACATTTATAAATCATAGTGGGGACATTAAATTTCACAGATCTACATATATAAATCATAGTGGGGACATTAAATTTCACAGATCTACATATATAAATCATAGTGGGGACATTACAAACTACATGAATGATTCCTAGATAATAATAACGAAGAAATCCCTATCTATACAAATGCGGGAGGAATCTCTTATAACCCTAATTACCATTGACATCTTACTTGACATAATGGGGCCCTTCACAATAAAACATATAATACCTAAGTACTTGGGATCACCACTTTGACACCATAAAATGCAAGCTTATGACCAAAAAAGCAAGTTGCATTGGATAACAAAATATCTATGCATAGGCATTAGACAACAATTACCCCAATCATGAACAACAAGGTTTACCCGTGATGATTGGACTTGCTTGGTGGGCAATGCCTGAAGCTGCAACCCCTAAGGTTCCCTTGGTTGCTTTCTTTTTGTTGTGTGGACACCATCATGGCTCCTCATTCTTTCAAGGATATTGTCTCCCATAGCCTTCCTAATGGATCCAAAATGTCCCTACCGAAGCAAATCGTTTTGGGTGTTGAGGAGTCTCAACAACCTGTAAAGGAAAGGGCAGATTTGCAAATTGACCAACAATGGGAGGGGGTCACTACAATTGAAATTGTTCTGCATCATATAATGGATCTTCGGATCAATCTCTCAAAACTAGCGCTGGTTGGAAGTTCACCAATGCACAGCCATCCTCCAAACATTTGGAGCAGTGGGTCAACAAAGAATGGCATCCAAGGATTTGTGGTTTGGTGGAAATTGTTGTGTGGGCGAGGGTTTTTTGTGGCAACCTTCCCTGAGAAAGAGGATAAAGATCTGATATTCAAAAGTGGGCCATGGTTTTTGGGTCCCTGTGGCCTTTATCTTAACAACTAAAATCCAAACTTTAATCCCCTAGAAGAGACTTTGTCAAAAATTCCTGTCTAAGTCAAGTTGCCCTTTCTACATTTGAATCTTTGGCATGAAGAGGCTCTTAAAGCCATTGGAAATACAATTGGAATCTTCAAAACATGGGCTAAGCACTGAACCTTTGGAGAAAAACTATTAGGTAGCTCAAATATGTGTGGAAGTACATTTGGCAAGAGGTTTACCAGAAACCATAAACTTAAAATTAAATACATTACTTTTACTCAAAAATTGGACTCTAAGCAGATCCCATTTCAATGCAGTTTGTGTCATGAACACGACCACTTACAGAGAGATTGTCCAAAGTGGCCAAGGGAGACAAAGACATTGGAAGCTCCTAATAAGGGGTTCCAACAAGTTAAACACAAATCAAAAGTATGTTAAAAAATCATGGCCTTCCAACAAAGAGCCTTCTACTTCCAATCCTTTCAAGGCCTTAGAGCAAGAAGACAATGTTAACAAAGAAGATACAACAATGGCAGCAAAGGAAGGAGCAGTACAAGAACAAATGAATGAGATGTTGCTAGTCCTTGAAGTGAGAATCATCCAACTCTAGGAAGAAGAAAAGGAAATGGAAGAAGATGAGATTCTATGTTCCCCTTCTTCCGGTCAGAAAGTCCAATCAGGAAATGGCAGATAGAAAAATATTGAGGTCAGAGCAAAGGAGGCGGCTGAAAATATTGCAGCTAGAAAGCAAGCAATGCTGGCCTTGACAGTAAAACCAAACCCAAAAAAGGTAAGTAATGAAAGCTTTCTCTTGGAATATCAGAGGTCTAGGTCATAAACATAAAAGAATGTGCTTAAAAGATCTCTTGAAGAGTGAGAAGCCCGATATTCTTTTAATACAAGAAACTAAAGTAGATAGTTCTGCTACAAAGTCTAATTTGAATAAAATGTGGCCAAACAGTGATAGCTTGGCCTCTTCTTCTAGAGGAGCTTCACGAGGTATCCTAACTAGATGGTTTGCTGATTTTCTCTTAGAGGAGTCCTTTATGCATCCTAGTTGGATCAGAATTTCTTTGAGACACAAGCCTTCTAATTCATTGGTCACTATTACAACTGTCTATTCTCCAGTCACCCCAATTACAGGAAAAATTGCTGGGGTTCTATCAAAGAAAATGTGAGCCTTGCTAAGCCTATAAACTAAATCCTCAGGGAATCTGAATTTGGTCCTTAACCAAAATGAGAAGAGAGAAGGTTTGCCTGTGAGGGACAGAGAAAGAGAGGATGTGGAAGAAATTACAATTCTTTTTATTCGGAAGATCTCAAGCCTACTAAAGGCAAATATACTTGGTCCAACAAGAGAGCTCGCTCTACTTATAGCACTGCAAGGTTGAATAGATTCATTGTCTCAAGGGAGTTGATTGAGAATTTCCCACCGGCCCACTCAGAAATTTTCCCAAACCCCATCTCTGATCATGAGCCGATTAGCCTTTATCTCAAGCAAAGAAGTAATTGGGGCCCCATCCCATTCAAATACTCTTCACAGTGGATTCTATAGGAAGGCTTCAAACAAATGGTCAAATATTCTTGGCTCAGCTCTGCTCCACTTACATTTCCTGGATACAATGGGTTAATAAAATTTAGAACATAAGAACCAGTATCAGAAATTAGATTCAACAGCACATTGAAATTCAGATCTCAGCTGCTCTAAAAAGACAATTGGAGGATCTTCAAGAAATGATAGAAGTTGATGGTCCAGTGAATGCTCTTATCAAGCAACAAACTAGCTGCACCAATTCTTTGTTAAAATCCTTAAGTTAGGAAGAGGCTTCTTGGAGGTTGAAATCACATATGACTTGGCTTTTGGAAGGAGATCATAACACAAAATATTTTTAAACAAAGACTCTCCAAAGAAGAAACTTTATCTCAATTACCAAACTTCTTTATTTAGAGGGACAGGTTTTAGAATTTGTTCACGAAATAAAATCCAGAGTTTTTAGCCATTTTCAGTTTATTTTCCAAGAACATCCAAATAGAACTCCTCCCTTGAACTAGTTACTCCAAACATTCGCTCCATGGTCACAAATGGGCAAAATGATAATTGTGTTTCAGCCATGACTCTGGAGGAGCTTCAGCACGTGATTTTCAATATGAAGCGTGACAAAGCCCCTGGGCCAGCTGGATTCAATGCAAATTTCTACCAAGACTTTTGGGATTTAATTAAAGATGACCACCTCTATATAGTTGAAAAATCTAGAAAAAAGAAGAAACTTCATGGTGGGATTAACTCTTCCTTTTTGGCGTTAGTGCCTGTAATGTCCCCTTTTAGGATATTCTTGTTTTCTTTACTTGAACACAATTAGATCACTAGAAAGGGACATTAGAAATATGAAAGATCAATAAATTAAGGTAATATTCAATCCATAGCATCATTCATATTAAATTCATCTATCATTCATATTAAACTCATCCATAATAATGAGAACAATACTACATAACATAAATAATGAAATCAAATCCTCATAGCATATTCCACATTCAGTTCAATTCATAACACAATTCAGTATCACCTATGTTCAAGTCTTAATCCTTACTGCCTTTCTAATCCTCAACCATGGATGAGGATTTACTTGTCTAGGCCGCGATGAAACCACCTCGACGGATGGATTTACTCCGCCTCTCCCTAACAAAACCTTGCTTATCCTAAGGTTGCAGGCAATAGAAATTAATGAGTATTAACTTGAACATACTTTGATATACTTCAACATACCAAATGAGCACATTTATTCATAGCACATTCTGTATTGGCTATGTTCAAGTCTCAATCCTTATTTCTCTTCTAATCCTCAACCTTGGGCAGGGATTTACTTGTCTAGGGTGTGATGAAACCAACTCGATGGCTGGATTTAATCCGCCTCTCCCTAATAAAACCTTGTCTCTCCCAATGGTTGTGGGAAATAGAAATAAATAAGCATTGAGTTTGAACAAACCAAATGTGTTGTGAATATAATCTATTGATGTTTTCTCTTATATATTTCATAGCAAGTTTCACAATGCTTATATATACATATGTAATGATACTAATGATAATCTTTCAATTATATGCATTTGTCATTATTTACCACATGGCATTCATCATAATAAACATAAGGCTAGATACATCATACCAAGGGGACGAAGCCTGCCTTTGTACCCTGTAGAACTCTTTAAGGATTTTACTCCTTCCTTCTATGCTATTATTTTCCTTTATGTCAGCATTAATCTTCTTCTGCACAATCTTCTTCTATATCAGCATATTCTTCTTTTCTATATCTGCATAGTTCTCTCTTCTAATGCAGTCTCTTAATCCCTCATATGCAGATCTGAGTGTATTTCCTTAATATTCACTTTGTTCTACACTCACACTCTCTTCTTAGAATTATAAATAATATTCTTGTTTTGTATAAAACTGTTCACAAGTCAGAATATATATGTTATTGCTTTCTTCCTATTCCCCCTCTACACACCATTCACAGGTATCTCTTATATATTCTTGTGGAGGAGCGATCCCCTGAATGGTTGCAACTCTTAACAAGGGAGACAACTCTTAGTTTATCCTTTCATAACATAAGCGCTTCATCTTCATAAGGATCGGTTCCATAAATAATTATTTTATGTTAGATATAAACGCTGCCTATTATCATCTTAATCGCCTGTTCTTTATTATGAGATCGCAACTTGTCTTTCTCTAACTTCTCTTTGTCATTACATACACCTTAGCGCTGCTGCCTTTTATGAATTAATCACTGTTATTTGGATAACATCAATTTACATTATAGGAATTCAGTCTTATATTGAGCGCTCCATATAGAAAAGTGGTCGGCCTCCGTAAACAATATTACTAATGCATCCTTAAAGCAGATCTCTTCCATGACAATCACTGCACCTTATGATTTAAGTAAGGCCTTCGCAGCTTCTAACATTTAGAGGTTTAACTTTATTTATATATAACCATTTAATATTATTATTAATTAAATCTTATATTATTCGCTGCCATGTATTGATCGCTGTCTTTACCTTATGCCTCAACCGTAACTATTTATATATTAAGACTTGAGTTCGATCCTTATGAACCTTTGCAATAATCGCTAACTTTGTCTTTCCTTATTTAAATTATATTTTATATGAAATATATTTATTAATATATATATATATATATATATATATATATATATATATATATATATATATAGTATTATTTGAAGAAAGTAAGTTCATCATTTATCATGATGTTTAAATCTTTAATTTAAACAATGCCTTAATATCGGGACATCACAGTGCCAAAGGAGGATCAAGCTGAAAGATTGGAGAGATTCAGGCATATCTTGCTATGCAATACTTCTTATAAAATCATTACAATGTAAGTTATTTCCAAGAGCATAGAAAAAATGGTCCCCAATTTAATATTAGAAGAGCAAACAGGTTTTGTCCCTCAAAGACATTTATTAAGAAATCATTCTTACGCAAGAAGCCATTCATTCAAGCAAGCATGATAATAAAAATATCATGGCCATTAATCTTGATATGGCCAATGCATTTAACAGAATCAGCCACTATGTGATCTTCAAAACTTTGTATAAAATGGGCTTTAGGGAGAACATGGTGGAATGGATCAAAGCTTGTATAAGCAATCCTTGGATTACTCCTTTAGTCAATGGCAGTCCCACCTCTTTCTTCAAACTCTCTAGAGGCTTGAGGCAGGGTTGCCCACTTTCCCCTTTCTTGTATATCCTCATTGTTGAACTTCTTGGCAGGAAACTTGAGCAGGAGAGCATGTAGAGATCGCTATTGGGTATCCCCACCTTTGATGGTAGTAAGGAACTCGACCATTCTCAATTTGCGGATGAATAGTTGCTGCTTGGGAGAACTGCTCAAAGATTTGCCAACACTCTAAAGGTTTTCTTTGAAGCCATGGGCAGCAAAAACAGTAGCACAAAGTCTATTATCTACTTCTCCAATTAGTCTCAGTGGGATGCTGCTGAAATTTCTAGAATTCTTGGTTTTAAGGTAAGGACCCTGCTTTTACTTATCTGGGTGTCCCTATCTCTTTTATTGAACCCAACTCTCAAATCTGGGAGAAACTTCTTGGTAAGATGAAAGCTAGGCTCAGTACTTAGTCAAACTGCTGGTTAACTCCTCCTGCTAGGATCCTTCTCATAAACTCGGTTCTTGCTGCCCTTCCTATTTACCAAATGAGTGTTCTTTGTGCTCCTATTAGGGTCATGAAAAAGATGGAACAGCTCCTTAGAAAATTTACATGGGACGGAGGTAGGTAGGATGGTAAAAAGAAATATCATTTGGTCAAATGGGAGTGTATCATCAAAATCAAGAAGGAAGGTGGGCTTCATTTGGTCAAATGGGAGTGTATCATCAAAAGCAAGAAGGAAAGTGGGCTTGGTCTAAGATGCATCTTCGACCACCAAAACGCTCTTGACACCAAACTTGTTTGGCATATGGTTACAATCAAGGCTAAATGGTGGGCCAACCTCCCCCTCAACAAATACAGTTGTAAACTCCAAACTGGTAGAATTTTCTGAAATCATGGTAGGAAGAAATCTCTAATTTGGAGAAGTATTGGAAGGGTCATGGACATTATTTCCAAATGCAACTCTTGGATGCTTGGAAATGGCAAAAAATCAGCTTTATGAATGATAAAATTATAGGAAATTTCAGACCCACAATTTTGGACAGCCCTAGTGCTTGGCTGATCTCTAAAAATATTTCTACTATTTTTCAGGTGGTGAATTTTGAGACCTCTCTGAGCATAAAGTCTTCTCACAATCTTGGCATCCCTTAGGAGTTGAATGAAGACTGGGAATTCTTCATTGTTTCAATGGATGGAAGGATTCCTATTGAGGGAATCTAAGTTACCGGGTTCTGCAGTATTGCCCCCATACCTGTATGTGTCCCGTTTGAGGCCCGGACAGCCTGGGGTTCGCCCAGGGTCCGCCCCGGGCACCCCAGGTTCACTATGGGTCCTTTTGTTAAGAACCCACAGCAAACCCGAGGTGCCCAGGGCCCCGAGCATATCCAAGTGAAAGTCAATGAAAAAAAAAAATGCAAAGGGGTGTTGCTATACAAGCAAGGTTGAATGGACATGGATACGGTATCTGATACGGATACGGCTTTTTTTCAAGACCCCCTAATATGGATACGGCAAGATATGACGCTATATATATATATATATATATATATATATATTAAATTTTATTATATAATGTATTATATTAAAATATGATTTATTATTTTATAATAACATATAATTATTAATAAATATTGAACTTATTAATTTTAAATACTAATATATATAATTATAATACATATTAAAATTTAAATACATATTATATTTAAATATAATTATATATAATATTATAATATATATAGCAAATTAAAAAATATTATTAAATAACCTATTATATTAAAATATAATTTATTATTTTAACTTAAATATTACAATTTATATTATTATTATTAAATAATAAATTAATAATAGATATGAATTATATAATGTATTATATTAAATATAATATATTATTTTAACCTAAATATTACAATTTTTATTTTATTATTAATAACTATTAATCTTATTTTATTAATAATAAAGATTAATCTTATTAATAAATTAATAATAAATATAACATATTATTTTGACCTAAATATTTTATTAAACTTATTAAAAGTTTAATCAATTGCAATCATAAAGTTCAATAAATATTAAACTTATTAAAAGTTTAATGGACTGCGATCATAAAGTTTAATAAATATTGAACTTATTAAAAATAAAAGTTTAATCAGCAATTTTAATAAATATTGAACCGCGATCATACGGTCAGCAAGTTTAACAAAGAGAATATGCAACGAATTTCTGGAAAAAACCCGCGAATGAAGAGAACACGGCAAAAATCCGTATCCGGCACGGCAAATTTATTCACAGATTTTGGATTCAGATGGACACGAGATTTGCGCCGTATCAAGGCCATACCGTGTTCGTATCCGTACCTAGTACGGTGGTACACGTACTGGTGGGGAGGGGGGTACCGAATCCGGCAACTCTGTATACAAGTGTTGAAAGTTCATTTTGCCATCAATCATCACTCTTTTTGTGTGAGAATTATTATTGCGGTTGAAGGTTGACGTATAATAAAACCTTGTTTTGCCCTGGTTGAGGAGACACACCATGTCCATTTCAAATGACAGTGTCCATTTTGGGTTTTTTTTAATACACTTGTTGCCCTAGGGATTTCTTGTAGCCTGTTTCCGATTAAAAAACTTGAAAGCACTGTTAGAATCTAAACCAGAGAGATTGAGATAACAAATTGTTTAGAAAAAGGGTGAGGGGAATGGATGGCTACTAAGCTAGTGGAGTGTGAGTAGATCACAATAATATGACTCCATGATTAGGAAATAAGCATTGTCCTTTTTCTTTCACCAAATGTTTTGGTCCCTCACAAGTCAACTATGTTTTGCTCCATCATAAATCTATTTATGAGTTTGGGAAAAGTTGTCTCATTGCCTAATTATTCATTTGGCTATGTTTGTTTAATGTTTTAATTTATTTTGTTAAATTATGAAAATGGTGTGGGCCATGAAGTTTTGTGTGGTTTCAAAGGCCTTAATTTGGGCTTGGCAACGGGGGCTCCAACCCTTGACCCCACCCTGTACCGCGACAAAGAATGCGCCAAGGGCGCTTCCCCCAAACCCCACAAGGGGCACTACCCCTTGACCCCGCTAGGCGCTCCACCCCCAGACCCCCACTAGTCGCCATCCTCAAATCTAGGCCCTTGGTTCCCTCATTCCTACATCCCACATTCCGAGACTCTATGGAACATAGCTTATTTTGCTTAAAGTTATACATTTCAATAGGTTGTGAGTTCTTCAGTTGATTATAATTTTCATTTTGTATTGACATTTGACAAATCACTGAATTTTCTTTTTTGCAAATTATGAGGTATTTAACTATTTTGTTTATTGACAATTACTGTTTTTATAATTTTTAATATATAAAAATTATAAATTATAGTTATATTTTTTTTATCGGTAAAATGCAGACAAGGGGCCTGCTCCCATATATATTAAAATATTAACAAAGGTTTAACAAAGTTTGAAGAACCATACAGACAAACGCCAACAGAACATCAAAACAGGGCCATAACAAAATCCCTGTAGCACTCCTAATTACCCTGCTAACAACTGCCACATACTAGAAAGATTGTATACAAAGCTTGCAAAATCTAATATCTATAACTTATTAGCATGCTAACTGCTACTAGAGCCACCGATTAAGCAACATCCATAGCATAGTAGGTCTCCAAAATCTCCATCATCCAGTCATCTTCCACATCGAGGCCAACCAACTTCTTCAGAAACGCAATTCCCCTAGCCGCACGCCTCCTGCGCCCAGCAATTTTTTCCACCCCAGCTTCGACAACAATCGGATGCCAAGCCACAACATCACCCGCTGCATTGATCCTATGAAATTCTTCTGGGAGCGGGATACCAATTCCATACCTGGCAACACCCAACACCTCTTTCCAGCCCCCACAAAACTCCGCCTCCACAAAGGACTCCATCAATGTCTGTATCACCGCTTGTTCTTCATTTACATCCAACAAAACCACCAAGAACATAGAGGCCAGGTCGAAATTAACCCGATACCTATGCGCGGTCACCATGAATTGTCCCCCCAAAACCCACTCAATCACAAATAAAACAATTCCACTTTTTGGTTTGAAGACTTGCTTCAACCGCTTCTCCGTGATTAATCCCAGGAACAACATCTGCCTCTTCCTACAGACAAGCCTGATTGGGGTATCCATCACATATAGAGAAAAGAGATCAACCACACTCTCCGCCCAACAAATCTGCCTGCATCCTGAAATCAATTATAGTTATATTGAGTATTATTGTATCGTGTATATATACATACAATAATACTCTATTGTGTATATATATACATACAGTAATAATATAGTGTGTGTGCGTATATCTATATATACTATAGACACCTAAAAATATACCAGGTCCTAATTAGCTTACTCTTGATCAATTTATCCCTAAACTACTCTAATCATGATCAGTTTTCCAGATTATTCCCTAAGGTCTTGATTTCATCCTAATCAGATTAATGGTGTATCGGGTTCTGATTCCATAAATCCTCCTAATTTATCCCTAAACCATCCGAATTATCCTAATCCTAATTAAATCCCCTAATCTTGATCAATTATCCCCTTGTCTTGATTTATTACATTATCCCAATTATCTTAGTTTCAGGACCTGATTCCATCATTGTCCCAATTATCCCTAATTTCCCCTAGATCCTACTTCATTTTTCTAACTCCTAATATCCATTTTCCACATGATTTAATTAATTTAATTCATTTAATCCCTCCCATAACTACTTAAAAATGAATAAAAGAAATTAAAAATCTCTTTTATTCTCATACACCCATTCCATAAACATCTCCCAAAAATCAAAAAATCAATTAATAAATCTCAATTAATCTCCTCCCTTCATCCTCCAACTACCCAACCAACCTGATTTGGACCGTCCATCTGGCATCAGATCTCCACCGTTGATTAGCCTTTGTGCAAGTCTATAAATTGACCATTTAGGAGTCATTTTCAATCAATCACCTTGGGAGCCACATCATGCTACCATTGTGAGCATCCACATACAACATTTGGAGCAAAACCACCCTCACACTGCAACAAGAATTGAAGTTTGGTAAACTTTGTGGTTTATTCATTTGTATTTTTTGATTTCTTGTTTTATCGAAGGTTGCATTTAATCATAGTTCCACGAAGTTTCCTAATGGGGGGACGAGTTTCAAGGACAGGGGGACCAAGGGCCTAAGTTTGGGGATGGTCGGGGGATAGTGGGGGGCAGTGAGGGGGGATGCAAATACATATAGTACTTGAATAATTAGTTATAAAAAGACGTATAAGGAATAAGTATAAGAATTACAAATGAAACTTTCACATACTAAGTAAACTAGTAAGCAGTAACTACTAAACAATAAAGTTTAAACTTTAAACACATTGCAATGATCACATTGAACATTAACAATGAAAATGTAGCATGTTGAATTTTTGAATTTTCATAATGATGATTCATGATTACAATGTTCAAAAACAAAATACAAATGACAGTGAGTCAATGGCTAATGGACTAATGCCTCTAATCATCCCCAAAGTTCTCGCCAATCTCCTCATCCACTAGAACTGCTAGACTCCACATGCTCAAGCTCCTCCAAACCAATACCAACCAACCCTGCTTGTGTAGCATCATCGTCAACTTGTGTTGGCTCCTCTGGCTCTACACCCTGTGCCATAGTCTCCTTGCCTATCTCGGGCTCCTCTAAATATCCCCTAAGAGTGGTATATTTTGTCCACTCAGTACGAATGATGACGGTGGCAAGATAGTAGTGGTGGGGGTTTGGTGGTGGAGCCCCCAACGGGGTCGAGGGGCAACACCCCCAATGGGTCAAGGGATAAAGCCCCTAGCGAGGGTCGAGGGGCATCACTCCTCGCGGGGTCTGAGGGTCGAGGGGCGGAGCCCCCACCACCAAGCCCAAATTAAGGCCTTTGATACCACACAAACCTTCATGGCGCACATCATTTTCAATCTTGCAGCCTTTAGCCTTTCTCATTTTGATTGTTTTCACTTTTGTGACTGCTTAGGGTGTGGGTGGATAGGGCCCATAGACTATTAGGCTTAGGGTTACTAGCACAAAGATCAAAAACAAATGATTTTAAAAAATGAACCTTTTTGCCTTAGTTGCCATGGGGGACGTCCCAAAGTCTCCAAGAAGACCAAAAATAAAGAGAACGTCCCAAAAGCGTGCCCTCTTTGAGGGGGCATCCCGGAAATGTCCCCAGGTCATGGGTGGTACTGATGGGACAGTGGGGGAACATTTCCCCCAAGTCCTCACATCCCCAAAACGTCCCCATCTCAGGAACGTGGGGTTTTTGGGGGGGATGCATCCCTATGGAACATTGCATTTAATATAGATTAAGGGTTTTAAAATTGTATTTTAAATCTTTATTTCTGATCTATATTTTGTGTACACATATACATACAATAATACTCAATATAGCTATAATTTATAACTTTATATATATACACGAACCCATACCCACGGAAAAAAATTGTCATACCGGTATACCTGAACCTCAAACCTGTACCCGTTCCCATACCAAGACCAGCAACTTAGGAGGGAAGGATTCCTTTGGACCCTATGGCTGAAGGTAAGTTAATCTAGGGAAGTATTAAAGGCTCTGGTGTTTATTTAGTTAGTAAGGGCTAAGCTGACCTGTGGAAGCTCCCCTTCGCTGCCTAGGTGGAGACATATTTGGCACAGCGGGGCTATGCCTAATATCAATTTCTTTTTGTGGATGTTTTTTCCAACTCAGCAACTTAATTGGGATAATATTTGGAAACGTAGATTTGAGGGCCTGCGCTAGTGTTCTTTCTTCTAGTAGGATGAAGAAAATGGAAACCACCTTTTTGTGCATTGTGCCTAAATCAAAGATTTGGAGGTTAATTGTTTCCAATGCTACCTTTTTGTTTCTGCCCCTAATTTCTTTGAGGAAGCCACCGACAGGTATACTCTTATCCAGAGTATGATTAATCCTTTTTCTTAGCCCATAAAGGTGAAACATCTCATTCCCAAGTATCTGCTTTGGACAGTTTGGAAAGCAAGAAATGAGATAATTTTCAGGACTCACTTCTCTCCTCCATGGACTACGGCCATGAAGGTTCTTTCCCAACTCGATGAGACTACCCTCATCCTCAAATAAAGAAGAAGCATACCAAGTATGATCCCACTCCTCTGTTCTTTGATGGATTCTCATTTTCTTTTTATGGGGCCTCAAATGGGAACCCAAGCTCTACTGGAGGTGGAGGTGTCACCTTCCATAATGGAAACATCTGTTTAAAGTATGCAATGGGACTGGATCTGTCAACTAATAACTATGCCTAAGCCCATGCTCCAAAATTGGGTCTCTCTATTGCAAAAGAAAAAGGCATCGACTCTCTCAGATTTTTGGAGACCCTAAAGTTCTTATTGTCAATGCGGTCAACAAAGTTCACTATAAATCTATTGGCCTTTTATATGTGGTTAAGGTAATCCAAATTCTTATACACCGGTTTACTCAGATTGACATTCAGCATATCAGGAGAAAGCACAAGAAGCTGGCTAACATTGGTTTTAGCTAAAATCCTGGACAGTGGAAGATTTGGCATAATCCCAATGAGGAACTTTTGGCATCCTGTTCCCGTTAGTCTTGCTACTCCTTCTTGTCAATGCTCACTTTCTTTTGGAGCTGCTCAGTTTACATTTTGGTGCTGCTGTTTACTGCTGCATCATCAGTTCGAGGGTGATCAGGATTTTTGGAGGAGAAATGGCTGCTTTCTTAGTCCTTTATGAAACTCAAACACACTTTTGAACTCCCCTGGCTTCGCTGTAACATCGGTTTTTGGGTTTTGTTTGTTTGGTGCTGACTGTCCCTTGTAATTTTTGATCTCTCTATATTCTGTGCATAAATAAAATAAGAATATAAATAAAATCGCTTATTTTTATTAAAAAAATTACCCCAATCATTTTCCAAACATTCATTATGAGAATGTTCTATTCAACTACACACTGAAAAGGTCACTAAGGAATGATGTAACAAACAAAGCAGTCTATACAACTGAGTGATGATGTAATAAACAAAGCAGTCTATACAACTGAAAAAACATCAAGATCAATAACAATGAGTGATCTTCCACCTACCCCAAATAACTGCCCGTGAACCATAAGTTGTTTTCAGATGAGTTAAAAAGATGTTGCAGACACACCATACAAGAAGTCTCATTGTTAAAGTCAGACTATGCCGAAGTATGCCAGTGTATGGGCATCTGTAATCACTTAAGATGCTCTGTTCACATTGATTCTGATATATAAAACTGAAAAAAGCATGCAGGTTATTCTTCCTTTAAACAAAAAAGCCTAAATTCGCCATTTTGATGAGAAAGAACCATGAGAAACATTCATTCAGACAATTACTAAAAATAAATATCCTAAAACAGATTTATATTCACAAGACCTTTTACAACATGACTAATGACAAGAGTTTGCTCTGGATGGCAATAATCAGAAGACGGTGAATACATTTTAAACTCACACAGATATATATTAGCTTGCACATTACATAGTACATATAACCTGCCACTATAAAGGCAATGGATTTTCGTAGTGATCACTAATAGAAAAATATTAAAGTTACACTTCTCTTCATATTATTGCCCTCAGTTTTCCTGAACACAACAAAATTTGGGCCTACATATACAAAGTAACCATCGTGAATAAGTTATTGGAAGTCGTCTATCCACTTCCTTACAACATCCTTAAATTTTTTACTTGCATGAAACATTAATCCTAACAACAGTACTTGAGATGGGTTTTTTTGTTACAAATTTGGATTAAAAAACATTCATTATAGGTTTAAAAATTCTTTATTTAACCTAGGACTTTGGAGGGGCTGTATTTGGTGTAATGATTATCCTGGATGATAGTTGCCAAGTAGTGGGAAGAAAGTTTTTGCTAAAATCTAAATCAATTAATTTTTTAAAAGAACATTCAGAGTAGAATCAATATAAGTTTAGAGAAACTGAACCAAAAGGTTATCGAAAAAAACTAAGGCCCAACCCATATCTATGTTCATTGTTACCAGAAACAAGAAATGGGAAACGCAACAGAAATGACAATGCAACAGAAAACGAAATTAAATGTGGTTGCATATAAGAAACAGATCAGAAACGGTTTTAATATACATATACATAAATTTCATGTTTTATATTATTAATTTAATTATATATTAAATCATTTTATTGTTTATTTAATCAATATATAATATAATTAATAAATATATTTTATATTGTTATATTAAATTGTCAACGGGGTTGTGGTCAATTGGTAGGACCGCTTAGTTCTCATGTTGGAGACCAATTTTCATATCTCCCCAAGGACATCATAGCACTGGAATGGTGTGCTGAAGCAGGAGTCCTGCTTCAGCTGATAGTGTAGGCAGTAGCCCAGCAAGTGACACTCGAGGACAAGATAGTGGAGCAATAAGGAGGATGCCTTACAAGAGGAAATAGGAGGTGTTACATTGAGAGTATGTGGTAGGCCCGCTAGCAATGCTAGAGGACAATGGAGCAATAAGGAGGATGCCTTTCAGGAGGAGATATGAAGAAGGAGAAGGTGTTCAAGCCATAGGAGCATTGTAGGAGGAGTAATAGATTGTAACTGCAGCAACGTTGGAGGGCAATGGAGCAATAATGAGGATGGCTTGCAGGAGGAGATATGAAGGACAAAGGTGTTCAAGCCATAGGAGTGCCAAAGGACGGGTAACAGATTGTAACTGCAAGAGTATCCCATGTTGGTAGAGAGTTAGATAGAGCAGCATCCCTGCAAAATGAATTGTATGGGATGTGAGTCATGTGAACAAACCCTCACAATTCAGGGAGGGCAATAGAAAACCCCACTAATTAATCTAAAAAATATTATTCTATTAAATTATATATTAATATAATATTATAAATTGATAATTAATATTAATAATATCTAATATTATATTATCTATAATTAATTATATTGACTGAGCATGTTGAAAGAAAACAATGGGAAAGCTTTTTTCATTCCTATTTTCATTTCTATGGTCGTCGCCTATTCAAGTGCATTCTCTGCAAAGGATTTAAGCCTCCCAACTCCAATGGACATTTTATAGCATGAGTTGCCCAGCATTGGAGTCAATAGTGAGACAACATATCGGAAATAAACTGTAGGCCACATATTTTTAAAATAGTTAGGGTTTTTATTAACAGAATAGGACCTTTTTTTGCTGGGGCCACATAACATCAGACAACGGCCACAAAATGGAGAGACTTCCAGTGGGTGGCCTCTCCATTACCATTTTTGCCTAAAAACGGATTTCCCGTTGGCAACGGCCATTCGCTGTTGCAGGCGGGTTGCAGGGTAAAAAAACATGAAATAGCTAGTATAGGTTATGCTTCTTACTGCTAAAACCCATATACAGTCAAGCGCCAAAAGGCAATAACCAAGCAAATAACAACCCACAACACACAAAATTAGAATCCTCAGACTTTTAACCATCACATTCATAGTATAGTCCCTACTACCAGATAAAAAGCAAGTTTAAGCTAGTGATTTCAGGGTGTCATATTCAACCTCAAATTCTATGAGGGACTTACAGGTTACAAACAACATAGAACTTATTACTGTCGTTGATTTGAGTATGCACAGTAGGTCATTGAGTGTGTATTTTCTGAATGTGTTTACAAAAATGAAGACACTGCAATTATTCAATACATAAAGATATAGTAACAAAACGAGATGAAATCGAAATAAAGAAGGCCCTTGTTCCTTCATAGACTTTCCATGGGCAATTTGACATTACAAACTCAGCAACCAGCAATGAAATGCATACTGTCTGATGCTTACACCAGCTAGTTAGAGTGCACTCGCCAATAACAAAGAGAAGTTCAATTCCTCACCCACTATTTAAAACGAAAACAATTCAATTTCAACACCCATTTACACATGCAACATAAACCCTGACCCCATGACACACGTAGGCCTAATGTGACCATAAAGTGTCACATGCCATTTCGTTGCCGCCATAAGTTCAAATTCTAAACACCCAATTGTTAAAGCATACTTCATTCTACCTATACCAACAACAAAACCTAAAACCAATAGATAAAGCACCTTAAGCTTAGAAGTTGCTATGTTCAAAATAAATACATGCCCTAAGATCATCTTGTAGTACATTTTCAGGCAACCATATTGATTTGGGTAGCTCCAACTTGGAGAGAGTTCAAACTCATTGCACAAACAAGAACACAGACTGCATCATTTTACTGAAAATACCTACATTTTAATCCACTCCTATCTGCTTGCATGCAATCCCATTGGAGCCACAAAACCATAAGCATGAACACAGGCATTGCATCATTTTACTATAGCAACCTACATTTACTCCATTCATTCTTCTAACTGCCTACATTTTACTGCAATCCCATTTGGGTCACAAAACCAAAACATCGTGTAGCAGACAACTTGAGAATGCATGCATCTAAACAATGAGAATTACCTCTTTGGTCAATTTTAGCACCTCAAGGCGCCTTTTATTGACCAGAGCTTCTACTCCATGCTCATCCCACACAACCTCTTTCACGGTATTCGTATTGTCTTCTCCGTCAACATTTGGTTTATTTCGCTTCGTAGCTGGCTCCATCATTTGTAACCCACCTCAGAATGTTAACAGGTCAATTCTTGCCAAGTATGAAAAAAAAAGCTGTTGCAGGTTGTTGCTTATTCTAACCAGAGCCTTTCATCCAAATATGTGACGGTCACCCCTGCCAGTGATATGAAATTTGGCGGTTTGGTTAGTTTACCGCCTTCCAGTGCAAGTTTTAAGAAAAATATAAATTGTCCCAAAAAAAAAATGGTTCATTTATCAAAATTAATAAAAGTGGAGAACTTTAAATAAATATTTTACATTAAAATATTATTATCTATAATTTAATTTAACATAAATATTTTTAACAGAAATTATATTTCTTAAAAATACTAATAAATTATAAATAATTAAAAAAATTATATTTTAATATAACCTTCAAGCCAGTGCAAGTTTTAAGAAAAATATAAATTGTCCCAAAACAAAAATGGTTCATTTATCAAAATTAATAAAAGTGGAGAACTTTAAATAAATATTTTACATTAAACTATTATTATCTATAATTTAATTTAACATAAATATTTTTAACAGAAATTATATTTCTTAAAAATACTAATAAATAATTTAAAAAATTATATTTTAATATAACCTTCAAGATATAATTTATTTATATTTTACTCAAAACTGACTTCCTTAATGAATAAAACAATAACGCATTAAACATAATTACGTCTAAGGCGTTCCCTCTGTGAGAAGGATAGCATGACAATCAACGGCTGAGAACGGCCTACAAGGTTACAAGACAATTGAAATGTTCCTGGCCGTTGATTTCGTCTCTTTGCGTTCACCGTTTTTCGTTTCTCCGTTCATCCGTGTTGTTCGGTCGTCCATTTCCCCTATAAGTTGAGCAACGAAGCCTTTGTTGTTGTGTACAGCTGGGTGTTGTTTTTCACTTTTGTTTCATTTTTCTTTTTAACCCTCATTCGGATTTCAGCCTGCTTTTCAAACTATTTTAATTCGCCAATCCAATGAGGCCACTTTGGAGTTTTTAGTTATACAGCTCCATTTAGGGGTTTTTACAAGAATGGTGTGTGGGAAGTTTTATAATAAAATATTTAATAATATTTAATACTGAACATCTCCAAGTGCAAGACAAAGTTATAAATATTTTTAATATAATATTTAATTAATTATAATATTAAAAATACAATGTTGTCTATTAAAATGTATATAAATATTAAAATTAAATAACAAATATATATATAAATATATATAGAAAATACTTAATTAACTATAACATTAAAAAATAATATTGTAAATTAGAATGTATATAAATATTGAAAATATTAAATATCTATAAATATTATATATAGTAACAAATATTATAGATTTTATATAATTTTTTGTTTATTAAATATATTTTCCCAGTTGTCATGGGTTTTATATTACATTTTTTGTTTATTAAATATATTTTCCTGTTGTCATAGGTTTTATATTACATAGTTGTTTATATACTCTGTAGTCAATAGGTAGATTGGGTAAATATATTTTCCTAGTTGTCATAGGTTTTATATTACATTTTTTGTTTATTAAATATATTTTCCCTGTTGTCATAGGTTTTATATTACATAGTTGTTTATATACTCTGTTGTCAATAGGTAGATTGGGCTTCTCAACCATAGATCCCATTTGTTTATAAATGTTTAGTTAGGCAACCATTGTTTTTACATCATCTGTGCCACAGAGAGAGAGAGAGAGAGAGATTTTTAATATTAAAATATAGTGTTTTTTTTTCAAAATAATTTATTGAAGAAAAGTATTAAAATACAAAGGAGAAAACAGTCAACAAGGGACTGTGAAAACTGAACATAAAACAGTAGAACACATGCTGAAAATGACAAATGCATACAGCCTGAAGAAAGATACCATGACAAAGACCTCCAGAAAGAATCCCAAACCAAATGTCAGTGACCAGCAGCTCTTCAGAATTTGGATCTCCATTGTGATTACTCGTGATCATTAGCAGCAGGGATGTGAGAATGAAGAAGGCCATTTCTATCCCCCCTCCGTATACAAACCACAGTAAACTACAGTCACAATTCATATAGGATGCTTCTCAAACCACACAGCAGTCTAACCAAAGATATCCCCTCACAGCAAGGGTTAAAGCCAATAACCCCACCATCCCAGCTGAAGATACAAGGGGCATTACAAGCCAAAGTCATAGCAGATAAAAAGTCCCAACAGGCATTAAGAACAATTAAAGAAGTATCCTCAAAGCCCATGCCTGAACCATAACATTGGTATGCTTGAATGAACTCATCAGCAACAGCAATAAACTCTGCATCAGTGAACAAATCTAGACCAATTCTAGATCTCTATGGGTGATCTCGCAGTCCATCCTATGTATTCCTTCGAGAGAAGCCCTCAACCCTTGAAGATGAAGTAGCATATACAACAAGACACCAAGAGCATCAGAGAGGCTAAATGTCAGTCACCAGTTCATGATTCATTCGCTCCATGATGTCGTTCCACATTAGCATGAAGCTGAAGGAGGATGTCTTGTCTCTTCCTATCCAATGAAGTGGTAGACTGTGCTATTGGCAGATTCACAAGCTGGAGAGACAAATTAGTACAGACCACATGGGTTTCAATTTGAAGAGGAAGAATAGTGTTAGAGAAAATAGCTAAACAACGCAATTTCCAAATGATATTGATTATAGCATGTTTGCATGTGTGCGAGAGGAGATCTAATGATGACGAGGCATCAAGGAGGGCTACTTTCCAAGACCATGCCTGAGGGAAGAGGGCAGGTAGAGAGGTGAAGAGGGAGTGCCACAACTGACGAGCATGAGTGCAAAACCAAAAAGCATGCTTAATAGACTCTAATTTGGCACAGAAGGGACATGTGGGAAGAGGGGAGATAAACTTGAGGCAATTGCCAATGGGTAGCTTAACATGAAGCACTTTCCATGCCAAGAGTTGCAACTAAGCGTCTGCTTTGGACTTCCAAATTTGAAAGCTGAGCTTATTCCATTTGGATCAGTGGAAGGTACAGTTCCATTTTGCATTGAGTCAGGGAGAGATGGTGATGGAGGGAAGGATTTGTCTATAAATGGATCTAAGGAGGGAAACGGATGCTACAAGTATTAGGCCACTTCCAATCATTCAAGAAGTTAGCATGACAGTCTAGGGATAGCAGGCTGCAAAGTTCAGGTGAAACCAGCTGTTGAATATCGAGAAGTGGTTGCTTGTCAGAGGGGAAGAGGTGGAACTGGGTTTTGAGGAGTGGCCAAGATTTCCATTGACAGGTGGTAATGTCCCATAAGTTCTAAAAAACTTGGATGTCTTTTTTAAAGAGACATTTTCCTTTGAAACCAGTAATAGTACCAAGTGGTCTATCATTTAGTTGGATCAACTAATTCCACCAAATAGAGGAGTTAGCAAAGCTTAAGCCATGGTAGAGGGACTGATCGAACCAAACGAGTCTTTTTGAGGTAATCTACCAAGCTTTCCAAATGGAATTGAAAGGAGCAATCCCATGGGTTTTGAAAAAAGGGGCCAACAAAAGTTTGTCATTCCAGCTGACAGTGTCCCAAGGGTGACCAGCTGAGGCGGACTCTATGAGATATCTAACCAGCTTCTTCCAAGGGGCATCACCCTCCAAAGCTCTGACTATCCACTTAGAAGTAAGGTAAATACCTTGTGAGTATGGATCAATGATTCCTAGACCTCCTTTGTCCTTTGGTTGTATGCAATGATGCCAAGAAGTGGATGGCAATCCCTTTTTGTTCTCCCATTTAGCCCATAAAAAACTCCTAATAAGTTGTGTTACCTAGTTATAGCATGTTTTCAAAGGTAGCCAACAAGAGGAAATATAAACATGACTAGCGATCAGAAATTTATTTGCCACTTGGATGCGACCAGCCATGGATAAGAATCTATCAGTCCAATTCAAGAGTTTGCCCTTGATTTTATTCAAAAACCACTTCCACATGTCTTTGAGAGTAACTCCAACACCGAAGGGAATGCCAAGGTATCTAGTGATTGAGCCATGCTTGATTTCTTTCCATTCATATGGGATCCATGCCGAACGGAGGTTGGGGCGAGTCATAATAAATTTAGTCTTGTGCATAGCCAATTTGGAGCTTGAAATGGTACAAAATAGATCTAGAGTATCGATGGTGTTAGCCACCTCCTCAGCTGAGTTTTGGATAAAAAAGCATACTATCATCAACAAAATGGGAATTGAGAGCGGTGGCATTATTTGGTAAGTAGACCCCAGGGATAAGCTTATTGGCCTGAGCATGGTGGAATAAATAACCAAGAGCATCATCTACAAGGACATAGAGGAAAGGAGCAAGGGGGCAGCCTTGGTGGGATAGACCTTTGAAGGGGGAATTGGGGGGGAAGGGAGCCATTAACAGCTAATCGAGCATTAGCATCCATAAATAACATTTTGATATGGGCACAGATTTTAGGGCCAAACCCCAACCATTACATCATGTTAAGGATTAAGGACCACCAAATGCGATCATAGGCTTTTATCAAAATTGAGTTTGACAATAAGAGCATTTTGGGCAGTTTGCTAGGCCCATTCAACTGCCCATGCCAGCACAAGGTTGTCTAAGATAAATCTGCCTCCTAAAAATCTAGTTTGCTCTGGTCGCACTATCATTTGGGTAATATATTTTATCCTACGTGCCAAGGCTTTGTCTATAATCTTGTAGGAGGTATTAAGCAAGGTTATGGGATGCCAACCAGCCATGGCATCTTCATCCTTGCCTTTAGGAATGAGCTTAATAAGGCCCTGATTAATAATTGGTCCCAACATTTCAGCTTCAACTCCTTCAAGGTACACATTATAAAAATCTTCTTGAATATATGGCCACAATGTCTGGTAGATTTCCACCGGAAGGCCGTCCATTCCAGGGCTCCTCTCGGTAGCCATGCTATAAAGAGCATCATCAATTTCTTCCACGGAGAGAGGTCTTTCAAGAAAGTTACTGTAATCAGCATCAATTTTTTTGAGGTATATATTCCACCATACACTCTTCGACAATGAGAATAAGGGGGTCACCTACTGTCTCATCAATGAACAGTTGTTTGTATCATTCCAAAAAGATTTGCATGATGCTAGAGTGGTTGGTTTGAGGAGTACCATCAGCAGATTTAATGATTGTTATATGTTCTTTTTTGTGTTTATATTTCAAATATTGAAAGAAGAATTTTAATCCTTAGTCACCATCCTTGATCCATTAGAGACGGGCACGCACCTGGGCACCTTTACCTTTGTAAACAACCAATTTTCTAAGCAAATGTTTAGTTTGGGCAACAAATTGCTGCAGTGAAAGGTCATGGGGGTTGATAGCAAGGACAGAATGGCCACGAATAAGCTGCCCATTTAGGGACTTTTCAAGTTTGCATCGTTTAGTAGCAACTCTCTGTCTATAATCTCGAAGAAAAGAGGTACAACAAGCAATAGTTCTTTCCCACCAACTAATTCACCTATCCTCTTGGGGTTTGGGTTCAGCATTCCAAGTAGCTAGCAATCCATCAACACAGTCCTGCTATTGGAGGTGAGTCACATTGAGTTTGAATGGAAGATCATTGGGTAGAGTTGGGGAGTTGGAGAAAGATAGGGTGCTGAAGATGTGAAAGTGTTCGGAAACAGTGATTGTGAGGTCAAGATGGACTGAAAGACCTGACTGTGAAGGCCTAATACAACAGTTGGGGGAGATATAGAATCTATCAAGGCAGTTCATCTTCTTGAGAAATCCTTCACGACAATTGGACCAGGTGTACCAGTGAGGCATGTGGAGGTCTTTTTAACCCAAAATTGGATCATAAACACATAAGGAATTACAAGCTAGAGTCTAGGCACCAAATTCCAATTGAGATAAGCGGGAATGACAGTCCCAGCTGCGATCAGTGGGATTCTCAACCATGTTAAAATCACCCCCCAAAATCCACTCAGCATTAGGGAGGTTAATGCGCATCCATTCCCAAAGCAAAGTCATTTCTGGAGAGGTGTTGGGACCATAAACTGAGCATAACCCATAAACGGTACCATGGATAAGGACAGTGACCTAGATGCAACAATTGTTAGGGTCACTTCTAGAGGCAACCACATGTTTAGCAAGCCAAGGCACAAGGCCAAGCACAACTCCACCACAACCCTCTGAGTGATTGGTGTGGAAGAAGAGTGCATCTTTCCAAATGGAAGCAAGAGTGGATTTTAAATGGATAGCACTGACTTTCACTTCTTGCAGCATGATAATATTAGAATGATTAATCTGAATAGACCATTTGACATGATACTTCCGAGAGGGGATTGTTAAACCCTAAACGTTCCAGGACTGAATGTGACAATTCATTGGGAGGAGTCCGGAAGAGTTTCCTCGTCCACCAAAAGAGCGTTGAACTAATTTTCTGATTGACTTGTTTGTTGGTCCATAGAGTGTCCCTACTTAGGTTTTTCACGGGAAGGTGATCGGGATCGGGATCGAGAGCGAGAACAAAGGGGAAGAGTTCTCTTCACAGGAGAATCCAACTTAAGACATCAGTTGGCAGCAGGGGAAAGGATTTCTTTACATCTCTTACTCGCCCTCAAATTGTCACTAAGGACATCTTTAAAGGAAGAGGGGCTGCGAGGTGATGGAGATTGAAGAGATGATGAGGAAGTGGAATTGTGTTGAATGGTAGTAGTGTCAGGGGGAGATGAGAGGACAGGAACAAAAGTTGGGCCTTTAGAGGTAGCGAGGGGTTTTAAGGGAGTAGCAGAAGAAGAAGGATTGGCAGGGTGTGGCTCATTAGAGGGCAGTGACACGAGACGAGGTTTATGAATAGGGCAGTCATGGATGAGATGACCTTCCTGGTGGTAAGAAAAGCAAGCATTTGGTTTATTGAGGTAGGTTATACGTTGATTAAACTCAAAACCTGGTCCTACAAGCTTGATAGTATCTGGAAGGGGTTGAGTGAGGTCCATTTTAATGCAAGCACAGGGTTGAACACGCAGACTAGACCACTTATCAGAGTTTTGTTTACACCAGAGAACCTTGCCTAGTTGAGAGGCTATTTCATGCATGAAAGGGTGGAAAGCTAGATTTGGGAATGGGAACTCAACCCACATCAGGTATTTTGATTTTGAAATACCCTTATGATGAAATTCAAGATCCCACACTTGAACATAACAAGTTTGCCCACAGATTATCCACGATCCATATTGGAGGACCACACGGGCGTGATCTGGGTCAAGAAAGGTACAGGCTACATATCCCCTACCCAAACCTCTAAAAGACTCTATGCCCCAGCCCTTTTGTTCCCATGTGTTACTGGTCCACTTAAAGAATTCTTGTTCAGATGGGACTCCTTTAAGAAAAAAAGAATGATTGTTTTAGCTTTGTAATCAGAAATAATGTCAATAATGTCATCGGGTAGTTCAAATGAGATGACTTTACCTTCGAAGCTGCTACTAGGAAGGTCTGAGGACTTTGAAGTTTGGGCATTTTTGTCTAGTATGCCATCAGGTTGAGATGGAGGGCTGGAAAAAATGCCATTCAGTTGCGTAGTCACGTTTTGTTGAGGAAGCACCTCAGAACTCGTAAGGAGGTCTGGTTGAGTGGCGTTAATGTCAAAATCATTCAACACTGTTTACTTATCTGAATGATGGGGACCCTTGGTTTTGTCATTATCTACTGCTCCATGCTCCCTCCCTTTTCTCTTCATTGGGGTTGACTTGGGGTTAAGAAGACAGAGGGTTTCTATTGATTGCTCGGCTTGTGGGTCCTTAGAGTGACCCATTTTGGCACTAAACAGGAGAAAATTAATTTCTGCAATAGGTCACTATTAGGGTTTTTTGCAAGCGCTTCCTATTTTAACACTTTAAAAAATATAGTTTTATATTATTTATGTGTTCTCATATATATATATATATACACACACTATTTAATAGAAATATCTAGTTAATTTTATTTCAATATTAAAATATAGTTTTAATTTTATCTCTTTAAGCTCCAAATTATGCAAAGGTGTGAAATTATAAAAGCAATGAGGGTCACTAAGTTTGATCAATCTTTGTATCATATCACATCCCATGAGAGAATGCACGATGGTAGGCAAGATGACAACTAAACATGGTGTATGTGATGACCATGCTTATTTTTGTAAGAGAATGCCTATTAAATGTAGGTGTAAAGATGTGAAATATGATGCTTCTGGTAAACATGCATACATGCTTCAAATAATATGCATAGCTAACAAGCTTCACAAAAAAAAATCCCCTCGGTGAGATGGGTGACGAAGACCGAAAAAAAGTAGGAGATATAGGCAGGAAAGCGTGGGGTGATATCGAAGAAGACAAGCGATCAAGGGAAGAAGCATCAGCAGGAAGACAAACTTCAGAATGGAAGCACATTCCTTAGTAGGTCTTCTTAGGAGGGTGATGGGTGGACAAATGATATTCAAGCTTCAGATCAAATGAGCTAAAAAATCCAAGTAACTGCGTGTAGGATGTGCGCTTTAGGTGCAAGGAGTGGGGCTTATAGAGAGACCTGCCATGGATGCAACCAAGGAGATAGAATGTGCAAAAGTATATGAACCACAAGAATTGAGGAGAAGAGGATTATTGGCAAAGAAAGGGCAAAAGGAATTCATCTCCGTGGAGGAACTCCTTGCAAGGGAGTCATGGGTGGTTCAGGGAAAAGAAATTTTCCAAAGTAGATGCTGCAGAAAATTGGCGAATCAAGGAAGGTGGTAAAGGGACAATGGCTTAAAATGAACAGTTGAAGACCTCCTGGAAAGGAAAGGAAAAAGCATTGAATGAAGAAGATCCTCCACATAACCACAAATATTCAAAAGGTAAGAACCCAAACCCTAATTTGCTTCGACCGCATGTTTATTTGGATAAAAGACAAATTGAAAAATCCATAGGGAGACTCAAGGAATGTGGGTTTATGGCTAAATGGGGTGGGGGTTGGACTGAGATAGAAAGAATTTGAAATTGGTGTTGGGGTCTATGGGGTAACTTAGTTTAGGTCACGACAATTCCAAATGTATTTCTTGCTTGAATTCCCTTCACACACAGAAAAATGGAAAGCACTCAATAGTGGGCCATATTTTTAGATGGTGTTGGAATGCACCTGGTTGATTGGTACCTTAATTTTGATCCCTGGAAGCATAAATTTGAGGAGGGTCCGATATGGATTCGGTTGTATAATCTTCCGGTAGAGTACTTGATTGAGGACTTTTTCAAGGAATTTGGGAAAAGCTTGGGACCACTCATTTCAGTTGATAAAATGGCGATAGACAGATGCTAGGGTGCCTATGTGAGAATCTACATAGGTTTAAAACCACACTAATGCTGCCTCAAGAGATAGAAATTTTTGTGGAGGGTAGAACTTCGATTCAATCACTACTAAGAGAAGACCAATTGAAATTATTCCCAACCTATAAGTCAAGGGATCATGGGAATTTGGAGTGCAAGATTTCGGTGAGGCCAGACAAAGACGATATGTACAAGTGGAGACTTCTGCAAACAAGAGAGAGTTTGGAGGACCAAGGGACTCAAAACCCTAGTTAGGAAACTCCGCAGAAGAATGAAGATCTAGCAGAAGGTGGATTGATAGAAGACATCATCGTGCGCAAAGGGGAGCCATGGATTGAAAAGCAAAATACCAGCCCCACTTCTTCAGAAATCTGTGGCATGGCAGAGTCTTGGGAAATAGTAGTATATAATCCCTTGGATATTAAGAAGTTGGCGATAGGTTCTTAGGAAGAATCAGGAAAGGAGGAGGATCTAATCAAGGAGGTAATGCAGAAAACTCCTCAAGGAAAGCTAAGAGATACATTAGATAGCACAATGCAGGAGCTGATTTTGGAGTCCAGGAGTGTGGAGCAGGTAGAAAACCCCTCTAGAGTGGAGGAGAGTGAAGAAGATATAGACTATGAAGATGAAGGTGGAATGGGCGGCGAGGAAGAAATTTCAATGGAAGAAAGGATGTTGGAGCAATCACAATCAAAGCGATGAAAATCCAACATCAAGAAGGTTGGCAAGAGGGGACCGAAGACTAACCGTGCAAAGCTAGAAATTGCAGCTAATGCAGCAGGACAAATGAAACTTAGATCAGCGAAGGATGTATTCCTTCCCCAGGAATAATGAGGTTATAACTTGGAATATTAGGGGTATCAATGCCCCTAACAAATGGTGTTTGGTCAAACGCCAAATTGACTAATCAAGAGCAGACATTTTTTTCCTATAGGAAACAAACTTGGATAAAGAGGAAAGTGATGGGAGACTAAGGGGTTGGAGACAATGGAAAGGCCACTTCTATGAATCTGAAGGTGCCTTAGGGGGTCTAGAAATCATTTAGAATCCACTCACAGTAGAAGGGGAAATTGTGGAGATAGATAGGAGGTGGATAATTATGAGATGTAGGTTGTTGCAAAACAATGAGAAATTCTATATATTCAATGTGTATGGTTTGATTTCTACACCAGACAAGACATTACTATGGCAGCAACTTTCTGGTAAACTAGCAAATCTTAATGGAGAGAAAAGCATCTTAGCAGGTGATTTCAATGAAAGTACAAACAACGAAGAGAAGAGAGGTGGTTTGCTCAGAACAATGAATGTGTAGCAAGATTTTTAGGATTTCATTGACAATAACCAACTCAAAGATGTGCAAACAAAGAATGAAATCTTCACCTGGACAAATAGGTGGAAAGGGTTCACAAACATAGCGGAGAGATTAGATAGATTCCTACTGGATGGGGATTGGGAAGGCCAGGCAAACCTAACAGAAGCAATCATTTTACCATTTTCAGGGTCGGATCACTTTCCAGTCCAACTGACAATTCTTCGAAGTGAACCTCCCAAGGCTAATCCTTTCAAATTTGAGAGCATGTGGTTGAGGGATGACTCTTTGTCGGAGTTGATGGTAAGATGGTGGGATGATATCAGAATAGTAAATCAATCTAACCTATTCAAATTAAGCAAGAAGTTGGGATTTGTAAAGGCCAAATTAAAAGAGTGGAACAAAACGCACTTCAGGAACATTTTTTAGGAAAAGGAAATAGTACAGTAGGAAATGGCCACCCTGAATGAACACATAATAAAAAATGGTATGAGGCAGGAGGAGTTTGAGTCAAAAAAAGCGCTAAAGGAGGAATGGGCAAAGCTCCTGAAAAGAGAAGAAAGTTACTGGTGTCAAAAATCCAAGGAGACCTAGCTAAAAGGAGACATGAACACTAAGTTCTTCCACATAACAACAGTGGCCAACAAGAGCAAAAATAGAATTACAAAAATCAAAAGAATGGACAAAAGATTGACACAATCTATAGATGAGGTAAATTAGGAGGTAGTGGCTTTCTTTGAGACAATTTTAAATAAGGAAGCCCCATTTCAAAGAGTAACAATAGACAAAATTCTAGCCTCAATTCCCCCTTTGATCTCAGAAGAACAAAATCAGGCTCTTTTCAAGCAAATTGGGAAAGAGGAAGTGAGAACCACCACCTTTCTCCTCAACCTGGACAACGCACGAAGACAAAATGGATTTACATCTAGCTTCTTTCAGAAATTCTGGGAGATAGTAGGGAATGATCTAACTAATGTAGTAGAGGAATCAAGGAAGAAGATGACTATGCTAGGATCCATCAACCACACATTCCTGGCTTTGATCCCCAAGAAAAAGAACCCCCAAGAAATGGGAAACTTCAGACTGATAGCTCTATGCAACACAATGTACAAGATAGTAACCAAAATCGTAGCTAATAGACTTGGAGAGGTTTTGGATTCTATCATTTCGAAAGAGCAAAGTGGTTTCACCCCAGGAAAATCTATTGTGGAAGGAATTATTATTGCCCATGAAGCAATTCATTCAGCCAAAAAAGCCCGGGAGGCCTACATGATCCTCAAGCTAGACATTCTAAAAGCCTATGACCTAGTGGCTAGGCATTTCCTAATGGAAGTTCTAGAGATATTTGGATTCAACGACAATTGGAGGGAGTGGGTCAAAAGTTGCATCTCGACACCAAAATTTTCAATCCTAGTCAACGGTGCTGCACATGGCTTCTTTGCCTAAACAAGAGGCCTCAGGCAGGGAGACCCTCTTTCCCCCTTCCTATTCATCATTATGGAAGAGGCTCTAGGGAGAGGGATCAATGCGCTCAGAGCAGAGGGGAAATGGAAAGGAGTCTCAATAGCAAATGGACTGGAGAATGTAACTCACCAGCAATTTGCAGATGATACTATTCTCTTTGGTGAGGCTTGTAGAAGAGAAGCAAGAACCATTAAAACTTTCATGGATGAGTATTGTCTAGCTTCTAGACATAGTGTCAATTGAAGGAAATCGAAGGTCTTTTTTTTGAATACACAACCTAGTCTCCAAAGGGACCTAGCAAAAATCCTAAACCTACGGGTAGCTAACTTCCCTGGGCATTACTTGGGAACTCCTCTTTTTGCAGGAGTCAACAAAAAGAGCTATTGGAGAATCTGGTAAATAGTTGCAAGAACAAAATGGGAACTTGGATTGGAAAGTGGCTTTCCTATGTGGGTAGACTCCTAATGGTGAAGTCAGTTTTGTCAACCATCCTAGTCTATTCGATGGCATGCTTGAAAATCCCCAAAGTGGTGGAAGAAGTCATCTCTCAAATACTTAGTAAGTTTTTCTGGAGTAGGACTAGGGATCATAAGAAGCTCCCACTAGTAGCCTAGAATAAAGTTAGCACCCCGAAGGAGGCAGGTGGAGCAGGTATAAGGCATCTTGGAATAATGAACCTCGCCATGGGAGCCAAACTAGTATGGAATCTCTATGACAAAGGAGAGCAGAAATGGGTAAGAAATCTTAGAAGGAAGTATTTGGACTCGAATGAGGCCACAAGAATTCCAACCATTGTAGATCCGCCAAGAGGATCTGCAATCTGGAATTACATACTAGAATGTAGGGACACGATTTCAAAGCATGTCACCTGGGAGATCAGAAATGGTCAAAGTGCAACATTCTGGAGTGATTCCTTGGGTGGAGGTGAAACTCTAGCCAATTACCCCAACCTCGAGGATTTAAAAAAATGAAACCCTAAGAGCCCAGGGAAGTAAGGTTTGCAATTACAGAAGAATAAAGGTTCAAGATGGGGTTCCCACTTGGGAATGGAGATCCTTGGAAGAGATTGAGGCTCACCAAGAGCAAAAAAAAGAGCTAGTCACGATCCTGAAGAAAAAATCCTTTGCCCCTTCAGTTCAGATGGACACAATTAGATGGTGTGGTTCGACCACAGGGTCCTACAGGGTTAAGTGTGAATATAAAGTTAAGGAAGCCACAATAACCAAGCAAAATTGGCCTATAAGGCTGATCTAGAACAAGAATAGCCGTCGGAAAGCTAGGGTTTTTTCTAGGCTGGCGATGCAAAAGAGGATCCTCACTGAGGATAGACTAGCAAGATTTGGTATAGTTGGGCCAGGGAGATGTGTTCTATGCAAAAGTAACAGTGAAAGTGCCAACCATATCCTCATGAGTTGTCCTTTTACGATAGAATATTAGTAGTTCTTCATGAAAAAGCTAAATTTCTAGAGCCCTTTGCAATAGGATATTGAAATGTGGTTTAACATGTGGCCAAATATCCATCGGAAGGCAGTTTTTGGGAGTGCCTAGAACGTCTTACCTTCTTCCCTCATTTGGGAAATTTGGAAAGAGAGAAACAGGCGCATCTTCCATGACAAGGAAATGAACTCCGAGAACCTTTGTAAGAAAATAGAAGACCTCATTATAGAGCTGGTCAATGAAGCCTCCCGCATGGGATCGAACAAGAAGAAGAACTTCACATGCTGGGATGATGGAATCACTAAAGTCTTTCCTAGCCTAAAAATTCCCACTGTGAGTGGGGAAGGGGAAGTAAGAAGGAAGAAGAAATTGGAAGTGAAATAGGAGCCTCCAGAGCCAGGCTGGATAAAGATAAACTTTGATGGAGCCTCGAAAGGCAATCCGGGGCTGAGTGGTGTAAGATGTGTGGCTCGGAATGAGCATGGTAACTGTAACATCCAAGTTCTAAAAACATAGTAAAACTAAAAATTTACCATAAAGTAATTTAACAAGGTAGAAATGAGAGAGAATTTTGTTTCTTTTATTCAACATATAAACAAGTAACTACAATTACAAGATTTTCTCAATACAAAATACAATAAACCATATCATCTTTCTCAATTACAATGTTTATAAATGTAAATCAATTACATATACAAATTTTGGAATAATTACTGCATCTGAATATCTGACATCTTTATCACAAGTCCTGGCATGTTTCTTGCTTGAAGAGAGAGTATCTTTCTAATGATTTACCTCCATCCACAGACCGGCGGTCTCCCACACATCTTCCACATAGGAAGTGGCCCTACCCTTCACAAGGAATATAGACCTTAGGTGACCAGTGGTAATTTACCTTTCCCGAGTACATAGTGTTGTATCCTACTCAACTCTATCAACCATACAACCCTAGATACCCTCTAGCTAAGAATGATTTCCGATAAGATGAGCAATCCAGATATAGTGAATTGACAATGCATGCAGAAAACAAATGCATTACTTTGGCCAAAGTTTTTAATATCAATATCATTCATAATGAACGTAGTCGTTGTGTTTACCCACCCCTATTTGACTTGGATACTATCATATTCTCACAGTTTATTCATACCAACTATATTTACATAAATAGTTTAATCATCGTGCCATGATATTGGCTTCCTTGACAAGGATAAGTCTATACGTCATAACTATTTAGTTGGTTCATAATTGTTTCTAGGGTTTACCTATTAACCCTTGGATAAAAAGATTTCACCAAATAAACATATCTCAACTCTAGGAGACCTAGGTTCATAATTAACCATTGGTTTAACTCAACCATGGTTAGGAATAATTTAACTCTTGTAAAGATAATAACTCCTATCCTAAGGAACATGAATACTATTCGATTAACTTCTAAGTGATGCCATTACCTTCACTTCTTGTATACTCATAAATGAATTCTATATAAAGTTGTAGACATAGTCTTTTCAACATACAATGGTGTACTATAAAACTATACTCACAAAGATTGCTTGTATAGATAATATAGAAGGTCTTACGACATTTATTCATTTTTCCAAACTATCTTGAGTTAATCTATAACTCAATATGTTTACCATAATTGTCATAAGTCACTTAGACTCTAAATTCTATTCGTAAGGAATCATTCTTGACCAATGTATTTAACCTAGAATAGTTTCAAAATGATATTATCTTCTACTTGATACTTAAGATCACACTTCTCACAGTTTGGTAAGTTTTTCTCTATCAAGTAACCTTTACTAATTCATTATAATTTTTTTTCAAGACTAACTCACATCTATACAGTCGGTTATCCTCAAAAGGAAACTCAATCAAATATGCGACTGGTTGTCTAGTTTCGTGATAACTACGTTATCCTTCGTCAAATTTATAAAAATAGAATCATTTGGTTCCTAAACTCATATTATGACAAGTATCATAGTTTTTAACTAAGGCACAAGGTCGACCTAGTTAAATCATGAGATAGGGTTCATTATCAATCCCAAAAATTGACTTTACCAGGCTATATCGAGTTTCAAGTTTAAAACTAAAATAACATATCAGTCATACAATGACTCTCTATTCTTTCCATATTCATCCGACTCGATAATCAGATTAAATCGATACTAAGAAGAGAGACAATCAACTCAACTTCATTGAATTAGTTATAGTATAACTTGGAGATTATCAAAAAGATAATGGATGAATGTCCAAGACAATGCAGTATTTAATCTTTCATTGTCTTCTATGATCATAAAATTTAGAGGCATTTACCTGAGGTGGCGGTTTACACAACAGAGATAGCAACAGAATACACTGTATTCTTTCTAGGATACCTTCCTAGCCCACGCACAGTCTCCTCTCCAAATCTTAGTTACTAAACTTAGCACAACCAGAATCCCCTCGACTATCAAGTCGTGGTCTCTTAAGAGTCTCCAACCAACTCATCAATGAGTTGTACCGCTCAGCGCTCCACTCATGATAGTTAAAAAATCATTCATTATCAATGGTTTTGGTCTCCTGTTATGACTCAACCGCTAGCTACAAAGGTGCAATCGACACCATATGTCGATCTCGCAAAAATTGCTGAGATGAGTTAGTGAATGTGACTGGTTATATGCCACTCCTCATCAATGAAGCCACCAACTCAATAACAGAAAAGGAGCAATCGATTACTTATCAAGAGTAGTTTAATCCATTATGTTTTAATATTAAAGGCACTCCTTAATAGATGCCTATGGCTGCTCAATCAAAAACCATAATAATTTATCACAAGGTATTACCTCATTCGACACATAAGCATATTACATTTGATTATATCAAATATTATTTTCATATCATTATCTCTATTTGATTATTATGATTTAATCAATAAAATGATAATACCAAAACAAAGGATTACGGAAAATGTGATTGGGTTGAGCTAGTCTCCCCATCACAGTCTGTCGATAAAAACACGTCATCTTAACTTAACGATAACATCTTAACGTTAAGAATCGATTATAACACCTCAAGTGACTTAATAATAATAAGATGACCATTTTACGACAATAATGTCGTAATAATAGTCATAGTTCACACTCAAATGATGTCATTAATGTTACTAACGACTAAGATGACTTACTAGAACTTCCAAAGATTGTAAAATATCAACTACCTGTCGATTAGGTTCAGAAGTAAAGTGACAAGACAAGACTTACCTCTCACGACAAATTGGTTCACGTTCTCGTTAAACACTTATACTCGATTTGGCAAGTAAACCACTCGTAACCTGAGGTCTATATCCCTCTCCTGGAAATATACTCTCTCTCTCTCTCTCTCTTTTTCGAGAGTCATCTGAAAACCTGTAATCCTGTATCAAACTTGTTACCAAACAAATTATGATCAGTGCATCATTATTCACATAATAAATCAAATCTCGTAAATCAAATATTAAATCGATAATAACATAATCATTTCCATAATTTCATAAATGACATTCAATTTAATCCATGTCTTTCCTTGTCATTAATCTAAACATCATAATAACTTTACTTATGTCCAAGTAAAAGTAAAAGTATAGCAAGACAAAAATTGGGGATGTAACATATCCTTCCCCTAAAGATTCATCGTCCTCGATGATATAAAGTACCAAAAAGTAACTAAAAAGCAAGTTCATTGTTTTCAACTGGTAACAAAATTAAATAAATGAGGAAACTTTTGATAAAATTCATGGTAATCCTCCCATGTAGCATTTTCCTCAGCATATTGGTCCCATTGGACCTTGCATTGCAAGACCTCTCTGTTATGCAAGTGGAGCTTGCACATTTCTAACACCTTGAGTGGCTCGATCATGACCACCCCTGGGTCTTGCATCTGTAAAGAATTCCAATTCAAAATATGATTATCACCTGCAATATATTTCTTCAAATAAGACACATGAAAAACATTGTGCATTCTAGACAAGACTGGTGGTAGAGCAATTATGTAGGCAACCAGATTGACCACTTTATGTACTTCAAAGGGTACCACATAACGAGGGGCTAGCTTAGTAGACTTCCCAAACTTAATAGAACTTTTATGAGGTTTAACCCTCAAAAGAACTTTCTCTCCAATAGAGAATTGCCTCGGTACACGCTTTGCATCTACATAGCTCTTTTGCCTATCATTGGCTTCTGCCAATATTTTTCTGATCAGCTTAACTTTCTCTTCCATTTCAGCTAGCATTTCTGGTCCAATGCTAATCCTATCTTTTAGCTTCTCCTGACATCTTCTTCCATACAATGCTTCAAATGGTGCCATCTTAATATTAGAATGATAGGAATTGTTATAAGCAAATTCCACAAGTGGTAAGTATTCTTCCCACTTATATTGTTGATCCATGCAATAAATTCGCAACAAGTCTTCCAAGACTTGGTTAACTCTCTCAGTTTGCCCATTAGTTTCAGGATGATAAGTTGTACTCACATTGAGTTTAGTGCCTAGCGCAGAAAACAAAATTTCCCAAAACCTTGACGTTACACACGCATCTCTATCTGAGATAATCTTTTCAGGGAAGCCATGCAATCTAAACACCTCTTGCACAAATTTGCGAGCTAACACAGGTGCTTCATCAGTCAAATTCCCTGGTATAAAATGATCTACCTTTGTGAGTTTATCAACCACAACTAAAATGGCATCATGTCTATTCCTTGACATAGGAAGACCCTGAACAAATTCCATACTAATAACTTGCCATTTCCACTTTGGCACATCATGGTGGTACAACAATCCTGGGGGGTGTTGATGTTCTACTTTTACCCTCTAACATTTTAAATAGCTTGCTACATATATTGCAGCATCATTCTTCATTCCTTTCCAGAAATAAAGAGGTTTAACATCCGCTAGAAGTTTGGTCACTCCTGGATGTCTAGAATATGGTGCAGTATGAACTTTCCATACTAAATCCATTAAACCAGTTGAATCAGGGACATAAATTATTCCCTTATACCTCAATAGTCCATCTGACTCAAATAGAAAACCATCATACCTTGGATCTCTAGGATTATCTTTTAGAGCCTGCTTAACCTGCTCATAATACTCATCATCAGACAAATTTTGCAACACCAAATCCTTGAAATTTTCACGAATAGAAACAATAGAAGCTATATGTCTTCTACGACTCAAAGCATCAGCTACTCTATTCTATTTTCCTTTGATGTAGTTTATCTCAAAGTTATCGTCAGATATCAATTCTAACCATCTCCTTTGTCGAGCATTCAAATGCAGTTGAGAGAAAATATACTTAAGACTTTGATGGTCTAACTTAAGTACAAAAGTCTTCCCTAACAAGTAGTGTCTCCACATCTGCAAGGCATGAGTTACTGCTGCCAATTCTAGATCATGCAATGCATAATTTTTCTCATAAGATTTCAATTTCCTTGACTCATATGCTATAACTCTTCCATCTTGCATAAGCACTCCTCCTAATCCTTCTCCCAAGGCATCTGTAATTACCTCAAATTGTCCTTCAGGGTTAGGAACTTTCAAGATTGGAGTTGTACTTAACTTTTCCTTTAAGATATCAAATGCATCCTGACATTTGTCTGTCCATTCAAATCTATTTCCTTTCCTCTGCAGGGAAGTGATTGGACTAGCAATACTGGAGAAATTTAAAACAAACTTCCTATAATAGCCAACCAGGCCCATGAAACTACGCACCTCATGCACATTTGTTGGTACAGGCTAATCCAGAATAGCTATGATTTTTGCAGGATCAACAGATATTCCATTAGCTGATATAATATGCCCTAAGTATTAGATATCCTTCTAGAAGAATTTACACTTAGACAGTTTCCCATATAACTTATGTTCTCTTAACCTTTGCAGAACTATTAGCAAGTGTTGTTGATGTTCTTCTTCATTCTTAGAATAAATGAGTATATCATCCAGGAAGACTAAAACAAACTTGTCCAAACAATATCTGAATACACTATTCATGAGATTCATGAATTCAATAGGTGCATTCATCAAACCAAATGGCAACACTGTGAACTCATAGTGTCCATATCTAGTTCTAAAAGCTGTCTTATGAATATCTTCATCCTTCAATCTTAACTGATGATATCCTGATCGCAAATCAATCTTTGAAAACACAAAAGCTTCATGCATCTAATCAAAAAGATCATCAATATGTGGCAAAGGATATTTGTTCTTTACCATTGCTTTATTAAGCATACGATAATCTATACACAATCGAAGGGTTCCATCCTTCTTCTTAACAAAAATAACCGGAGCACCCCAAGGTGAAACATTGGGTCTGATCAAACCTTTTGCCAACAATTCTTGTAATTGTGCTTTCAATTCCATTAACTCCGTAGTTGTCATACGGTAGGGTGCTTTTGATATAGGCTCATATCCTAGTTTAATGTCAATTGCAAAATCAAAAACCCTCTTGGGAGGCAATCCTGGAAGTTCTTTTGGGAACACATCCTAAAACTCTCGAAGAAAAGGATACTTTTCTCCAAAAGATGAACTAGGGTTTTCTAACCCTTCCTCTACTTGTTCCATTTTGACTACAAATAGTTGACAACCTTTCCTTCTAACCCTTTTCAATTTCTTGGCAGAGATAGGTCTGATTTTAACTTCTCTTTGAATCCCTTGGAATTGGGTCTGATTTCCCAAGTTATCTAAGCATTCAACTATTTTTGAAAAATAGTCAACCTTAGCTCTATGCTTCCATAACCAACTCATTCCTAGGATTACATCATAGGAACCTAGGGGAGCTACATACAGGTTTACTTCAGTTGAGAAACTAGGGAGATCAATATTGGCTTCAAACATACATTGCTCTACCTAAGCCTTAGATTGGTTAGCATATTCTACTGAGCAAGGTTTAGACATGTATCTAGCTTTTCTAGGAAATTTATTCAAAATTTTAGGAGAAACAAAGTTTTCAGTGGCTCTTGTATCAATCAAAATAGATATAGGGACTCCAAACAAAGTACCTGTCATCTCAATAGGTGTGATTTGATACTCTGCTTGATGATTGTTAAGATCTACATGAATTCTTTGCTAGAATGCTTCTTGCTGAGTAGGTAGTGCAGTACCTCTTTGTTGACCATTTTGATTCTTGTTATGGAAACAATTTACATAATGGTCACCCCCACATGCAAAGCATCCTCCAATGGGTCATTTCTTATCTGAAGTCTTCCCATTGTTATCCTCGTCTATTTTGTAGTTGCCATTCATCTTCTCATTATCAGATCCACCCTTGTTCTTCTAAGATCCTTTATCTTTTCTCTTGTTATCATAGCTCTTTTCATGTTTTTTCTTGTATGGTTGGTTATTAGGAGTTCCACTAAACCTCTTACAGTTTCTATCAAGATAGGCTGAGATGGATTTCAACTTTTGCTCTTGCTTGATCACCTTCTCGTACACTTGATCCATTGTTTTGGGACCATGCACACCCACTTCATCACCAATTTGAGCATTTAAGCCCGTGATGAATTTTCTAATCCTGAATCTCCCATCTTTTTGGTACTGAGGAACATACTTCGAGAGTCAGGTGAATTTTTCTCCATATTCCACCATTGTCATATCTCCTTGACGAAGATTCTAAAAATCAGTCAGTTTCTGTTCAAAATAGAGTTGTGGTAACTATCTCTTGCGAAAGAGCTCCACGAACTCATTCCAAGCTACCCTTAGAGAGCTTAAGTTCAATTCCATATTCTTATTCATCCACCAAGTGGATGCTTCTCCTGCTAGTTGGAATGCTCCCCATACTGCCTTGGTCACCTCTGAGCAATTTCTTATCTCGAAATATTTTTTCATTTCTGTTAACCAAGCTTCTGCAGCAGCTTTTGGTGGAGTAACCTTCTTCATATCCTTTGAGAGCTCCAAGCTCAATCTATCCCATGCCTCTTTATGAGGTTTCATACTCTTACTTTGATCTTCATGATTTTTTTTGTTTTCACCATGAGAGTTTTCACCTCCTCCCTCAATATTTCCTTTATTATCCACCTTCTTTCTCAAATCACCCAATCTTTTCTTGGTTTTTTCAAGCACGGTTATGATTTGGTCCAGCTTATTATTTGGCGGGTGGTTTTCCTCTTCACTTTCTCCTTGGTTAGTTCTTGTCTGAACCATGTTTATCGATTTCTCACACTTGAGAATATTGAGTTGTCCATTAGTTCATGATTATAATGTATCCCATTAAATCAAAACATAATAAACTCAAAGTTTGGCACAAAACAACTCTTTTTTATTTATTTCATTTCAAAAGAAAATAGTATTCTTCATTTATCCAAGAAATGACTTCAAAAATCGTGCTCAAGAGGAGTATATCCTTCAGACTCATTTTCAGATACATAATCTCGAGGTATATAACCCTCTGACTCACTATCGGACCTAACTTCTATGATCTCAATAGTTGGGGGTATGCGGGGATCTCACCTAACCATAGTTGTTTCCTCATCTGACATATACTCTATGATTTTGGCAGTGATCTTAACTCTTTCCATATTTTCCCTTCTTACTCGCTTGATTCGAGTTAAGGCAGGCACTAGAATTTTAGTATCACTTAACCAAATGTCACTCTCATCATTGGTTCCCTCAAAGGTTTTTATAATGGCCTCACGTTCTCTTTTTGCTTTAAGGAAACATTTGACTAGTATTAACAGGCTTTCTTGATGTCTTCTTAAGAAGTACCATCCTAGCATAGAAATTTTCAAACATTAGCTAACCGCATAATGTTGACTACAGGCAAGTATAGTGGTCTCATAAGCCCCAGTGCTGAACCTGGTAGCTCTGATAGCACATATAACATCCAAGTTCTAAAAACACAGTAAAACCAAAAATTTACCATAAAGTAATTTAACAAGGTAGAAATGAGATATAGATTTTTTTTTCTTTTATTCAACATATAAACAAGTAACTACAATTACAAGATTTTCTCAATACAACATACAATAAACCATATTGTCTTTCCCAATTACAATGTTTATAAATGTAAATCAATTACATATACAACTTTTGGAATAATTACTGCATCTGAATATCTGACATCTTATTACAAGTCCTGGCATGTTTCCTGCTTGGAGATAGAGTATCTTTCTAGTGATTTACCTCCATCCACAAACCGACGGTCTCCCACACATCTTCCACATTGGAAGTGGCCCTACCCTTCACTAGGAATATAGACCTTAGGTGACCAGTGGTAATTTGCCTTTCCCGAGTACATAGTGTTGTATCCTACTCAACTCTATCAACCATACAACCCTAGATACCCTCTAGCTAAGTATGATTTCTGATAAGATGAGCAATCCGGATATAGTGAACGGACAGTGCATGCAGAAAACAAATGCATTACTTTGGCCAAAGTTTTTAATATCAATATCGTTCATAATGAACGTAGTCGTTGTGTTCACCCAGCCCTACTCGATTTGGATACTGTCGTATTCTCACAGTTTGTTCATACCAACTATATTTACATAAATAGTTTAATCATCGTGCCATGATATTGGCTTCCTTGACAAGGATAAGTCTATATGTCATAACTATTTAGTTGGTTCATAATTGTTTCTAGGGTTTACCTATTAACCCTTGGATAAAAAGATTTCACCAAATAAACATATCTCAACTCTAGGAGACCCAGGTTCATAATTAACCATTGGTTTAACTCAACCATGGTTAGGAATAATTTAACTCTTGTAAAGATAATAACTCGTATCCTAAGGAACATGAATACTATTCAATTCACTTCCAAGTGATGCCATTACCTTCACTTCTTGTATACTCATAAATGAATTCTATATATAGTTGTAGACATAGTCTTTTCAACATACAATGGTGTACTATAAAACTATACTCACCAAGATTACTTGTATAGATAATATAGAAGGTCTTATGACATTTATTCATTTTTCCAATCTATCTTTAGTTAATCTATAACTCAATAGGTTTACCATAATTGTCATAAGTCACTTAGACTCTGAATTCTATTGGTAAGGAATCATTCTTGACCAATGTATTTAACTTAGAATGGTTTCAAAATGATATTATCTTCTACTCGATACTTAAGATCACACTTCTCATAGTTTGGTGAGTTTTTCTCTATCAAGTAACCTTTACTAATTCATTAGAATTATTTTTCAAGACTAACTTACATCTATACAGTCGGTTATCCTCAAAAGTAAACTCAATCAAATATGTGACTGGTTGTCTAGTTTTGTGATAACTATGTTATCCTTCGTGAAATTTATAAAAATAGAATCATTTAGTTCCTAAACTCATATTATGACAAGTATCATAGTTTTGAACTAAGGCACAAGGTCGGCCAAGTTAAATCATGAGATAGGGGTCATTATCAATCCTAAGAATCGGCTTTACCAGGCTATATCAAGTTTCAAGTTTAAAACTAAAATAACATATCAGTCATACAATGACTCTCTATTCTTTCCATATTCAACCGACTTAATAATCAGATTAAATCAATACTAAGAAGAGAAACAATCATCTCAACTTCGTCAAATTAGTTACAATATAACTTGGAGACTATCAAAAAGATAATGGACGAATGTCCAAGACAAAGCAGTATTTAATTTTTCATTGTCTTCTATGATCATAAAATTTAGAGGTGTTTACCTGAGGTGGCAGTTTACACAATAGAGATAGCAACAAAAATACATTGTATTCTTTCTAGGATGCCTTCCCAACCCACGCGCAGTCTCCTCTCCAAATCTCAGTTACCAAACTTAGCACAACTAGAATCCCCTCGACTATCAAGTATGGTCTCTTAAGAATCTCCAACTGACTCATTAATGAGTCATACCACTAAGCGCTCCACTCATGACAGTTAAAAACTCATTCATTATCAACAGTTTTGGTCTCCTGTTATGACTCAACAACCAACTACAAAGGTGCAATCGACACCATATGTCGATCTTGCAAAATTTGCTAAGATGAGTTAGTGAATGTGACTGGTTATACGCCACTCCTCATCAATGAGGCCACCAACTCAATAATAGAAAAGGAGCAATTGATTACTCATCAAGAGTAGTTTGATCCATTATGTTTTAATATTAAAGGCACTCCTTAATAGATGCCTATGGCTGCTCAAGCAAAAACCATAATAATTTATCATGAGGTATTACCTCATTTGACACATAATCATATTATATTTGATTATATCAAATATGATTTTCATATCATTATCTCTATTTGACTATTATGATTTAATCAATAAAAGGATAATACCAAAACAAAGGATTATAGAAAATGTGATTGGGTTGAACTTGTCTCCCCATCACAATCCGTCGACAAAAACACGTCATCTTAACTTAACGATAACATCTTAACATTAAGAATCGATTATAACACCTCAAGTGACTTAATAATAATAAGACAACTATTTTATGACAATAACGTCGTAATATTTATGTTAAATGTAAATAGTCATAGTTCACACTCAAATGACGTCGTTAACGTTACTATCGACTAAGATGACTTACTACGACTTACAAAGATTGTAAAATATCAAGTACCTGTTGATTAGGTTCAAAAGTAAACTGATAAGAGAAGACTTAGCTCTCACGACAAATTGGTTCATGTTTCTATTAAACACTTATACTCGATTTGGCAAGTAAACCACTCGTAACCTGAGGTCTATATCTCTCTCTTGCAAAGATACTTTTTTTTTCTTTTTCTTTTTTTTCCAAGAGTCATCTGAAAACATGTAATCCTGTATCAAACTTGTTACCAAACAAATTATGATAAGTGCATCATTATTCAAATAATAAATCAAATCTCATAAATCAAATATTAAATCGATAATAACATAATCATTTCCATAATTTCATAAATGACATTCAATATAATCCATGTCGTTCCTTGTCATTAATCTAAACATCATAATAATTTTACTTGTGTCCAAGTAAAAGTAAAATTATAGCAAGATAAAAATTGGGGATGTAACAGTAACATTTTGGCAAAGAAGTCCCATGGTCTGGGTGAGTTAACAAACAATATAGCAGAATTCAGAGCGGCCCTGTTGGGACTTCAATTGGGAAATGAATTAGGAGTCAAGCTCATCCATCTAGAGGGAGACTCACTCATTACAATTAATGCAATCAGGTTAAACCTCACGCTGAATTGGAACCTAGGCCAATGGTTGCATCCCATCAGATAGTTTTTGGACAGGTTCGAAGACTTTAGATTGAGCCACGTGCTTAGAGAAGGCAATACAACTGTAGATGAGTTGGCAAAGGCTGTAGCGGAGAACCCCCATAATTAACTTACCATTTGGTGACATCATGTGTTCATTAAATGAGCTGTTAAATATAATTATGGCAAGTATGAGAATGATATAGCTTGATGGGGAATAATTTGATAAGTGACGAAAGCACTCAAGATACGTCACCTTTAGCGGCAAGGTACGAAGCTGGGACATTAAAATTAGAATATTAATAGCTACAAGATCTTATTTTATGTGGTCTTGTGCGAAAGGTACACCCTTGCCAGATTAAACATCACGACTCTAAGTGGGGGCTTACAAATATGGCCTGGGGTAGAGGGACAACAACATCTCTTTCATTTGGTTCAACGAGCTAGTGGAGTGTGAAGCCATGGACACACCAATTTGTTTGGAATCCACGAAGCAGCAGATGTCATTCCTCAGGGAGGTCTTAGACAAAAGTCTCAAATCTATTCTTGTGTTTGACCATCATCTTGTGCTCTAGGCGGTAAGGAAGGTGCTGGGGGTGAATTTCTACATGCCTTTCATTGCTATAGAGTCAATATGGATATCACTGCAATGTTCCTGGCGATGCTGCTCTACACGAGAGTTTCGAAAGTCAAGCAAAAATCTTGTGCTAGAATCTTTTCCTGCACTCGCTGCTGGGGGAGATTGATGCGGCCCTGGAAAACGTGGATGGAAACCTCCTTTCTCCTTTGGCACAAAACTACATGTCAAAGGTTCAAGGCGCGGAGGTGAGGAAATACCTTGTCGTGAAAACTCTGAGGTCGGGAGAGCTGGAGAAGCGGTGGGGGGAAATTGAAAGAAGCATCAACTGTTTGGGTAAGATGGTTGGAATTGTGTGTGTGTGTCTGGAGAAGGCTGGGTCAGGAGGTACATGGAATCTGAAGGTCTAGAAATGGACAACGACATTGGGGATAATCAGGTTTGGGATCTAGGCAAAGGGGACGACTGGGTGACAAACGATGGACGAACCCTTAAGGAAGTAGCAGACAGCCTGGCGCATCATACTTGCGGCTCTGAGTGTCCAGTGATTGCTAGAGCAATGGCGGCAAGACTTGCTCATGAGGAAGAAGATGACTAAGCAAGGGAAGTTGCTCTGTCTAGTAGATTTTGGGTTTTAATTCTGTGTTCATATATGTTCATGCTTTGTTTCTGTTTTGGGTCATTTTGTATAGTAGACCCTTAATGTTTCAAATATTGGTTTAGTGGTTGATCAGGGTGGGAAGGGAAGTGAATAGTCAGGATAATCAAGGTATCCAGGAAGCTGATACTAGATGATCAATGTAAAAATCCAATGTAATATTTTTTGTTTATCAATATAAAGGGTGCTGCCCCTTAGCAGCTATTTAACTAGGAAAAATATATGCATAGCTAACAACTAAGGGATGGAGGTGAACCCAGGTGCAGTGCATGAATAAGAAACTAGAAAGGAGATGCATGCAAATAGAGGCTAAACACAAAACATGAAAGATCATAAATTTGAAGTAGCTACTGAGAAAGATGTGGGGATCCTAAAATCTATTAAGATTATGAAAATTTTAATTCATGACACTCGAGAAAACAAAAAAAATACATGGGCCATAGGGATACAATCCAATCATCATTCACTTCAAGACATGGCAATTGAGCTCCCATAACTCTTTGATGTATCAAGAGGAAGGCTATGTACAACCTCGTTGTGAGAAGAGGGAAAGACTACAAGAACTATTGTAGTTCACTATAACATCATGTACTTTTGCAATGCAAGTTGAATGTTGTTATAGGCAGTTAATAAAAATTAATAATTTTTTAAAATTTTATTACATGATGGATTTTGTTCTATATAGGGATATTTTATTACATGATGGCTTTTGTTCTATTTAGGGATGTGTGTCAAGAATGTGTAGGCTATTGGATTGGGTGGTCTTTTAGTAGACCCATTGATCTAGACTACATTGACTTCTAATGTATCTCTTATGTCATAGATGACATTCCAGGTGGTGGGATCAATATTACCAGAGAAATCTCAAGATTCTTCACGAGTATGTTGCCTCATTCGATAGATACTAAAATATTATCATGCCGTCTCTCTCTCCCTTCCACCTTCTCTACCTCCCTCTCTCCCCACCTCCCTCTCAACCCATGTTATATATACTGATTTAATAATTTTTATTACATTGAATATAATATATAATAATAATTATAACTATAATATATTTAATATAAAACCATTACAAGTTACCACTTAGACAATAAGCATGGAGACCTAATTACATGGAATTGTTATATACCTTCTTAAGCATAACACTTCATAAGAAATCAATTTTGATTTAACCTTAAATCTTTCTAATCTAGATATGTCTTAAGGTTTCCTTTATATGTGTAGGGCTTAGAAATTGTGTTGATGGAGGTATTCACAGTAAAATGTGTTGATTGTGAAGGTTTATAAATCAAAAAAATCCACTGGTGTAGTCATGATGAATTAAATTGTTTGTTATTTTTGTCACAAATTTCCCTCCACAATCATTGCCCCATGCCCATATAATACCTCTCACTCCTTTTACCTTGGGAGACCCAGATGCCACCTCGTGACAAGAAAATATCAGCTTTTCCATGCAACTAGTATTTATTAGTACTTATGAGTGCACATACTATACCATTGGTTTATTGGGGTTTGTTTCATTGTATGGGAGAGATCATTAGAATGCTTGAGTGTATCCTGGAGTCTATCACACAAGAAAACACTTTTTGCCACTATGTTTATGCAGTTAAGCTTAGTTTTGCAAGGATTGAATGAAATCCTAAAGGATGTGTAGAAAATCAAATTTCATAAAAGAAAGCACTTAAATTTATAAAAGGATTGTACTACGAAACCCATCACAAGAAACCATTTTAGAAGATAAATCTCAAAGAAGTATGTCTTCCAAAGCTTTGCTTGTAGAAAATAAAGATATAAATTTTCATTTACCACGCCATGTTAAAGGATTGGTTAGATTTGAAGTTCCATATCACCTTGTGAGTTAGTAGTGGAAGCTTACAGAGTTTCAACAAGGCCCACCATACTTTTACTTTGAATATGTGTATAGTATGCCAAAGGGTGTATGGGAAAATCATATCCTTATTTATGTATGATGTTGAACTAAAATTTATGGATTCAAAGTACTTTTCAATTCAAGTAGAAAACATGGCTACATGCATCACCTTCCTATGAATAATTATTTTTAAAATTTACCTTTACCACCCATGAAAATTCAAAAGACATTTGCTAAAACACAAATTAATTGGACATCATAGGATTACAAAACTAAGATTCACTGCATAAACACAGTGGCAAAAATGTTTCATTGTGTGATAGACTTGGGGCTATGCTCAAACATTCTAATGAAAAAACCTACAATAAAGATCAGGCTACAGTATCCACTTGAGCCTCATGAAATGGTACTTTTACAAAAATAGAGAGAGACATAGGAATAAAGAAAGAGAGTTAGCATTCAAATGTTCCTCTTACCTACTCAATGTTCAAATGTTCAAATGATGGCCAAGATTCAACAAATCAAAATTGACCTAAAAAATAAATGCAAATATTCTCTATACTCTCTTTTTGAGAATACTAATATTAGAAACGAATAAAAAATTCCTCTTTACTACTCTTACAAATATGCACCCCTTATTATTGTTCTTACCTACTCAATTTTACAAACTATGTATACTCTTAGTTTCTTGTATGCAAAATAATGTTT
>BSBN01001401.1:0-12500 GCA_027924645.1 Cunninghamia lanceolata
GAGAGAGAGAGAACCCGAACCCTGAACCCCGAACCCTAAACCCCGAACCTTGAAACCCGAACCCTAAACCGGAACCCTAAACCCTGAACCCTGAAACTCTGAACCCTGAAACCCTGAACCCTGAACCCCGAACCCGGAAACCTGAACCCTGAAACCCTGAACCCTGAAACCCTGAACCCTGAAACCTGAACCCTGAAACCCGAACCCTGAACCCGGACCCTGAAACCCGGAACCCTGAAACACTGAACCCTGAAACCCGAACCCTGAAACCTGAACCCTGAACCCTGAAACCCGAACCCTGAACCCTCAACCCTCAACCCCGAACCCTGAAACCCGAACCCTGAACCGGAACCCTGAACCCTGAACCCTGAAACTCTGAACCCTGAAACCCCGAACCCTGAACCCCGAACCCTGAACCCCGAACCCTGAACACGGAACCCTGAACCCTGAACCTTGAAACCCGAACCCTGAACCACGAACCCTAAAACCCTGAACCCTGAAACCCTGAACCCTGAAACCCTGAACCCTACAACCGTGAACCCTGGAACCGTGAACCCTGGAACCCTGAACCCCGAACCCTGAAACCCCGAACCCTGAACTCCGAACCTGGAACCTTCAACCCTGGAACCCTGAACCCTGAACCCTGAAACCCTGAACCCTGAAACCTGAACCCTGGAACCTGAACCCTGAAACCCTGAACCCTGAAACCCTGAACCCTCACCGCTGAACACTGAACCCTGAACCCTGAACCCTCACCGCTGAACACTGAACCCTGAACCCTGAACCCTAAAACCCTGAACCCTGAACCTTGAAACCCTGACCCCTGAAACCCTAAACCCCTAAAACCCTAACCCCTAAAACCCTAACCCCTAAAACCCTAACCCCTGAACCCTGAACCCTGAACCCTGAAACCCTGACCCCTGAAACCATGAACCCTGAACCCCGGAACCCTGAACCCCAGAACCCTGAACCCTGAAACCCAGAACCCTGAAACCCTGAAGCCTGAAACCCTGGAACCCTGAAATCCTGAAACCTGAACCCTGAAACCCGAACCCTTAAACCCTGAACCCTGAAACCTCGAACCCTAAACCCCGAACCCCGAACCCTGAACCCTGAAACCCTAAGCCACGAACCCTGAACCCCGAACCCTGAACCCTGAACCCTGAACCCTGAACCTTGAACCTTGAACCCCGAACCCAGAACCCTGAACCCTGAAACCCTGAACCCTGAACCCTGAAACCCTGAACCCTCAACCCTCAACCCCGAACCCTGAACCCTGAACCCTGAAACCGTGAACCCTGAACCCTGAACCCTGAAACCCCGAACCCTGAAACCTGAACCCTGAAACCCGAACGCTGAACCCTGAAACCCGAACGCTCAACCTCGAACCCTGAACCCCGAACCCTGAAACCCGAACCCTGAACCGGAACCCTGAACCCCGAACCCTGAAACTCTGAACCCCGAAACCCTGAACCCTGAACCCCGAACCCTGGAACCCTGAACCCTGAACCCTGAAACCCGAACCCCGAACCCTGAAACCCTGAACCCTGAAACCTAGACCCTGAACCTGAACCCTGAACCCTGAAACCCTGAACCTTGAAACCCTGAACCCTGAACCCTGAAACCCTGAAACCCTGAACCCTGAACCCTGAACCCTAAACCCTGAAACCCTGAACCCTGAACCATGAACCCTGAACCCTGAAACCCGAAACCCTGAACCCTGAAACCCTGAACCCTGAACCCTGAACCCGAAACCCTGAACCCTGAACCCCGAACCCCGAACCCTTGAACCTTGAAACCCGAACCCCTGAACCCTGAAACCCTAAACCCTGAACCCTTGAAACCCTGAACCCTGAACCTTGAACCCTGAACCCTGAACCCTAGAACCCTGAAACCCTGAACCCTAGAACCCTGAAACCCTGAACCCTGAACCCTGAACCCTGAAACCCTGAACCCTGAACCCTGAAACCCAAACCCTGAACCCTGAACCCTAACCCCTAGAACCATGAACCCTGAAACCCTGAACCCTGAACCCTGAAACCCTGAAACCCTGAACCCTGAACCCTGAAACCCTGAAACCTCGAACCCTGAACCCCGAACCCCGAACCCTGAAACCCTGAGCCACGAACCCTGAACCCCGAACCCTGAACCCTGTACCCTGAACCCTGAACCCTGAACCCTGAACCTTGAACCTTGAACCTTGAACCCAGAACCCTGAACACTGAAACCCTGAACCCCGAACCCTGAACCCCGAACCCTCAACCCTCAACCCCGGACCCTCAACCCTGAACCCTGAAACCCTGAACCCTGAAACCTGAACCCTGAAACCCGAACCCTGAAACCCCGAACCCTGAAACCCGAACCCTAAAACCCGAACCCTGAACGCTGAACCCCAAACGCTGAACCCCGAACCCTGAAACCCGAACGCTGAACCGGAACCCTGAACCCTGAACCCTGAAACTCTGAACCCTGAAACCCTGAACCCTAAACCCCGAACCCTGAACCCCGAACCCCGAACCCTGAACCCTGGAACCCGGAACCCTGAACCCTGAAACCCTGAACCCTGAACCCTGAACCCTGAACCCTGAAACCCGAACCTGAACCCCGAACCCTGAAACCCTGAACCCTGAAGCCCTGAACCCTGAAACCCGAACACTGAACCCGAACCCCAAACCCTGAACCCCAAACCCTGAAACCTTGAACACTGAAACCCTGAACCCTGAAACCTTAACCCTCAACCCTGAAACCCTGAACCCTGAAACCTAGACCCTGAACCTGAACCCTGAACCCTGAAACCCTGAACCTTGAAACCCTGAACCCTGAACCCTGAAACCCTGAAACCCTGAACCCTGAACCCTGAACCCTAAACCCTGAAACCCTGAACCCTGAACCATGAACCCTGAACCCTGAAACCCGAAACCCTGAACCCTGAAACCCTGAACCCTGAACCCTGAACCCGAAACCCTGAACCCTGAACCCCGAACCCCGAACCCTTGAACCTTGAAACCCGAACCCCTGAACCCTGAAACCCTAAACCCTGAACCCTTGAAACCCTGAACCCTGAACCCTGAACCCTGAACCCTGAACCCTAGAACCCTGAAACCCTGAACCCTAGAACCCTGAAACCCTGAACCCTGAACCCTGAACCCTGAAACCCTGAACCCTGAACCCTGAAACCCAAACCCTGAACCCTGAACCCTAACCCCTAGAACCATGAACCCTGAAACCCTGAACCCTGAACCCTGAAACCCTGAAACCCTGAACCCTGAACCCTGAAACCCTGAAACCTCGAACCCTGAACCCCGAACCCCGAACCCTGAAACCCTGAGCCACGAACCCTGAACCCCGAACCCTGAACCCTGTACCCTGAACCCTGAACCCTGAACCCTGAACCTTGAACCTTGAACCTTGAACCCAGAACCCTGAACACTGAAACCCTGAACCCCGAACCCTGAACCCCGAACCCTCAACCCTCAACCCCGGACCCTCAACCCTGAACCCTGAAACCCTGAACCCTGAAACCTGAACCCTGAAACCCGAACCCTGAAACCCCGAACCCTGAAACCCGAACCCTAAAACCCGAACCCTGAACGCTGAACCCCAAACGCTGAACCCCGAACCCTGAAACCCGAACGCTGAACCGGAACCCTGAACCCTGAACCCTGAAACTCTGAACCCTGAAACCCTGAACCCTAAACCCCGAACCCTGAACCCCGAACCCCGAACCCTGAACCCTGGAACCCGGAACCCTGAACCCTGAAACCCTGAACCCTGAACCCTGAACCCTGAACCCTGAAACCCGAACCTGAACCCCGAACCCTGAAACCCTGAACCCTGAAGCCCTGAACCCTGAAACCCGAACACTGAACCCGAACCCCAAACCCTGAACCCCAAACCCTGAAACCTTGAACACTGAAACCCTGAACCCTGAAACCTTAACCCTCAACCCTGAAACCCTGAACCCTGAACCCTGAAGCCCTGAAACCCTGAAACCCTGAACCCTGAACCCTGAAACCCTCAACCCTGAACCCTGAAACCCTGAACCCCTGAACCCTGAACCCTGAAACCCTGAAACCCTGAACCCTAAAACCCTGAACCCTGAACCCGAAACCCTGAACCCTGAACCCTGAAACCCTGAAACCTTGAACCCTGAAACCCTGAACCCTGAAACCCCGAAACCCTGAACCCTGAACCCTGAACCCTGAAACCCTGAACCCTGAACCTGAAACCCTGAACCCTGAACCCCGAACCCTGAAACCCTGAAACCCTGAAACCTGAACCAGATTTTACAGAAACCCCACCGGACCAGTTCTTGTGGAAACCCCACCAGACCAGATTTTCCGGAAACGCCACCGCTCCTAACTTTGTAGAATCCCCACCGGGACGGCCGGTGCCATTATACAACAAGAGCGTGAAGACAATTTCATGTTGGGTGCGATCATACCAGCGTTAGTGCACCGGATCCCATCAGAACTCCGCAGTTAAGCGCGCTTGGGCCGGAGTAGTACTGGGATGGGTGACCTCCCGGGAAGTCCCGGTGTTGCACCCTTTTTAGTTTTTGGTTGGGCGTTGCGCTTTTCTACTCACCTCTTTACTCGATGCCATCCTATGTCGCCAACTCGCCCAAGTTAGGACGAGACGGGTGGAGATGGCTTCATTCGGGGGCCAAGTCGCCCAGGTCACCAAGTCGCCGCGACCGAAGTCGGGACGGGACGGGACGGATTCTTTGGGGGGCCAAGTTGCCAACTCGCCCAAGTCGGGACGGGGCGGGGCAGGACGGATTCTTTGGGGGGCCAAGTCGCCAACTCGCCCAAGTCAGGACGGGGCGGGACGGGACGGCGCTGCCGAGGCGGGGCGCGGCGCGGCGGGACGGGACGGCGCTGCCGAGGCGGGGCGCGGCGCGGCGGGACGGGACGGGATGGGACGAGGCAGGCGGAAACCCCACCGCTACTAATATTTTAGAAACCCCACCGAATAGGCAGAAACCCCACCACTCCTAATTTTCTAGAAACCCCACCGGACGGGGCAGGATGGGGACGGGGATGGGGATGGGGACGGGGCGGGGCGGGACGGATTCTTTGGGGGGCCAAGTCGCCAACTCACCCAAGTCGGGACGGGGCGGGATGGGACGGGGCACGACGGGGCGGGGTGGGCGGAAACCCCACCGCTCCTACTTTACGAGAAACCCAACCGCTCCTAATTTTCCAGAAACCCCACCGGACAGGCGGAAACCCCACCGCTCCTAATTTTCTAGAAACCCCACCGAACAGGCGGAAACCCCACCGCTCCTAATTTTCTAGAAATCCCACTGAACAGGCGGAAACCCCACCGGACGGGACGGGGCGGGACGAATTCTTTGGGGGGCCAAGTTGCCAACTCGCCCAAGTCGAGACGGGGCTGGACGGGACGGCGTTGCCGGGGCGGGGCGGGACGGGGCGGGACGGGACGGGGCGGGGCGGGGCGGGACAGATTGTTTGGGGGGCCAAGTTGCCAACTCGCCCAAGGCGGGACGGGGCGGGGAGGGGCGGGGCGGGGGCGGGACAGATTGTTTGCGGGGCCAAGTTGCCAACTCGCCCAAGTCGAGACGGGGCTGGACGGGACGGCGTTGCCGGGGCGGGGCGGGGCGGATTCTTTGGGGGTCCAAGTCGCCAACTCGCCCAAGTCGGGACGGGACGGGGCAGGCGGAAACCCCACCGCTCCTACTTTTCGAGAAACCCCACCGGATAGGCGGAAACCCCACCGCTCCTAATTTTCTAGAAACCCCACCGGACGGGCAGAAACCCCACCGCTCCTAATTTTCTAGAAACCCCATCGAATAGGCAGAAACCCCACCACTCCTAAATTTCTAGAAACCCCACCGCTCTTAATTTTCCAGAAACCCCACCGGACGGGACGGGGACGGGGTGGGGTGGGGCGAGACGGGACGGGGCGGGGCGGGGCGGGGCCAAGTTGCCAACTCGCCCAAGTCGAGACGGGGCGGGGCAGGACGGGGCGGGGCGGGACGAGACGGGGCCCGACGGAGCAGGGCGTGACCGATTCTTTGGGTGGCCAAGTCGCCAACTCGCCCAAGCCAGGACGGGGCGGGGCAGGCGGAAACCCCACCGGATAGGCGGAAACCCCACCGCTCCTAATTTTCTAGAAACCCCACCACTCCTAATTTTCTAGAAATCCCACTGGACAGGCGGAAACCCCACCGCTCTTAATTTTCTAGAAACCCCACCGGGCGGATTCACGAGCGCAGGCAACCCCACCCAAGACTTGGAAGGAATGCGGCTGAGCCAAAGGGAAACCCCACTCCGCACTTGGAAAAAAAAAAAAAAAGGATTCACGAGCGCAGGGACGGGGACGGGACGGGACGGGGACAGGACGGGGCGGACAGGTGGTCGGGACGGGGACGAGCGGGACAATCGGGGTGGTCGGGGCGGACAGGACGGACGGGACAGTCTGGGTGGATGGGACGGGTCGAGATGGTTTCATTCGGGGGCCAAGTCGCCGCAAAAGAAGTCGCCAACTCGCCCAAGTCGGGACGGGACGGGGCGGCGCTGGACGGGATGGATTCTTTGGGTGGCCAAGTCGTCACGGCCGAAGTCACCAATTCGCCCAAGTCGGGACGGGACTGCCAGGGTGGGGACGGGTGGGGGCGGGGCGGGGCGAGACGGGACAGATTCTTTGGGGGGGGGGGGGGGGGCAAGTCGCCAACTCGCCCAAGTCGGGACGGGGTTGCAGGGGTGTGGCGGGATGGGGCGGGACGGATTCTTGTGGGGGCCAAGTCGCCAACTCGCCCAAGTCGGGACGGGGCGGATTCTTTGGGGTGCCAAGTCGTCCAAGTCGGGACGGGACGGGGCGGGGCGGGGCGGGGCGGGGCGGATTCTTCGGGGGGCCAAGTTGCCGCGACCCAAGTCGGCAACTCGCCCAAGTCGGGGCGGGGCGGGACGGGGTCGCAGGGGCCGGGCGGTGCGAGACGGGGCGGGGCGGGACGGGACGGGGTTGCAGGTGCGGGGCAGGGCGGGACGGTGCGGGACGCGACGGGGCGCGACAGATTCTTTGGGGGGCCAAGTCGCCGCGACCCAAGTCGGGACGGGACAGGGTTGCCGGGGCAGGGCGCGGCGGGGCGGGGCGGCGACGGGTATAGGGACAGGGACGCGGACGCGGACGCGGATGGATTCTTCGGGGGGCCAAGTCGCCAACCCGCCCAAGTGGGGACGGGGCGAGGCGGGGCGGGGCGGGGCGGGACGCGACGGGGTTGCAGGTGCGGTGCGGGGCGGGGCGGGACGCGACGGGGCGGGGCGGGACGGGACGCGACGGGACGGGGCGGGGTGCGACAGATTCTTTCGGGGGCCAAGTCGCCGCGACCCAAGTCGGGATGGGACAGGGTTGCCGGGGCAGGGCGCGGCGGGACGGATTCTTTGGGGTGCCAAGTCGCCCAAGTCGGGACGGGGTAGGCGGAAACCCCGCCGCTCCTACTTTTCAATAAACCCCACCGGATAGGCAGAAACCCCACCGCTCCTAATTTTCTAGAAACCCCACCAGTCCTAATTTTCTAGAAACCCCACCGGGCGGCGACGGGGCGGGGCGGGGCGGGACGGATTCTTCGGGGGGCCAAGTTGCCGCGGCCCAAGTCGCCAACTCGCCCAAGTCGGGACGGGGTTGCAGGGGCGGGGCGGGACGGGACGGGGTTGCAGGGGCCGGGCGGTGCGAGACGGGACGGGACGGGGTTGCCGGTGCGGGACGGGGCGGGACGCGACGGGGCGCGACGGATTCTTTGGGGGGCCAAGTCGCCGCGACCCAAGTCGGGACGGGATAGGGTTGCCGGGGCGGGGCGCGGCGGGACGGATTCTTTGGGGTGCCAAGTCGCCCAAGTCGGGACGGGGCAGGCGGAAACCCCACCGCTCCTACTTTTCGATAAACCCCACCGGATAGGCAGAAACCCCACCGCTCCTAATTTTCTAGAAACCCCACCGAATAGGCGGAAACCCCACCAGTGCTAATTTTCTAGAAACCCCACCGCTCTTAATTTTCTAGAAACCCCACCGGACGGCGACGGGGCTGGACGTGACGGGGCGGGGCGGGGCGGGACGGATTCTTCGGGGGGCCAAGTTGCCGCGACCCAAGTCGCCAACTCGCCCAAGTCGGGACGGGGTTGCAGAGGCGGGGCGAGGTTGCGGGTGCGGGGCGGGGCGGGGCGGGGCGGGACGCGACGGGACGGAGCGGGGCGCGACAGATTCTTTGGGGGGGCGAGTCGCCGCGACCCAAGTCGGGACGGGGACGGGTGGGGGCGCGGCGCGGCGGGACGGGGCTGGGCGGGACGGGGCGGATTCTTTGGGGGGGCAAGTCGCCAACTCGCCCAAGTCGGGACGGGGCGGGACGGGGTTGCAGGGGTGTGGCGGGATGGGGCGGGATGGATTCTTTTGGGGGCCAAGTCGCCAAATCGCCCAAGTCGGGACGGGGCGGGGCGGGGCGGGTTTGCCGGGACGGGGTTGTGGGGCGGGGCGGGACGAGACGGAGCGGTGCGGGACGGGGTTGGGGGGCGGGGCGGATTCTCTGCCGCGGCCCAAGTCGGGACAAGACAGGGTTGCCGGGGCGGCGACGGGTATAGGGACAGGGACGCGGACGGATTCTTCGGGGGGCCAACTCGCCAACTCGCCCAAGTCGGGACGGGTTTGCAGGTGCGGTGCGGGGCGGGACGCGACGCGACGCGACGGGGCGGGACGCGACGGGACGGAGCGGGACGCGATGGGGCACGACAGATTCTTTGGGGTGCCAAGTCGCCGCGACCCAAGTCGGGACGGGGCGCGGTGGGACGGATTCTTTGGGGTGCCAAGTCGGACGAGGCGGGACGGGGCGGGGTTGCAGGTGCGGGGCGGGGCGGGACGCGACGGGACGGAGCGGGGCGCGACAGGTTCTTTGCGGGGGCGAGTCGCCGTGACCCAAGTCGGGACGGGACAGGGTTGCCGGGGCGGGGCGGGACGGATTCTTTGGGGTGCCGAGTCGCCCAAGTCGGGACGGGACGGGGTTGTGGGGTGGGGCGGTGTGGTGTGGGGCGGGGCGGGGCGGGGCGGGGCGGGACGGATTCTTCGGGGGGCCAAGTCGCCAACTCGCCCAAGTCGGGACGGGGTTGCAGGGGCGGGGCGGGACGGGACGAGGTTGCAGGTGCAGGGCGGGGCGCGGCGGGAGAGGGCGGGACGCGACAGATTCTTTGGGGGGGCGAGTCGCCGCGACCCAAGTCGGGACGGGGACGGGGACGGGTGGGGGCGCGGCGGGGCGGGTTCTTTGGGGGGGCAAGTCGCCGACTCGCCCAAGTCGGGACGGGGCGGATTCTTTGGGGGGGGCAAGTCGCCAACTCGCCCAAGTCGGGACGGGGCGGGACGGATTCTTTTGGGGGCCAAGTCGCCAACTCGCCCAAGTCGGGACGGGGCGGATTCTTTGGGGTGCCAAGTCGTCCAGGACGGGGCTGCCGGGACGGGGTTGTGGGGCGGGGTGGGACGGTGCGGGGCGGGGCGAGACGGAGCGGTGCGGGACGGGGTTGGGGGGCGGGGCAGATTCTTTGGGGGGCCAAGTCGCCCCGACCCAAGTCGGGACAGGACAGGGTTGCCGGGGCGGGGCAGCGACGGGTATAGGGACGGGGACGCGGACGCGGACGGATTCTTCGGGGGGACCAACTCGCCAACTCGCCCAAGTCGGGACGGGGCGGGGCGGGGCGGGCGGCGCGGGGCGGGGCGGGACGCGACGGGGCGGGGCGGGACGCGACGGGACGGGGCGGGACGCGACGGGGCACGACAGATTCTTTGGGGGGCCAAGTCGCCGCGACCCAAGTCGGGACGGGGCGCGGCGGGACGGATTCTCTGGGGTGCCAAGTCGGACGAGGCGGGACGGGGCGGGGCGGGACGCGACGGGACGGGGCGGGGCGCGACAGATTCTTTGCGGGGGCGAGTCGTCGCGACCCAAGTCGGGACGGGACAGGGTTGCCGGGGCGGGGCGGGACGGATTCTTTGGGGTGCCAGGTCGCCCAAGTCGGGACGGGCGGGGCGGTGCTGTCGGGGTGGGGCGCGGCGCGGCGGGACGAGAAACCCCACCGGTCCTACTTTTCGAGAAACCCCACCGGATAGGCAGAAACCCCACCGCTCCTAATTTTCTAGAAACCCCACCGAATAGGCGGAAACCCCACCAGTCCTAATTTTCTAGAAACCCCACCAGTCCTAATTTTCTAGAAACCCCACCGCTCTTAATTTTCCAGAAACCCCACCGGACGGGGACGGGGCGGGACGGGGCGGGGCGAGACGGATTCTTCGGAGGGCCAAGTTGCCGCGACCCAAGTCGAGACGGGGCGGCGCGGCGCGGGACGGGACGGGGCGTGACGCGACGGGACGGGGCGTGACGCGACGGGACGGAGCGGGGCGCGACAGATTCTTTGTGGGACCAAGTCGCCGCGACCCAAGTCGCGACGGGACAGGGTTGCCGGGGCGGGGCGGCGGGGGGTATAGGGACAGGGACGCGGACGGATTCTTCGGGGGGCCAAGTTGCCGCGACCCAAGTCGCCAACTCGCCCAAGTCGGGACGGGGTTGCAGGGGCGGGGCGGGGTTGCAGGTGCGGGGCGGGGCGCGACAGATTCCTTTGGGGGCCAAGTCGCCGCGACCCAAGTCGCCGCGACCCAAGTCGGGACGGGACAGGGTTGCCGGGGCGGGGCGGCGACGGGGACAGGGACGGGGACGGGGACGGGGACGCGGATGGGGACGGGGACGGATGCAAATGGAAACCCCTCTCCACGGGCGTAGGTGCAAGACTCGGAATGGATGCAGTCGGGGCGGAGGGAAACCCCACTCAAGACTGGGAAGGAACGTGACGGGACGGGGACGTGACGGGGACGGGGACGAGCGGGGCGGACAGGGTGGACGGGGCAGCCGGGGTGGACAGGACGGACGGGACAGTCGGGATGGGTGGGGCGGCCACGACAGGCAGGACAGTCGGAGAAACCCCACTCCACACTTGAAAAATATGGATTGGTGGGCGCAGGCAACCCCACCCAAGACTTGAAAGGAATGCCGCTGAGCCAAAGGCAAACCCCACTCCACACTTGGAAAAAAAAAATAAAAAATGGATTCACGAGCGCAGGCAACCCCACCCAAGACTTGGAAGGAAGGAATGCCGTCGGGGCATAGGGAAACCCCCCCCCCCCAGCCAAGACTTCGAAGGAATGCGGTTGAGCCAAAGGGAAACCCCACTCCACACTTGGAAGAAAAAAACGGATTCACGAGCGCAGGCAACCCCACCCAAGACTTTGAAGGAAGGAATGCGGTCGGGGCAGAGGGAAACCCCACCCAAGACTTGGAAGGAATGCGGCTGAGCCAAAGGGAAACCCCACTCCACACTTGGAAAAAAAAAAAAAAAAAAAACGGATTCACGAGCGCGGGGACGGGGCGGACAGGATGGTCGGGACGGGGACGAGCGGGACAATCGGGGTGGTCGGGGCGGACAGGGTGGACGGGGCAGCCGGGGTGGACAGGACGGACGGGACAGTCCGGGTGGATGGGGCGGCCGCGACAGGCAGGACAGTCGGCGAAATCCCACTCTTGAAAAATATGGATTCTTTGGGGTGCCAAGTCGCCCAGCTCGCCGCGACCGAAGTCGCCAACTCGCCCAAGTCGGGACGGGGCGGGGCAGGACTGGACAGGGCGGGACGTGATGGATTCTTCGGGGGGCCAAGTCGTCGAGGTCGCCAAGTCACCAACTCGCCCAAGTCGGGACGGGACTGCCAGGACGGGGCTGCCGGAACGGGACGGGTCGAGATGGATTCGCCAATTCGCCAAGTCGGCCGGAATCAGCTCGCCCAGAAACAGCCCGGATAGAATCAGCTCGCCCAGAAACATCCCGGATAGAATCAGCCCGGAATCAGCTCGCCCAGAAACAGCCCGGATAGAATCAGCTCGCCCAGAAACAGCCCGGATAGAATCAGCGCGCCCAGAAACATCCCGGATAGAATCAGCTCGCCCAGAAACAGCCCGGATAGAATCAGGACGGGGCTGCCGGGACGGGACGGGTCGAGATGGATTCGCCAATTCGCCAAGTCGCCCAAGTCGCCAAGTCGCCGCGCTCGCGTTATATATATATATATATATATGTAAGCTAATGCTCTGACAGGCCCGTCCAAACACCATTCCCCTATAGTAGTTATAAGTCTGAACGCAGCACAACGGAAGGTTGAGATTTTTTTTCGCAATTACCTCACTCGGAAACCCCACCGGACAGGCGGAAACCCCACCGGATAGGCAGAAACCCCACCGCTCCTAAATTTCTAGGAACCCCACCGGATAGGCGGAAACCCCACCGGATAGGCAGAAACCCCACCCCTCTTAATTTTCTAGAAACCCCACCGGATTCGCAAGCGCAGGCAACCCCACCCAAGACTTGGAAGGAAGGAATGCGTTCGGGGCAGAGGGAAACCCCACCCAAGACTTGGAAGGAATGCGGTTGAGCCAAAGGGAAACCCCACTCCACACTTGGG
>BSBN01001401.1:22500-40373 GCA_027924645.1 Cunninghamia lanceolata
CTGGGACTGGGACTGGCCGTTCGAAAGGCCGCAAGAATGCCTTGGCACACGACATGCATCATGAGAGGGGGCACGCGGCGGGGGGTCAGCTTTGGCACGCCACCGAATGCCAAGCGTCATACCCCAGAACTTGTCCCGAGCGACCCAAGAGCTAGACGCAGGCTCACGAGGTATCCCAGTATCAGGTCACTGCATTGGATTGTAAAGGGACCGTTCCGAGCGTGCATCCAAATGCCGATTCCCTTTCAAACTGTGATGCCCACAGAGCCTCCGCATAGCAACTGGGTGTCCGAGTCCATTCAACCGCCGAGTTTTGCATATGCCCCAATCATAGAATGGAAGCACGCGCGGGGGTGGCAATTGGCAATGCCAACAGTCGTTCCCCCGAAAGTGGCTTTTTCGCGACTGTCTCGAGCAACGCAAGAGCTAGACGCAGGCTCACGAGGCATCGCAGTATCAGGTCACTGCATTGGATTGTAAAGGGACCGTTCCGAGCGTGCGTCCAATGCCGATTCCGTTACAACTGTGATGCCAACAAAGCCTCCGCATAACAACTGGGTGTCCAGATCCGAGTCGCGCTTCCGCAAAGCTCCCATCGCATGAAAGATGTGCTGCACCAAGGAGCCCGAGCTGTCCCCTCCTGGGACTGGGACTGGCCGTTCGAAAGGCCGCAAGAATGCCTTGGCACACGACATGGATCATGAGAGGGGGCACGCGGCGGGGGGTCAGCTTTGGCACGCCACCGAATGCCAAGCGTCATACCCCAGAACTTGTCCCGAGCGACCCAAGAGGTAGACGCAGGCTCACCAGGTATCCCAGTATCAGGTCACTGCATTGGATTGTAAAGGGACCGTTCCGAGCGTGCATCCAATGCCGATTCCCTTTCAAACTGTGATGCCCACAGAGCCTCCGCATAGCAACTGGGTGTCCGAGTCCATTCAACCGCCGAGTTTTGCATATGCCCCAATCATAGAATGGAAGCACGCGCGGGGGTGGCAATTGGCAATGCCAACAGTCGTTCCCCCGAAGGTGGCTTTTTCGCGACCGTCTCGAGCAACCCAAGAGCTAGACGCAGGCTCACGAGGCATCGCAGTATCAGGTCACTGCATTGGATTGTAAAGGGACCGTTCCGAGCGTGCGTCCAATGCCGATTCCGTTACAACTGTGATGCCAACAAAGCCTCCGCATAACAACTGGGCGTCCAGATCTGAGTCGCGCTTCCGCAAAGCTCCCATCGCATGAAAGATGTGCTGCACCAAGGAGCCCGAGCTGTCCCCTCCTGGGACTGGCCGTTCGAAAGGCCGCAAGGATGCCTTGGCACACGACATGGATCATGCGAGGGGGCACGCGGCTGGGGGTCAGCTTTGGCACGCCACCGAATGCCAAGCGTCATACCCCAGAACTTGTCCCGAGCGACCCAGGAGGTAGACGCAGGCTCACAAGGTATCCCAGTATCAGGTCACTGCATTGGATTGTAAAGGGACCGTTCCGAGCGTGCATCCAATGCCGATTCCGTGAAAACTGTGATGCCCACAGAGCCTCCGCATAGCAACCGGGTGTCCGAGTCCTAGTCCATTCAACCGCCGAGTTTTGCATATGCCCCAATCATAGAATGGAAGCACGCGCGGGGGTGGCCATTGGCAATGCCAACAGTCGTTCCCCCGAAAGTGGCTTTTTCGCGACTGTCTCGAGCGACCCAAGAGCTAGACGCAGGCTCACGAGGCATCCCAGTATCAGGTCACTGCATTGGATTGTAAAGGGACCGTTCCGAGCGTGCGTCCAATGCCGATTCCGTTACAACTGTGATGCCAACAAAGCCTCCGCATAGCAACTGGGTGTCCCGATCCGAGTCGCTTCCGCAAAGCTCCCATCGCATGAAAGATGTGCTGCACCAAGGAGCCCGAGCTGTCCCCTCCTGGGACTGGCCGTTCGAAAGGCCGCAAGAATGCCTTGGCACACGACATGGATCATGCGAGGGGGCACGCGGCTGGGGGTCAGCTTTGGCACGCCACCGAATGCCAAGCGTCATACCCCAGAACTTGTCCCGAGCGACCCAGGAGGTAGACGCAGGCTCACAAGGTATCCCAGTATCAGGTCACTGCATTGGATTGTAAAGGGACCGTTCCGAGCGTGCATCCAATGCCGATTCCGTGAAAACTGCGATGCCCACAGAGCCTCCGCATAGCAACCGGGTGTCCGAGTCCTAGTCCATTCAACCGCCGAGTTTTGCATATGCCCCAATCATAGAATGGAAGCACGCGCGGGGGTGGCCATTGGCAATGCCAACAGTCGTTCCCCCGAAAGTGGCTTTTTCGCGACTGTCTCGAGCGACCCAAGAGCTAGAAGCAGGCTCACGAGGTATCCCAGTATCAGGTCACTGCATTGGATTGTAAAGGGACCGTTCCGAGCGTGCGTCCAATGCCGATTCCGTTACAACTGTGATGCCAACAAAGCCTCCGCATAGCAACTGGGTGTGTCCCGATCCGAGTCGCAATTCCGCAAAGCTCCCATCGCATGAAAGATGTGCTGCACCAAGGAGCCCGAGCTGTCCCCTCCTGGGACTGGCCATTCGAAAGGCCGCAAGAATGCCTTGGCACACGACATGGATCATGAGAGGGAGCACGCGGCGGGGGGTCAGCTTTGGCACGCCACCGAATGCCAAGCGTCATACCCCAGAACTTGTCCCGAGCGACCCAAGAGGTAGACGCAGGCTCACGAGGTATCCCAGTATCAGGTCACTGCATTGGATTGTAAAGGGACCGTTCCGAGCGTGCATCCAATGCCGATTCCCTTTCAACTGTGATGCCCACAGAGCCTCCGCATAGCAACTGGGTGTCCGAGTCCATTCAACCGCCGAGTTTTGCATATGCCCCAATCATAGAATGGAAGCACGCGCGGGGGTGGCAATTGGCAATGCCAACAGTCGTTCCCCCGAAAGTGGCTTTTTCGCGACTGTCTCGAGCGACCCAAGAGCTAGACGCAGGCTCACGAGGCATCCCAGTATCAGGTCACTGCATTGGATTGTAAAGGGACCGTTCCGAGCGTGCGTCCAATGCCGATTCCGTTACAACTGTGATGCCTACAAAGCCTCCGCATAGCAACTGGGTGTCGAGATCCGAGTCGCGCTTCCGCAAAGCTCCCACCGCATGAATGATGTGCCGCACCAAGGAGCCCGAGCTGTCCCCTCCTGGGACTGGCCGTTCGAAGGGCCGCACGAATGCCTTGGCACAGGACATGGATCATGTGAGGGGGCACGCGGCGCGGGGTCAGCATAGGCACGCCACCAAATGCCAAGCGTCATACCCCAGAACTTCTCCCGAGCGACCCAAGAGCTAGACGCAGGCGCACGAGGTATCCCAGTATCAGGTCACTGCATTGGATTGTAAAGGGACCGTTCCGAGCGTGCATCCAATGCCGATTCCATTCCAACTGTGATGCCCACAGAGCCTCCGCATAGCAACTGGGTGTCCCAGTCCGAGTCCATTCAGCCGCCGAGTTTTGCATATGCCCCAATCATAGAATGGATGCACGCGCGGGGGTGACAATTGGCAATGCCAATTGTCATTCCACCGAAAATGGCTCTTTTTGGCCACTGTCTCGAGCGACCCAAGAGCTAGACGAAGGCTCCAGAGGCATCGCAGGAACGAGGCACGACATTGGATTATAAAGGGACCGTTCCGAGCGTGCGTCCAATGCCGATTCCGTTCCAACTGTGATGCGCACAAAGCCTCCGCATAGCAACTGGGTGTCCCGATCCGAGTGGCTTCCGCGTTTGGCAGGCCATCAAATGCCAATCGAGATCTCTTCGGGACAACGGTAGGCCAGGTCGAGATATCCCTCTTCCGCCTTCCGCATGGCATCTCGCAACCATCTAAAGCAACCCAGAACCTAGACGGACGCTACCGAGGTATCCCAGTATCAGGTCACGGCATTGGAATGTTGAAGGGACCGTTCCAAGCGTGCATCCAATGACGATTCCGTTCCAACTGTGATACCCACAGAGCCTCGGCATAGCATCTGGGTCGCTTCCGCATGTCCCCGTAGCAATCACATTATCCCGCACCAAGGAGCCCGAGCTCTACCCTCATGGGACTTGCCCATTCGTAAACAGCTCGTATACCTTGGCACAGAACATGGTTCCATCCTACGGGGGCACGCGGGGGGGTCGGCCTGGACACCGCCATGAAATGCCCAACCAAACACCTTCCCCCATAGTAGTTATAAGTCTGAACGCGGCACAACGGAAGGCTGAGTCGAGAGTTCGCAATTACCTCACTTTGCGTCATCTCTCTATTCGGCCTCCCGCATGGCATCTCGCAACCATCTGAAGCAACCCAGAGGCTATACAGACGCTACCGAGGTATCCCAGTATCAGGTCACGGCATTGGAATGTTAAGGGGACCGTTCCGAGCGTGCATCCAATGACGATTCCGTTCCGACTGTGATGCCCACAGAGCCTCGGCATAGCATCTGGGTCGCTTCCGCATGTCCCCGTAGCAATCACATTATCCCGCACCAAGGAGCCCGAGCTCTACCCTCATGGGACTTGCCCATTCGTAAACAGCTCGTATACCTTGGCACAGAACATGGTTCCATCCTACGGGGGCACGCGGGGGGGTCGGCCTGGACACCGCCATGAAATGCCCAACCAAACACCTTCCCCCATAGTAGTTATAAGTCTGAACGCGGCACAACGGAAGGCTGAGTCGAGAGTTCGCAATTACCTCACTTTGCGTCATCTCTCTATTCGGGCCTCCCGCATGGCATCTCGCAACCATCTGAAGCAACCCAGAGGCTATACAGACGCTACCGAGGTATCCCAGTATCAGGTCACGGCATTGGAATGTTAAAGGGACCGTTCCGAGCGTGCATCCAATGACGATTCCGTTCCAACTGTGATGCCCACAGAGCCTCGGCATAGATTTTGGGTCGCTTCCGCATGTCCCCGTAGCAATCACATTATCCCGCACCAAGGAGCCCGAGCTCTACCCTCATGGGACTTGCCCATTCGTAAACAGCTCGTATACCTTGGCACAGAACATGGTTCCATCCTACGGGGGCACGCGGGGGGGTCGGCATGGACACCGCCATGAAATGCCCAACCAAACACCTTCCCCCATAGTAGTTATAAGTCTGAACGCGGCACAACGGAAGGCTGAGTCGAGAGTTCGCAATTACCTCACTTTGCGTCATCTCTCTATTCGGCCTCCCGCATGGCATCTCGCAACCATCTGAAGCAACCCAGAAGCTAGACGGACGCTACCGAGGTATCACAGTATCAGGTCACGGCATTGGAATGTTAAAGGGACCGTTCCGAGCGTGCATCCAATGACGATTCCGTTCCAACTGTGATGCCCACAGAGCCTCGGCATAGATTTTGGGTCGCTTCCGCATGTCCCCGTAGCAATCACATTATCCCGCACCAAGGAGCCCGAGCTCTACCCCCTCATGGGACTTGCCCATTCGTAAACAGCTCGTATACCTTGGCACAGAACATGGTTCCATCCTACGGGGGCGCGCGGGGGGGTCGGCCTGGACACCGCCATGAAATGCCCAACCAAACGCCTTCCCCCATAGTAGTTATAAGTCTGAACGCGGCACAACGGAAGGCTGAGTCGAGAGTTCGCAATTACCTCACTTTGCGTCATCTCTCTATTCGGCCTCCCGCATGGCATCTCGCAACCATCTGAAGCAACCCAGAGGCTATACAGACGCTACCGAGGTATCCCAGTATCAGGTCACGGCATTGGAATGTTAAAGGGACCGTTCCGAGCGTGCATCCAATGACGATTCCGTTCCAACTGTGATGCCCACAGAGCCTCGGCATAGATTTTGGGTCGCTTCCGCATGTCCCCGTAGCAATCACATTATCCCGCACCAAGGAGCCCGAGCTCTACCCTCATGGGACTTGCCCATTCGTAAACAGCTCGTATACCTTGGCACAGAACATGGTTCCATCCTACGGGGGCACGCGGGGGGGTCGGCCTGGACACCGCCATGAAATGCCCAACCAAATGCCTTCCCCCATAGTAGTTATAAGTCTGAACGCGGCACAACGGAAGGCTGAGTCGAGAGTTCGCAATTACCTCACTTTGCGTCATCTCTCTATTCGGCCTCCCGCATGGCATCTCGCAACCACCTGAAGCAACCCAGAGGCTATACAGACGCTACCGAGGTATCCCAGTATCAGGTCACGGCATTGGAATGTTAAAGGGACCGTTCCGAGCGTGCATCCAATGACGATTCCGTTCCAACTGTGATGCCCACAGAGCCTCGGCATAGATTTTGGGTCGCTTCCGCATGTCCCCGTAGCAATCACATTATCCCGCACCAAGGAGCCCGAGCTCTACCCTCATGGGACTTGCCCATTCGTAAACAGCTCGTATACCTTGGCACAGAACATGGTTCCATCCTACGGGGGCACGCGGGGGGGTCGGCCTGGACACCGCCATGAAATGCCCAACCAAACGCCTTCCCCCATAGTAGTTATAAGTCTGAACGCGGCACAACGGAAGGCTGAGTCGAGAGTTCGCAATTACCTCACTTTGCGTCATCTCTCTATTCGGCCTCCCGCATGGCATCTCGCAACCATCTGAAGCAACCCAGAAGCTAGACGGACGCTACCGAGGTATCCCAGTATCAGGTCACGGCATTGGAATGTTAAAGGGACCGTTCCGAGCGTGCATCCAATGACGATTCCGTTCCAACTGTGATGCCCACAGAGCCTCGGCATAGATTTTGGGTCGCTTCCGCATGTCCCCCGTAGCAATCACATTATCCCGCACCAAGGAGCCCGAGCTCTACCCTCATGGGACTTGCCCATTCGTAAACAGCTCGTATACCTTGGCACAGAACATGGTTCCATCCTACGGGGGCACGCGGGGGGGTCGGCCTGGACACCGCCATGAAATGCCCAACCAAACACCTTCCCCCATAGTAGTTATAAGTCTGAACGCGGCACAACGGAAGGCTGAGAAAATATCCCGCAATCAACTCACTTTCCGTCATCTGTAAACAACCCGGCTTCCGGCTTCGGTGCGAGCTCGACCAACTCGGCCGACTCAAAAAACTACCCGAAAACTACCCGAAAACTACCGGTGCGTTTTTCACAGAACCCGATCAGAAAACTACCCGTGCGCTGCTCGCCTGTCAACCTGACTTGCTCACTGCGACTTCCCCAGGCCGCAGTGAGCAAGTCGAGAGTTCGCAATTACCTCACTTTGCGTCATCTCTCTATTCGGCCTCCCGCATGGCATCTCGCAACCATCTGAAGCAACCCAGAGGCTAGACGGACGCTACCGAGGTATCCCAGTATCAGGTCACGGCATTGGAATGTTAAAGGGACCGTTCCGAGCGTGCATCCAATGACGATTCCGTTCCAACTGTGATGCCCACAGAGCCTCGGCATAGATTTTGGGTCGCTTCCGCATGTCCCCCGTAGCAATCACATTATCCCGCACCAAGGAGCCCGAGCTCTACCCTCGTGGGACTTGCCCATTCGTAAACAGCTCGTATACCTTGGCACAGAACATGGTTCCATCCTACGGGGTCACGCGGGGGGGTCGGCCTGGACACCGCCATGAAATGCCCAACCAAACACCTTCCCCCATAGTAGTTATAAGTCTGAACGCGGCACAACGGAAGGCTGAGAAAATATCCCGCAATCAACTCACTTTCCGTCATCTGTAAACAACCCGGCTTCCGGCTTCGGTGCGAGCTCGACCAACTCGGCCGACTCAAAAAACTACCCGAAAACTACCCGAAAACTACCGGTGCGTTTTTCACAGAACCCGATCAGAAAACTACCCGTGCGCTGCTCGCCTGTCAACCCGACTTGCTCACTGCGACTTCCCCAGGCCGCAGTGAGCAAGTCGAGAGTTCGCAATTACCTCACTTTCCGTCATCTCTCTATTCGGCCTCCCGCATGGCATCTCGCAACCATCTAAAGCAACCCAGAGGCTAGACGGACGCTACCGAGGTATCCCAGTATCAGGTCACGGCATTGGAATGTAAAGGGACCGTTCTGAGCGTGCATCCAATGACGATTCCGTTCCAACTGTGATGCCCACAGAGCCTCGGCATAGATTTTGGGTCGCTTCCGCATGTCCCCGTAGCAATCACATTATCCTGCACCAAGGAGCCCGAGCTCTACCCTCATGGGACTTGCCCATTCGTAAACAGCTCGTATACCTTGGCACAGAACATGGTTCCATCCTACGGGGGCACGCGGGGGGGTCGGCGTGGACACCGCCATGAAATGCCCAACCAAACACCTTCCCCCATAGTAGTTATAAGTCTGAACGCGGCACAACGGAAGGCTGAGAAAATATCCCGCAATCAACTCACTTTCCGTCATCTGTAAACAACCCGGCTTCCGGCTTCGGTGCGAGCTCGGCCAACTCGGCCAACTCAAAAAACTACCCGAAAACTACCCGAAAACTACCGGTGCGTTTTTCGCAGAACCCGATCAGAAAACTACCCGTGCGCTGCTCGCGTGTCAACCCGACTTGCTCACTGCGACTTCCCCAGGCCGCCACCCTTGACGAATTGCACCAAAAAACAACCCGGTGCATTTGCACAGCTCGCCGATTACCAACTCGCCATGACTTAGCCATTTTGCAGCCCGCCAACAAACTTGCCGACTGCAGGAACAACTTTCAACCACAGAAGTAACTCGGAATTCCGGCATGCATGAACCCGGATCTCCTACGCGCCAGTTCTGGGCCGACCAACGCACCAAGCGCTAAGTCTTTGAAAGCAGCCCCTTACAGTAGTTATAAGTCTGAACGCGGCACAACGGAAGGCTGAGCCGAGTGTTCGCAATTACCTCACTTTCCGTCTTCGCAATCACCTCACAACTCGGCTAACTCAGCGCTATCCCGGAGGAAATGCCAGCGTCCAGCTTAGAACCCGATCAGCAAATATCCCGGATGTTTGCCGGTGCGCAGCTCGCCATGTCTAACCCGACTTGCTCACTGCGACTTACCCCAGGCCATGAAATGCCCAAACACCTCCCCCCATAGTAGTTATAAGTCTGAACGCGGCACAACGGAAGGCTGAGTCGAGAGTTCGCAATTACCTCACTTTCCGTCATCTCTCTCTTCGGCCGGATAGAATCAGCTCGCCCAGAAACATCCCGGATAGAATCAGCTTGCCCAGAAACATCCCGGATAGAATCAGGTCGCCCAGAAACATCCCGGATAGAATCAGGTCGCCCAGAAATAGCCCGGATAGAATCAGCTCGCCCAGAAATAGCCCGGATAGAATCAGCTCGCCCAGAAATAGCCCGGATATCCTGCATTGCAATGCAACTCGGATTTCCGCACATGGACTCGGCACCCTCATGAACACCACCCCCCTATAGTAGTTATAAGTCTGAACGCAGCACAACGGAAGGTTGAGCTCGGAGCTCGCAATTACCTCACTTTCCGTCATCTCTCTCTTCGGCCCTGAATCAGCTCGCCCAAAAACAGCCCGGATATCCTGCATTGCAATGCAACTCGGATTTCCTGCATTGCAATGCAAACTCGGATTTCCGCACATGGACTCGGCACCCTCATGAACACCGCCCCCCCTATAGTAGTTATAAGTCTGAATGCAGCACAACGGAAGGTTGAGCTCGGAGCTCGCAATTACCTCACTTTCCGTCATCTCTCTCTTCGGCCGGAATCAGCTCGCCTAGAAACAGCCCGGATATCCTGCATTGCAATGCCACTCGGATTTCCTGCATTGCAATGCAAACTCGGATTTCCGCACATGGACTCGGCACCCTCATGAACACCGCCCCCCCTATAGTAGTTATAAGTCTGAACGCAGCACAACGGAAGGTTGAGCTCGGAGATCGCAACTACCTCACTTTCCGTCATCTCTCTCTTCGGCTGGAATCAGCTCGCCCAGAAACAGCCCGGATATCCTGCATTGCAATGCAAACTCGGATTTCCGCACATGGACTCGGCACCCTCATGAACACCGCCCCCCTATAGTAGTTATAAGTCTGAACGCAGCACAACGGAAGGTTGAGCTCGGAGATCGCAACTACCTCACTTTCCGTCATCTCTCTCTTCGGCCGGAATCAGCTCGCCCAGAAACAGCCCGGATATCCTGCATTGCAATGCAACTCGGATTTCCTGCATTGGAATGCAAACTCGAATTTCCGCACATGGACTCGGCACCCTCATGAACACCACCCCCCTATAGTAGTTATAAGTCTGAACGCAGCACAATGGAAGGTTGAGCTCGGAGCTCGCAATCACCTCACATTCTGGACAGGGGACGGCGGACGGCGGACAGGGGACGGCGGACGGCGGACGGCGGACGGCGGACGGCGGACAGCGGATAGGGGACAGCGGACGGCGGACGGCGGAAAGGGGACAGCGGACAGGCCATAGCGGACGGGCCACAGCGGACGGCGGACAGGGCACGGCGGACAGGGGACAGCGGACGGCGGACAGGGGACAGCGGACGGCAGAAAGGGGACAGGGGACGGCGGACAGCGGACAGCGGACAGGGCACAGCGGACGGCGGACAGGGGACGGCGGACGGCGGACGGCGGACGGCGGACAGGGGACAGGGGACAGGGGACGGCGGACGGCGGACAGGGGACAGCGGACGGCGGACAGCGGATAGCAGATAGGGCACAGCGGACGGCGGAAAGGGGACAGCGAACAGCGGACGGCGGACAGGGGACAACAGACTGCGGACAGCGGACAGGCCACAGCGGACAGGGGAAGGCGGACAGGGGATAGCGGACGGCAGAAAGGGGACAGGGGACAGCAGACGGCGGACAGGGGAGAACAGACAGGGGACAGCGGACGGCGGACAGCGGACAGGCCACAGCGGACGGTGGACAAGGGACAGTGGACATGGTACAGTGGACAGGGGACGGTGGACAGCGGATGAGGGACAGCGGACGGCGGACAACGGACAACGGACGAGCCACAGTGGACGGCGAACAGGCCACAAAGGACAGCAGACAGAGGACAGCGGACATGCCACAGCGGACATGGGACAGCGGATAGAGGACACCAAACAGGGGACGGCGGACGGCGGACAGCGGATGGCGAACAGGGGACGGCAAACTGCGGATAGGGGACAGCGGACAGCGGCGTAACAAAAACTACCCCCTATAGTAATTATGAGTCTGAACGCTACACAACGGAAGGTTTGATCTCGGAGCTCGCAATCACCTCACATTGCGTTATGGACAGCGAACGTGGGATAACGGACAGGGGACAATGGACAGTGGACAGCGGACAATAGACAGCGGACATCGGATATCAGATAGCGGACAATGGACAATGGACAGCGGATAGCGGACAGTGGACAGCCGACAGGGGACAGGGGACAGCGGACGGTGGACAGAGGATAGCGGACAGCCCCGCCCCGCCCCGCCCCGCCGCCCCGTCCCGTCCTGCCCGGTCCCGTCCCGACTGTTCCGACTGTCCCGCTCGTCCCGTCCCGTCCCGTCCCATCCCATCCCGTCCCATCTCGGCCCGGCCCGTCCCATCCCGTCTCATCCCGACCATCTCGTCCGTTCTGTTCTGCCTCGTCCGCCTGTCTCGCACTGTCCTGTCCTTTCCCGTCCCGTCCGCCCTGTCCCATCCAGGTCGTCCTGTCCCATTCCGACTGCCCCGTCCCATCCTGTCCCGCGGACAGCCGACAGCCAACAGGGGACAGCCGACAGGGGACAACGGACAGGCGACAGGGGACATCGGACAGGGGATAGCGGACAGCCCCGCCCCGTCCCGTCTCGCCCCGCCTCGCCCTGTCCCGTCCCGTCCCATCCCATCCTGTCCCATCTCGACCCGGCCCGTCCCGTCCCATCCTGTCTCGTGCCATCCCATCTCATCCCGACCATCCCGTCCCGTTCCGTCCTGCCCAGTCCACCTGTCTCGCACTGTCCTGTCCTTTCCCGTCCCGGCCGCCCTGTCCCATCACGGCTGCCCCGTCCTATCCCGGTCGCAGGCCTCGGCCGGGATGGGACGAGGCGTGACAGAATTTTCTGGAAACCCCATCGGACTGGATATTTTGGAAAACCTGTCGAATGAAATTTTCTAGAAACCCCACCAAACGTAATTTTCTAGAAACCCCACCAGACCAATCCTTGAGGAAACACCACCCGAAATTTTTTGGAAGCTCATCCCACGACCTTAACATTTATGGAAACCCCGCCGGACTGAATCTTGCCGCAAACTACCAAACAAAAATTTGCGGAAACCCCATCAAGCTGAATTTCTTATCGACCACGTCAGATTGAATATTTATAGGAACCCCACCTAAATTAACTGGAGGAAAATCCCACCACTCATAAACACTGGCCCCGAAACACGTTACCCGACGGTACTCCACAACACTAGGCCCCGACCTCGCTCGCCGAGGACATTCCCCATTGCTAGGCACGAACCCCGAACCCCATTCCTCCTTGACACACTTCGACACTCAGCCCAAACACTGGGCCCCAACCCCGTTCCCCAAAACTGGGCTCGAACGACATCCCCCAGAGCTTGTCCCAATTACGTTCCCTACAATGGGCCTCGCCCCCTTTCCTAAACAACGATGCCCACTGACATTGGCGAAGTGGTACGAGTCAACCTCTGGACAGGCCTCAGTGCACTAGTTAACAACGTCCAACGGCGCATGTCGCCGACCATGTTTTTGAAATGTTGGCTTACCCCTCGACCGTCCAAGCCCCCTTAGGTCGAACAAGTCCCTCGGGCTAGGTCACCCATTTACCCAAGTCCCCCGGTCTCCAGAGTCGTTGAGTTGGCCCAACTTGCCAAGCAAGCCCCCCGTCCTGAATTTTATGGGAACCCCATCCAATTGAATTATCTGGAAACCCCACCGGACTTAATTTTGAGGATACCCCGCCGGACCAGATTTTACAGAAACCGCACTAGACCAGATTTTGTGGAAACCCCATCAGACCAGATTTTACGGAAACCCCACCAGACCAGATTTTACGGAAACCCCACCGGACCAGTTCTTGTGGAAACCCCACCGGACCAGATTTTATGAAAACCCCACCGGACCAGGCTTTGTGGAAACCCCACCGTACCAAATTTTACGAAACCCGACCGGACCAGATTTTATGAGAACCCCAGGTCCCCTAACAGCAGGCCTCGACTCCACTCCGCAATGGCTTTCCCCAACACTCGCCCCGAAACACGTTCACTGACGATGCTCCCCAACATTAGGCCCCGACCTCGCACTCCGACGACATTCCCCAATGCTAAGCATGAGCCCCGAACCCCTTTCCTCCTTGACACACCCCGACACTGGGCCAAAACACCCTTCCCCGTTGACTTCCCCAACAGTGGGCCCCAACCCCGTTCCCCAAAACGGGGCTCGAACAACATCCCCCAGAGCTTGTCCCAATTGCATTCCTTACAATGGGCCTCGCCCCCTTTCCTAAACAACGACACCCACTGACGTTGGCGAAGTGGCACGAGTCAACCTCTGGACAGGCCTCATCCGCACTAGCTAACGACGTCCAACAGCGCATGTCGCCGACCATGTTTTGAAATGTTAGCTTACCCCTGCGCCGTCCAAGCCCCCTTAGGTCGAACAAGTCCCTCGGGCCAGGTCACCCATTCACCCAAGTCCCCCCGGTCTCCAGAGTTGTCGAGATGGCCCAACTTGCCAAGCTCCCCCGTCCTAAATTTTACGGGAACCCCATCGACTTGAATTATCTGGAAACCCCACCAGACTTGATTTTGAGGATACCCCGCCGGACCAGATTTTACAGAAACCGCACTATACCAGATTTCACAGAAACCCCACCGGCCCAGATTTATGGAAACCCCACCGGACCAGTTCTTGTGGAAACAACACCGAACCAGATCTTTCGAAAACCCCTAAACCCTAAAACCCTAAACCCTAAAACCCTAAACCCAAAACCCTAAACCCTAAACCCTAAACCCAAAACCCTAAACCCAAAACCCTAAAACCCTAAACCCTAAAACCCTAAACCCAAAACCCTAAACCCTAAAACCCTAAACCCAAAACCCTAAACCCTAAACCCTAAAACCCTAAACCCTAAAACCCTAAAACCCTAAACCCTAAACCCTAAAACCCAAAACCCTAACCCCTGAAGCCCTAACCCCTGAACCCTGAACCCTGAACCCTGAAACCCTGAACCCTGAACCCTGAACCCTAACCCCTAAAACCCTAAACCCCTAAAACCCTAAACCCTAAAACCCTAACCCCTGAACCCTAACCCCTGAACCCTGACCCCTGAACCCTGAACCCTGAAACCCTGAACCCTGAAACCCTGACCCCTGAACCCCTGACCCCTGAACCCCTGAACCCTGAACCCCGGAACCCTGAAACCCGGACCCTGAACCCGGAACCCTGAACCCGGAACCCTGAACCCTGAAACCCTGAACCCTGAACCCTGAACCCTAAAACCCTGAACCCCGAACACTGAACCCTGAAACCCGAACCCTGAAACCCGAACCCTGAAACCCGAACCCTGAAACCCCGAACCCTTGAAACCCTGAAACCCTGAACCCTGAACCCTGAACCCTGAACCCTGAAACCCTGAACCCTGAACACTGAACCCTGAACACTGAAACCCTGAACCCTGAAACACCGAACCTTGAAACCCTGAACCCTGAAACCCTGAACCCTGAAACCCCGAACCCTGAAACCTGAACCCCGAACCCCGAACCCCGAACCCCGAACCCTGAACCCTGGAACCCTGAACCCTGAACCCTGAACCCTGGAACCCTGAACCCCGAACCCTGAACCCCGAACCCTGGAACCCCGAACCCTAAACCACAAACCCTGGAACCCTGAACCCTGGAACCCTGAACCCTGAAACCCTAAACCCTGAAACCCTGAACCCTGGAACCCGAACCCTGAAACCCTGAACCCTGAAACCCTGAACCCTCAACGCTGAACGCTGAACGCTGAACCCTGAACCCTGAACCCTGAAACCCTGAACCCTGAACCCTGAACCCTGAACCCTGAACCCTAAAACCCTGAACCCTGAACCCTGAACCATGAACCCTAACCCCTAAAACCCTAAACCCCTAAAACCCTAACCCCTAAAACCCTCACCCCTAAACCCTGAACCCTGAACCCTGAACCCTGAAACCCTGACCCCTGAAACCCTGAACCCTGAAACCCTGAACCCTGAACCCCTGAACCCTGAAACCCGGAACCCGAAACCCTGGAACCCTGAACCCTGGACCCTGAAACCCGAACCCTGAAACCCTGAACCCTGAAACCCTGAACCCTGAAACCCGAACCCTGAACCCCGAACCCCTGAGCCTCGAAACCCTGAGCCCCGAAACCCTGAACCCCGAACCCTGAACCCCGAACCTTGAACCCCGAACCAAGAACACTGAACCCTGAACCCTTAAACCCTCAATCCTCAACCCTCAACCCTCGACCCTCAACCCTGAACCCTGAAACCCTGAACCCTGAAACCCTGAACCCTGAAACCCGAACCCTGAAACCCGAACCCTGAACCCGAACCTTGAAACCTCGAACCCTGAAACCCGGAACGCTGAAACCCGAACCCTGAAACCCGAACCCTGAACCCTGAAACCCGAACCCTGAACCCCGAACCCTAAACCCCGAACCTTGAAACCCGAACCCTAAACCGGAACCCTAAACCCTGAACCCTGAAACTCTGAACCCTGAAACCCTGAACCCTGAACCCCGAACCCGGAAACCTGAACCCTGAAACCCTGAACCCTGAAACCCTGAACCCTGAAACCTGAACCCTGAAACCCGAACCCTGAACCCGGACCCTGAAACCCGGAACCCTGAAACACTGAACCCTGAAACCCGAACCCTGAAACCTGAACCCTGAACCCTGAAACCCGAACCCTGAACCCTCAACCCTCAACCCCGAACCCTGAAACCCGAACCCTGAACCGGAACCCTGAACCCTGAACCCTGAAACTCTGAACCCTGAAACCCCGAACCCTGAACCCCGAACCCTGAACCCCGAACCCTGAACACGGAACCCTGAACCCTGAACCTTGAAACCCGAACCCTGAACCACGAACCCTAAAACCCTGAACCCTGAAACCCTGAACCCTGAAACCCTGAACCCTACAACCGTGAACCCTGGAACCGTGAACCCTGGAACCCTGAACCCCGAACCCTGAAACCCCGAACCCTGAACTCCGAACCTGGAACCTTCAACCCTGGAACCCTGAACCCTGAACCCTGAAACCCTGAACCCTGAAACCTGAACCCTGGAACCTGAACCCTGAAACCCTGAACCCTGAAACCCTGAACCCTCACCGCTGAACACTGAACCCTGAACCCTGAACCCTCACCGCTGAACACTGAACCCTGAACCCTGAACCCTAAAACCCTGAACCCTGAACCTTGAAACCCTGACCCCTGAAACCCTAAACCCCTAAAACCCTAACCCCTAAAACCCTAACCCCTGAACCCTGAACCCTGAACCCTGAAACCCTGACCCCTGAAACCATGAACCCTGAACCCCGGAACCCTGAACCCCAGAACCCTGAACCCTGAAACCCAGAACCCTGAAACCCTGAAGCCTGAAACCCTGGAACCCTGAAATCCTGAAACCTGAACCCTGAAACCCGAACCCTTAAACCCTGAACCCTGAAACCTCGAACCCTAAACCCCGAACCCCGAACCCTGAACCCTGAAACCCTAAGCCACGAACCCTGAACCCCGAACCCTGAACCCTGAACCCTGAACCCTGAACCTTGAACCTTGAACCCCGAACCCAGAACCCTGAACCCTGAAACCCTGAACCCTGAACCCTGAAACCCTGAACCCTCAACCCTCAACCCCGAACCCTGAACCCTGAACCCTGAAACCGTGAACCCTGAACCCTGAACCCTGAAACCCCGAACCCTGAAACCTGAACCCTGAAACCCGAACGCTGAACCCTGAAACCCGAACGCTCAACCTCGAACCCTGAACCCCGAACCCTGAAACCCGAACCCTGAACCGGAACCCTGAACCCCGAACCCTGAAACTCTGAACCCCGAAACCCTGAACCCTGAACCCCGAACCCTGGAACCCTGAACCCTGAACCCTGAAACCCGAACCCCGAACCCTGAAACCCTGAACCCTGAAACCTAGACCCTGAACCTGAACCCTGAACCCTGAAACCCTGAACCTTGAAACCCTGAACCCTGAACCCTGAAACCCTGAAACCCTGAACCCTGAACCCTGAACCCTAAACCCTGAAACCCTGAACCCTGAACCATGAACCCTGAACCCTGAAACCCGAAACCCTGAACCCTGAAACCCTGAACCCTGAACCCTGAACCCGAAACCCTGAACCCTGAACCCCGAACCCCGAACCCTTGAACCTTGAAACCCGAACCCCTGAACCCTGAAACCCTAAACCCTGAACCCTTGAAACCCTGAACCCTGAACCTTGAACCCTGAACCCTGAACCCTAGAACCCTGAAACCCTGAACCCTAGAACCCTGAAACCCTGAACCCTGAACCCTGAACCCTGAAACCCTGAACCCTGAACCCTGAAACCCAAACCCTGAACCCTGAACCCTAACCCCTAGAACCATGAACCCTGAAACCCTGAACCCTGAACCCTGAAACCCTGAAACCCTGAACCCTGAACCCTGAAACCCTGAAACCTCGAACCCTGAACCCCGAACCCCGAACCCTGAAACCCTGAGCCACGAACCCTGAACCCCGAACCCTGAACCCTGTACCCTGAACCCTGAACCCTGAACCCTGAACCTTGAACCTTGAACCTTGAACCCAGAACCCTGAACACTGAAACCCTGAACCCCGAACCCTGAACCCCGAACCCTCAACCCTCAACCCCGGACCCTCAACCCTGAACCCTGAAACCCTGAACCCTGAAACCTGAACCCTGAAACCCGAACCCTGAAACCCCGAAC